>JARQOC010000004.1:305748170-306263170 GCA_033576535.1 Allobates femoralis
TTAATAATAAAAAAAAAAATTAAAAAATAATTACAAAATTATAAAAAAAAATAAAAAAAAATAAAAAAATAAATAAAAAATAATAAATAATTAAAAAAATAAAATGCTAATAATAATATTACTGCTAATAATAATGCTATTAATGCTAATAATTATGCTATTAATGCTAATAATAATGATATTAATGCTAATAATTATGCTATTCATGCTATTAATAATGTTATTTATACTATTATTTATGCTAATAATGCTATTATTAATGCTATTTATGCTAATAATAATGCTCTTAATGCTATTAATAATGCTATTAATGCTATTATTTATGCTATTAATGCTAATATTTATCCTATTAATGGTATTATTAATGCTATTAATGCTAATAATAATGCTATTAATGCTATTAATGCTAATAATAATGCTATTAATGCTATTAATAATGTTATTAATGCTATTAATGCTAATATTTATCCTATTAATGGTATTATTAATACTATTAATGCTAATAATAATGCTATTAATAATGCTATTAATTCTATTAATTATGCTATTAATGCTATTAATGCTAATATTTATCCTATTAATGGTATTATTAATGCTATTAATGGTAATAATAATGCTATTAATGCTATTAATGCTAATAATAATGCTATTAATGCTATTAATAATGCTATTAATGCTATTAATGCTAATATTTATCCTATTAATGGTATTATTAATACTATTAATGCTAATAATAATGCTATTAATGCTAATAATAATGCTATTAATGCTATTAATAATGTTATTAATGCTAATAATGCTATTATTAATGCTATTAATGCTATTATTAATTCTATTAATGCTAATAATAATGCTATTAATGCTAATAATGTTATTAATGCTATTATTAATGCTACTAATGCTATTATTAATTTTATTAATGCTAATAATAATGCTATTAATAATGTTATTAATGCTATTATTAATGCTAATAATGCTATTATTAATGCTATTTATGCTAATAATGCTATTAATGCTATTAATAATGCTATTAATGCTATTATTTATGCTATTAATGCTATTAATGCTAATATTTATCTTATTAATAGTATTATTAATGCTATTAATGCTAATAATAATGCTATTAATGCTATTAATGCTAAGAATAATGCTATTAATGCTATTAATAATGTTATTAATGCTATTATTAATGCTAATAATGCTATTATTAATGCTATTAATGCTAATAATAATGCTCTTAATGCTATTAATAATGCTATTAATGCTATTAATTATGCTATTAATGCTATTAATGCTAATATTTATCCTATTAATGGTATTATTAATGCTAATAATGCTATTAATAATGCTATTAATGCTAATAATAATGCTATTAATGCTATTAATACTGTTATTAATGCTCATAATACTGCTAATAATGCTATTAATACTGCTATTAATGCTAATAATAATAGTATGGCTTATATTATTGCTATTGATAATGCGATTATTATTTAAAAATCTTTAAAAAAACAATAAACATATTTTAGATACCCGATGCATTTCCATCAGCCTAACAGCTATAACTACTATAATCAAATTAAGGCACGTTCTAGAATCCCGATGCATTTGCATCGGGCTCACAGCTAGTAGTTAATAAATAACATCTCACACATGTCCACTTTATATCTACACCATTTTAACCCCCCTTTTTTAGGCAGGTAGTTATAAAGGGTTAAAAGTTTCAGCAATTTTTCAGTTTTCCAACCAAGTTTACTGAACCAAATTTTTTTTTTCTTTTTTGGGAGCACATCACATTTGAGGGGCCTATATGACAGAAAACACCCAAATGTTACACCATTCTAAAAACTGCACCCCTCTGACTGCTCAAAACCCACATCCAAGTTTATTAACCCTTCAAGTACTCCACAGGATCTAAAGCAATGTGGAAAGAAAATCATGATAATTATATTTTTATGACAAAGATTTTTTTAGCCACAAATTTAGCATTTTCACACAAGAGTCCCTGATATAGAGGTAAGGTGAGCATAATAAATGAAATCATACAATTTGTTGTGCTATTTCTCCTGAGTGCTCCAATAACTTACATGTAATCGGGAACTACATTTCAGGTACAGTAGACATCTCAGAAGGGAAGAAACGCCATATTCTAGTGCACATTTTGCTCTAATTAGTTACGGGTGGCATGTCACATTGGCAAAGCCCCTGAGGTGCCACTAAGGCATAACACCCCATAAGTGGTTCCATGTTACAAACTATCCTTATCAATTTATTAATCTAGAGCCTCAGTGATCATATTTACACCACAGATTTGTCACAGAATATTATACCATATGTTGGTGAAGAGTTTAGCCCAAATTGGCACCAAAATTTGACAGCGTTTCTGCTGAATGTGGCAATACTCCACGTGTTGCTGTTCAGTACTACTTAGCCACATGACAAGACTCGGAAAGAAAGGAGCGCCATATAACTCTTTGAGAGCAAATTTTCGAAGAGTAGTTTGCAGACTCCATATACAGAGACCCTAAGTGTCAGAAAAGCAGAATCTCCACTCAAGTGACCCCATCAAGGAAATTACACCCCACAGAGAATTCGTCAACAGGTGCAGTGACTAATGAATCCGTGGGCATTTTCCAGAAACAAACAGCAATGGATGTTGCAGAGTGAACATTGCAAATATGACATTCTAGTTCCTAGTACACTGCCCAGCTTGTGTTTCTGGAGACCTGCACCACCGTAAATTTAGTGGACTGATTGCTACAGAAATAACATATGTGGATGCTAAAAGTATCGTAGTATATGTACACTGTGGTGCTCAGAAGGGTAGGGGGTCATTTGATTTTGCAAGTGCAGATCTTGCTGTTTTTTTTTTGGGTGGTGGGGGAAGGAGGATGGGGGGAGGGTTTGAGCCATAACACTTTTCCAGAGCCTTTATGTTAGGCTGCTTTCACATGCAGAAGCCTCCCTGCTATGGTCTGTGTACAGCGTAGCAAAAGACTATTCTAGGGTGTGGCTTTAACAGTCCACCAGCTAAGGCTGGAAACACACTGGCGAGTGGAAAAACGGTCCGAGTGTTGTCCGAGTTTTGGTCCGTTTTGCATTCAACTGCGATGCGACTGTCCGACATTTTTCTCGAATCACATCCGAGTGCAATCCGTTTTTTTTACCAGCAGCTATTACTGTATAATCATTTAAGGAACATTTTTTACAGGTGTCGTGGCTATAGAATGATAATGTATCAATTAAAAATCGGATCCGAGTCAGATGGTCTGTGTGCAGTCCGAGATTGTGGTCAGTGATTTTTGTCAGACCCATAGACTTGCATTAGCGAGTCTCGTCCGTGACGTGTATACTATCGCAGCATGTTGTGACTGACTCGTCACCCGTGAATCTGATGAGAAAAAAAAACGACCGACAAATGTGCTCTTGGACATTAAATAACATTAGTCCGACTGCAATGTGAGTTTTACTTGCATTACAGTCGTCAGAGTTTCACGCCAGTGTATCCGTACCCTAAAGGCAAGACTGATCAGAGGAAGGTTAAATGGAGTATTTGAGCTCTGCTCATTTTCACATTGGAATGCTAATGAGGCCTGGTGTCATGTTTAGGAAATCTGCCAGCTAGCACGACTGATCAAAAATTATTGTGCACTTATCTTATCCACTAGAATACGAGACTGCAGAAATCTGATGTTGCAGGCCCTATTCACCTCCTCATACAGAAGTGAGAAGAGATGAATTAGCCCTTTATCATCTTCACGATTCCTACAAGACTCATGATCACAGAGAAAATGCTGCAGAATATCAAACATTGGGAGCAGCTACCGTATATATTTTTGGTATTTAATTGAAAATCCTTTCTGGGTTTAGGGTTTCCTTACTAAATAAATCCTTGTTGCAACAAGAGCTCTCTTTACTGTTTAATGTCATGGAATGCCAGTTTGCCACACTAGTGAACACACAGATTATAAAATATATACGAGTATTTGAGATATGATAACTGCTGTTGCTGGAAGAATATGAAAGTAATTATTAGTCAACTGGGAGCTTGCAAAATTATTTGGCACCTTGTTAGTTCTCCTTTGGAGGCTTAGTATGTGCTTCCTGTTCCATTGTACCCTGTTCCTTAGATATAAACAATATTTCGGGTTACCCAACAAAGGCCACTCCGCAAAAACTAAACACATTCACAAACTACAGAATAAACATCTGATCAGCACAAAAAGGTGTAAGTTGTCAAAATGGTTGATGGAAAAGACAAAAAAAAGCATAAACTACTTATAGCTTTGATTGCTTATAAAATTACTGGTTGTAGAAGAGCAACCTAGAAGTAGAATTCAGATTTCGTCAGTACAATGCATATATTTAGGCAAAATATGTATTTTCATGTTTTATTTCATTATGGTAGTATTCAGTGTGAGTTCTCTTAATATATGTTAACAAAGATTACAATGATTATTTAAAAATGACAAAGGTTATATACATGATTTGTACAACACAAAGCATGGTGATTTGATTTCCAAATATTTTCTTGTAAAAAGAACATGTCAGGACAAGACTGTAAGCAAGTCAGAAAAGAATTTCAAACAAGCCACAACAAAAATTAGGGTACGTAATTTGTAACTTCTAAAAGGAAAAAAAACAAACATTTGAAAAGTTGCAATAGTAAATTACATTCTAAAATTATGCTGGAAGCATTTTCTGTGGTAGTAGTAAGGAACTCTCCCACACGTCACAAAATTATTAAAAAAAACACAACTCATCCAAACGGAAACAATAGCTATTTTTAGTCCTACCGTGTTTCCCCGAAAATAGGGCGCGCCCCAAAAGTAAGGCATGCTTGGGGGCGCCCTACCTCCTAATATTTGCAGGCGGCTCCTACCTGCGCTGTGCAGGCACTGCAGGTCTGGGAGCAGGGGCTGCAGAGGAGAGGAGGGGCGGGAATAGCCAAGGGAAGCAGGAAGCTTCCCTCAGTTAACCTCCTCTCCTCTGACACGGGGTGTCACAGGGGCGGCTGTGCAGGGCCCCATACAGGTGCTTGAGGGGCCCCCAGCCGGTCGGGGCCCTGGTGCAGCTGAACCAGCTGCACCACGGTAGGTCTGCCCCTGCATCTGTGTCTCGCTCCCCGCTGTCCGATGCCTACCAGTCTGTACCACTCTTCTGCTCCGGAGCTCTGTGCCGGTCTCCGCCCATGAGCCCTGCGCCAATCACAGCACAGGAATCATGGGCCAGCTGACGTCAGTAGCCTCGGATTGTTCCTGGGCTGTGATTGGCCCAGGGCTCCTGCGCTGTGCACCACCAAAGCAGCACCGCAGAGGAAAGAAAGTGAAAAGGAAGAATCACGGTAAGAAAGTGAAAGGTGTGTGTGTGGTGTGTGTACACATGGGAGGCTGCAGTGGGATACGGTACTGAGATAATGGGAGGCTGCTGCAGTGGGATACGGTACTGAGATAATGGGAGGCTGCTGCAGTGGGATACGGTACTGGGATGGGAGGCTGGGGCAGTGGGATACGGTACGGAGATAATGGGAGGCTGCTGCTGTGGGATACGGTACTGGGATGGGAGGCTGCTGCAGTGGGATACGGTACTGGGATAATGGGAGGCTGCTGCAGTCAGATACGGTACTGGATAATGGGAGGCTGCTGCAGTGGGATACGGTACTGGATAATGGGAGGCTGCTGCAGTCGGATACGGTACTGGGATGGGAGGCTGCTTTTCGGTCAATTTATTTTTGGCTAATATAAGACACTCCCCGAAAATAAGACATGGTGCACCTTTTGGAGCAAAAATTAATATAAGACAGTGTCTTATTTTCGGGGAAACACGGTACATGTCTGGTAAGAAGGTGGTGGCCATAATGTGTACAATAGAAGCATATCTGTAGATATCCATTTCAACTGGTTCAATATTTCCCCTAAGCAGCTGTAGCAATGGTAAGCTCCCAGGCAGTTGGGAATTTCAGTGCAAATGCCATTTTTTGTAACCCAACTCTCTTCACAATGCTAATTGAGACATTTGTGCTTTCTTGCAAAGAGAATATAGACTGCCATGATCAGCACTTGTATTTTGCTAATAGGTTTGAGAATCCCTGCAGTCCTGAATGGAAGACGCCTACTCCCCCAACACTAAAGAGTTATTCATTAAATCGCACATAAAGCAACAGCAAGTTACACAGTTCAACATAATGATGGCTCCAATGTGGAGCCTTAATTTAACCAAAAGGACTAAAAACAGTTTTGATCTTTCCCAATTGGGTGTTAAAGTAGTATTCCAAACCTAAAAGTACCACTCCAGCATTTTTTTTTCTATTTCCCAATCTGTAACCTGTAAGTAATATATGTGCAATGAATGAATATGTACCAGTCACTATCTGGTACCGTATCCAGTGCTCCTCCGGTCCCTCTTCTGCATCATGTTACCGCAACTGTTTCTTGACGGCTCAGAGAATCAGCAGCTACTTCCTTTCCCAAACTGTGGGTAGCATCAATGGCAGCTAGGTAAATTGTTCTATGAAACGTTTCAGAGAGTGTACTCAAAATATATGCTGGGGACCATAGTAAATCAGCTCTGGCCAAGGCCGCCGAAGATGATTAACTGTTTTTTTCCTACATACATGTGAAAGGGAGACCAGTTAATCACCTTAAACGGCATCGGGTAAAGCTGGACTAGTCTGGTCTCTGAAGATTTGGTCAGGGACCATGCCCAAAGTAATTTGTCTAAAATGCTGGGGCATAGATTACATTGGGCTAGGATTCATGCTGCTCAGTTTGGGCAGCATGAATCACAGTGCAGGTTCTTTTTAATGCACGTCTACAAAGAGACTCAATCTGAGTCTCTAAAGGTACAGTCGCACACGGCAACATTGCTAGCAATTTCACTGGCAATTTGCTGGTTGCAGTGAAATCATGGACAAATTGTTCTATTTTCTTCCCGTGTACAAATGGAACAATGTGTCCATGATTTCACAGCAACCAGCAAATTGCCAGTGAAATTGCTAGCAATATTGCCGCGTGTGACGGTACCGTTAGACATATACAGACAAAGTGACTTTCAGTCCAAACAAAAACGCTTTCTCAGCTGGTTGATCGCAGTCACATAACGCAGGAGAGGGATCAGAGCAGCATTGGAAACAGCAGAAGACAGCAATTATAATGAAAAGCAATTCTTACTGATGCAATTCTATATAGATAGATAATGAAGGGGTGGGGCTCCGCCTCTAGCTCCTCCTATCATAAAATCTCATCAGTTACAACTGTCATCTATTTCAGCAATGGGAAAGTCTTCACAGAATACAGAAGAGTGCATGAAGGGTTGTGCTCTGAAATCATGCTAGCAATACAACTGTATTAATGCCAAGGAAGATATATTACATACAGGGAGTACAGAGGTATATCCTTTAGCAAATACACAGGGATCAAATACAGTTGGAGGATGTCCCAAGAAGGTATACAATGAAGGTAAATAATCACAAGCAGCCATCAATGGATTTGTAATCATATGCACACCTAGTTATACAGAATTCACACAAAATTTACATATTTACATATCAACATGGTGTGGTAGAGATAAAGATGAAACCCCACAATTAAAACCCACAAATAGCTATCTGAGGTATAAACCATACATATCAAGCAACTAATTAGGGTTCCTACAAAAAGGTGCCAGATACGCAATAGCCCCTTATTGTTGCATATGGATTGAAAAATTAAGCACAAGATATACTCAACATCCTTAGCAGGATAGCTATAGGGAGCACAGACCTAGACCCTACGCGTTACGCCTGGACAGGTTTCGTCAGGAGTCTCCTGGTTTCAATTTTCATAGCATACTAGCTACTTTCATACATACTACCTACATTCAAAGTTAGTGGGGTGACCACCGTCATGGAAAGGTGGCCACACAGTTGTTTGCTTTTCTCTATTCACTTTTAAACAGAACTTGTAATATATACCGTATATAAAAAAAAGAAACAATATTAATCTGCAGATGTGGGGTTACTCTGCAGATTAATTGCGTTCTGAAGTTGCATGGCCACCACATTGAAAGCCTGGCTACCGACAGGAAATTAACTTTATGTCTCCCAGAAGCTTTCAGCTTTCACTCATAGCGGCATGGCCATTGCAGCCTCAGTCATGGTTCAGTATACAGTGAGTAGCGGCTGTAACTGTGCCCTGGCACTGACAGAAAGCCGACTCTACAGTTCATTAGTTTAGATTCTGCAAAATAAACCTGCAGATAAAGCACATACCTGCAGGTTTATATATTTGCAACCTTCCATTTTGCCATTTCATCATATAAATACTAAAAGCAATGGTTAGGCTATGTTCACACAGTGCCTTTTTGCTGCCTTAAAAACGGACAAAATTATGTTTATAAATAAATTCCCTGGCAGGCTGTTTGTAACGTTTTCCATCAAGAAGGTTCTATTGCGTTTTTAACTAGCATCTCTCTCTCAACCTGGCATGCTTCTTTTTCCTATTGACAATGCAAAGTCTACGCAGCACTGTGTTTTGAAAAGAATTGACATGATAATTATTTCAAAATGCAAGAAAACCTGTATGAGTTTCACTTCATCTAATAAACCAATGTGTGTGGACAGTATTTCCTGTTTTCACATAGGTTTTGCTGTTAAACAAAAACGCAGGTTTGCATCAACATAAATTAAAGGGATCCTGTCACCACCAAAACATGTCCCTGCAGCATCCCATCACTAATCTCACACTCCTTTTGTCTCCTAAAAGCATCCTGTGAAAGTGCATAAAAACGTTTTAATACTCACTCATTAGTGATTATAATTAGCAGGGGCTATATTCTTTGTGTACCAGGGCATGTTGTTTTGCAGCTCCAGGATCCACCCCTCTCTCTGTCTGTGCTGCTGTGAAACAAACTGAAGGCAGGACTAATGATTTGCATTATGTGAGTGATAGAGAGGGGGGAGCGAAATGCCTGCACAAGCAAAGCACACATAGAGGGGGTGGATCCTGGAGCCTGCAAAACAGCCAGCCCTGGTGACTAAAGAATATAGCCCCTCCTAATTATAATCCCTAATGAGTATGTATTAAAACGTTTTTATGCACTTTCACAGGATGCTTTTAGGAGTCAAAAGAAGTGTGAGATTAGTGATAGGATGGTGCAGGGACATGTTTTGCTAGCTTAGGAGGCGTTCTGGAGGTGACAGGATCCCTTTAAAGAGGATCTGTCACCCTCCCTAGTGCTATGCTAACTGAATGCAGCGTGTCTGCTGCATTCAGGGAAGGGGTCCCCCATGTCTTTAACAGCTTACAGGGGGGTTAGAAAGACTTTATAAAGTTTATAGTTAACGAGTCCAGAGGGACTTGCTCAGTAACGAGTCATCGCTATTGCTGGTGTCCTCCCAGCCTCCAGCCCTCTTTGTACCATCTCCAGCCCACTTTTGTTCAGTATCCTTTATGTGTCGCAGGCGCAGAGCGAGCAATGTTTTGGAGCTGGTCACAGCAGCTGAAAACCCTCCTGCCGGTGACATCAGCACCAGATCCCGCCTTGCTGAATGAATATAGTATAATCTGGAGCTGGGTGGGATCTGGTGCTGACGTCACCGGCAGGAGGGTTTTCAGCTGCTGTGACCAGCTCCAAAACATTGCTCGCTCTGCGCCTGCGTCAATTAAGATGATGAGGAGCATGAGTGAGGAGGACGGCAGACACAAAGGAGGCTGAACAAGAGAGGGCTGGAGGCGGCACTGAGGGAGCTGGAAGTGGCACAGAGAGGGCTGGAGGCCGGGAGGACACCAGCAACAGAGATGATTTATTACAGAGTAGGTCCCTCTGGACTTGTTAACTATAAACTTTATAAAAAGTCTTTAACAGCTGACACGGGGACTAGAGACATGGAGGACCCCTTCCCTGAATGCAGCAAACATGCTGCATTCAGTGCTGCATTTAGTTAGCATAGCACCAGGGGGGGAGACAGGTCCTCCACAGCTGCATTCATTCCCATACCTCTAATTGTAGGAAGCCACATTATATGTTCGCCAATCTGACTACCAGGCCAAGACATGTTCTCTTATTTAGACAGGAGGTGGGTGTCTTCCACCCACTATATATCAGACTTTGTGGGAACTACAGGATTTTTACATCTATCAAATCCCTCCTGTTAGCATTTAGACAGATGAGACGGACCGATGCTAATCAGCTCAGAACCAAAAATGTTAAAGTGAATCATTTGAGCAGGGAATTAAAGAGAACCTGTCAGTATGATTTAGTAATGTAAACTAAAGCCATGGCAGTAATGACACTATATTACAGATTAAATCGATTTCTTTGGTTAAGAAATCCGCTTTGTTGTTGTTCTTTAATAACTATTTGAAGTTTTCTGCTAATTATATTTCGGTGCATAGTGGCTGCACTTTACCCTGTATTTTCTCCTCCCTGTGATTCAACAGCTACACTATTTTCCTCCATCCTGTAAATGGTAGATCACTACTGAGATTTCAAACAGACGGCAGGCAGGCCCTTCACAGACTGGAGCCAGGAATCACAGAAAGGGAGGGGAAGGACCAGTGTATAGTCCATGCCTTATATAGGTGCCCCTGCACCTCCTCCCTCTCTCCTCATCTCTGCCGACAACTTTGCCACCTTTTTCAAACAGAAGATCGACAAAATCAGAGAAAGCTTAGATCCACTGTCCCCTTGGCCCTCCCCCATTACCACCCAACCCTCTTCGTCCAAAGGAAGCTTCTCCACTATGACAGAAGATCATCTCTCCTCGCTTCTGTCACGATCACACCTCACCACCTGTGCCCTCATCCCACTCCTCTCCCACCTCATCCAGAACCTCACCGCAGTCCTCATCCCTGCCCTAACCCATCTCTTCAACATATCACTCACTACCGGTGTCTTCCCCTCATCCTTCAAGCAGGCTTTGATCACACCCATCCTCAAAAATCTCTCCCTTGACCCTGCATCTGTTGCCAACTATTGCCCCATATCTCTCCTCCCCTTCGCCTCAAAATTACTTGAACACGTCTACTATGAACTGTCCTCCCACCTCTCCTTCTGCTTCCTTTTTGACCACCTACAATCCGGTCTCTGATCCCACCACTCCACCAAAACAGCCCTAAACAAAGTCACCAACGACCTGCTGACCGCCAAGAGCAAGCGACACTACTCAGTCCTTCTCCTCCTCGACCTATCTGCCGCCTTTGACACCGTCGACCATTCCTTCCTACTTCAAATTCTAGAATCTCTTGGCATCACTGACCCAGCCCTATCCTGGATTCTTCTTACCTAACGGACTGGACTTTCAGTGTCACCCACTCCCACACCTCCTCTTCACCCTACCACCTATCTGTTGGTGTTCCCCAAGGCTCGGTTTTGGGACCACTACTTTTCTCCATCTACACCCTTGGCCTAGGCCAACTCATTGAGTCCCACAGCCTTCAATACCACCTCTACGCCGACGACACCCAGATCTGTCTGGACCTGACATCTACTCCCTACTATCCAAAATTCCGCAATGCCTGTCCGCCATTTCATCCTCCTTCTCTGCTCACTTCCTAAAATTGAACATGGACAAAACAGAGTTCATAGTCTTCCCCCCAAGTTGCTCTTCCCCCCACCAGACCTATCAATCACGGTCGTCAACAACTGCTCACTCTCGCCAGTCCCCCACGCCAAGTGCCTCGGGGTAATCTTCGACTCCTTCCTCTCCTTCAAGCCCCACATCCAAGTCCTCGCCACTGACTGCAGCTCAAAAACATTCCCGAATTCGCTCCTTCCTTGACCACGACACTGCTAAAACATTTATCCATGCTCTCATCATCTCCTGCCTCGACTACTGCAACCTCCTGCTCACCAGCCTCCCCGATACCTCCCTTGCACCTCTCCAATCTATCCTCAACTCCTCTGCACGACTAATTCACCTGTCTCACCGCTACTCCCCTGTCTCTCCCCTCTGCCAAGCCCTTCAATGGCTCCTCACTTCCCGAGATCCCAATTCAAAACCCTAACCATGACATACAAAGCCATCCACAACCTGTCCCCTCCATACATCTCTAACATGGTATACCTACCCTCAGGCAACCTGTGTTCCTCCCAAGAGCTCCTTCTCTACTCCCCTCTCATCTCCTCCTCTCACAACCGCATACAAGGTTTCTCCTGTGCATCCATCATACTCTGAAATTCTCTCCCCCAACATATCAAGAATTCGCCTACCCTGGGAACCTTCAAGAGAAACCTGAAGACCCACCTCTTCTGACAAGCCTACAACTTACATTGAGACCTGGTCCACCGTACTGTCTCATGCTTGGCACTTCCCCCTCCAGTCCCATGTAGACTGTGGGCCCTCGTGGACAGGGTCCCTTGCCCTACTGCCCCTGTAATTGACAGCGGGATGCAAAGCCGCGGCGGGGAATGTGCTGTTCCCCGCCTGCACCTGAGATCCTGCAATGGTATTGCAAGCTGTCCGGCGCTCATGAGACAGCCCGGGGTCCTGGCTTGACCCCAGAAGCTGTCATGGAGCACTTCCTGGGAGTGGTTGACAAGCACTGCCAACCACCCACAGTGCGCAGTTCTGACAAATTCCGATGTACTCCAGCTCATCGGGATCTGTCAGAAGCGATCGGATGCTGCATCAGGGTGCCTCTCTATGGGGCAGTGTAAAAGTAAGAATTAATTATAAAATAAAGTTTTTACAAACATGTAAAAACTAAAAAGTTCAAATCACTTCCTTTTCCCCCCATTCAAATAAAAGTATTTAAAAAAAAAAATACACATTCGGTATCGCCAAGTTCAGAAATGCCCAGTCTATCAATATATAAAATCAATTAACAAGAGCCATAAACTGCGTAACGGAAAAAAAGGTCCAAACTTCAAAATTATGCTTTTTTTGTCGCAACATCACTATAAAATGCAATAACAGGCGATCAAATCAGAACATCCACCCAAAAATGGCATCATTAGAAACGTCAACTCAAGACACAAAAAATAAGCAGTCACACAGCCTCAGATCCCGAAAAATGAGGATGCTACAGGTCGCAGAACATGGCGCAAAAAGTTTGATATTTTTTTTTTTCACATTTCTGAATTTTTTTTTCACCACTTACATACCAGTAAAAGAATACATGTTTGCTATCTACAAACTCGAACCGACCTGAGGTATCACACAGTCATGTCAATTTTACCATATAGTGAACATGGCAACTAAAAAACATAAAACGTGTAATTGCACTTTTTTTGCAATTTCACTGCACTTGGAATTTTTTCCCATTTCTCATTTCCCTGTACACTACATGGTAAAATAAATGATTGCAACACGTCCCGCAAAAAACAAGCTGTCATATGTCTATATTGATGGAAAAATAAAAGTTCTAGCACTTGGAAGCAGGGGAGCAAAAAACAAAAAATTCCCGGGTCATGAAGGGGTTAAATAAAAAGCAAAGTCTTAAGGGGGGTTTACACGTTGCGATATCGTAGTACGATTTCAATGAAAAGTCACGTGGTTCAATCATTGGAGCCGATATCGTTCCTGCGTTGTATGGTGTGAATGTCCAATGCGATGCAGGAACGATGTCAATGTGATATCGGGGATTGAATGAGCGTGCTATTCAATGCTCCGATATTGAATGGAGATTGGAGCCGGATTGTGCTGTGTAAACGTCCAACTACGATGCGATTTGAAACGTCACCCATTCACTCCCATGTTAAATGTTCGTTCCTGGGTTGGGGGGCGTAGACATCGCACGGACGTTGTATTCCGATATCGCAGCGTGTAAACCTCCGATGCGATGCGGGAGAAACGTGCACTAAATGCGCGTTCCCGCACCATTGAAGTGCGATATCGCAACGATATTGAAACGTGTAAACCCACCTTTACAAAGGTGTCTTCATACAATACAAGTGCAAACACATGTGAGGTAAATTCAATTAAATTACATGCAAATCATTTCAGGTCTGAAACAGCCAAATAAAACTTAGGCCACGTGCACATGCTGAGTATTTGATGAGTTTTGTACCTCAGGATTTGTAGTCAAAACCAGGAGTTGAGCAATCAGAGGAAAAGTCTAATAGAAACACCTGCAGCACTTCAGGATTTGTAGACAAAACCAGGAGTGGATGATTAAAGGGATCCTGTCACCTCCAGAACGCCTCCTAAACTAGCAAAACATGTCCCTGCAGCATCCTATCACTAATCTCACACTTCTTTTGTCTCCTAAAAGCATCCTGTGAAAGTGCATAAAAACATTTTAATACTCACTCATTAGTGATTATAATTAGCAAGCAGGGCTATATTCTTTAGTCACCAGGGGGTGTTGTTTTCCAGCCTCGAGGATCCAGTCTCTCCAGTGTCTGTGCTGCTGTGAAACTGAAACTGAAGGCAAGACTAATGATTTTCATTCTGTGAGTGATAGAGAGGGGGGAGGGCAATGCCTGCACATCACAGCAGAACACACAGACATGGTGGATCCTGGAGCTGCAAAACAACCCGCCCTGGTGACTAAAGAATATAGTCACTGCTAATTATAATCACTAATGAGTGAGTATTAAAATGTTTTTATGCACTTTCACAGGATGCTTTTAGGAGACAAAAGGAGTGTGAAATTAGTGATAGGATGCTGCAGGGACATGTTTTGCTAGCTTAGGAGGCGTTTTGGAGGTGACAGGATCCCTTTAAATCCAGAGGTAAAAAAACTTATCAAAATACTCAACGTGTGCAAGTGGCCTTACAACATTCTGACCTTTTTTTTACCATCATTAAAAATAATGTGCAAAACACGCTTTTCACGTGTGTTTGCACTTGTATTGTTTGAAGTCATCTTTAGAAGGGTACCGTTACACGAGTACACCTCGCCGGACATATCACCGACGACACTCAGGGGCGCACACGTTTTTGCCGGCGATCTACCTGTAACATCGCCGATCGGCATGTTACATGGGTCGATGAGTACACATTGCCCCATAGTGCTCGCCTGGTTTCAGAGCACTGCTGAGAGACCAGGCAACCACTCAGAGGCAAGATTTAGCACAAACATCACCCCTTTACATTAGGCAACGCAGAGGCGCGGTCGCCGGCGATAGGCCACACCCCTGCGTCGCCTATGTACGGTAATCGGCAGCAATATGGCCTCGTGTAACAGTACCCTAAGACTTTCCTTTTTATTTGATCACGGTCATAAATAAGAATGTTTAAATCCGAAACGTATTGACGTCGTCACACAAATCATGCACATTTTCCATGTTTTGCACTAAAAAACTAAGTAAAAAAATCCTTCATTCACGTGGAAGAGCAGGAAGTATTTCTTTTCATTCGTTGGATTTCCTTGGGCCAAGGCCGGACCTGGTTCCATGCTCCATGGGGATTGTCAGGAGAAAGCTTAGGTGAGTTGGATTCTATGTGATTAATTAAAAAAAGAACAAACAAAACTGATCTCTTCATCCATTATATCAATTTAAAGGGAACTCGTCACCCCCACAGGGGCGGCCTGGCGCTTTAAATTCCGGGTGGCAGATTGTCCTCCTGCCAGCCCGAGGTGAGGAGCGAAGGGGGTGGGTTGTTACCGGAGATCGCGGGGGGGGGGGTTTATGGGTGCTAGTGGAGATCCCGAGGTGAGGAACAGGGGTGCTAGCGGAGACCTCGAGGTGAGGAGCAGGGGGGTGCTGGCAGAGCAGCCCACTCACCGCAGTGCCCGCCACGACGCCTGTTGTGCAATTAGCGGCAGCGGCCGCATAGCAGTGGCGAACCGGCCCATTTGTGTAGGGGGGCGGCCCTGGAAGAGGCCAATATCACCAGCGTGGGGGGCGCTTGCCCCCCTGAAACCTGGGCCAGTCCGCCCCTGCCCTTTGGGCATTTTAAACTGTGCCCACCAGCTTACACATCATGTAAATGGGGTTCTAGTAACCCCTGTGTGTGCCCAGATGTGCCACTCTTACCTGTGAAAACCAGGGCTGTGGAGTCGGTAAGCCAAACCTCCGACTTCTCAATTTCTTTTAGGGCCACGTCACACACACAGATATCTGTGCAGATATTGTTCGCAGATCTCTGGTTGCAGTGAAATCATGGACATATTGTTCATTTGTATATGGCCACAAAATGGAACAATTTGTCCATGATTTCACTGCAACCAGAGATCTGCGAACAATATCTGCACAGATATCTGTGTGTGTGACGTGGCCCTTACACCGACTCAGACTCCATGACTTCCACATATATTGCTTATATTTAAGTGTTAAATTTATTGTAGTAGTACAATGTGAACATCAGACATTTAATAATTTTTTTGATACAATAATCAAGATATTTAGATAGAACATAAATATATTTATTGAAATACAACTTTAGAACACAAAAAACTGTAATAAATTGTAAATATGTAATACACTATGTAATATAAATTACATATATTGTATATATACATACATACTGTATTACATAGTGTTATAAGTGGCAAAAAACAGTTTTCAACAAAAACATACTAAATAACATTTGTGCAGTCTATGAATTTGTTCCAAGAAATAATCGCCTCCATCAGATCCTCCTTCATAGATGACCTCAAATCTGACTTAATAATTTTAAGGCTAGAGACTTACCGCATCTGCCATACTTGCGGCAAGTCCCATGCATTGTCTATGGGGCTTGCGGCCAGGTGCGGCAAGTGTGGTTTTGCCGGTTGCGGCAAATGCAGCACTTGAGGCCGCAAAAAAAACGCAGTCAGCAGCGTTCTTTTTCGCAGCCGCACCTGCCGCAAGCCCCATACAATGCATGGGGCTTGCCGCAAGTGCAGCCGTTAGGCGGCAGATGTGGTACATCTGCTGCATTTTTTCAAAAACGCCTAAGTGAAAGCAGCTTAACAATCTCCGGGTATAAAGGAATTGCCTCATGCACAGTCAGTTTTGATGAACGGTTGAATTTTTCTATTTCTTAGAGAGCAAGTAAAAAATTTTGCAGAAATATGGTCAATCTGCTTGCTATAGGAGACGGAGTGACTTTTTTTTTGCGGCAACGCTTTGCCTGTTCCATGCCATACAAATACTTGTCAAAGTTAAACTCCTCATCTGGTGATGATGAAGATCTGGTAGCAGTAGCACTGTCAGGACCCAAGACCTCTTGCGTCTGGCAGTCCTGTAGGCCACTCATCCTAACTGCTACCTCAGTCAGAGCTTATTTTTCCTTTAGTAAGCTGTTGATCATCAAGCAGTATACGATGACTTGGGTCCACATAAACAGCTGCCAGAATCATTTTATTTTCCAATATCTGTGTGTCTATCCGTTTCATTGAAGCAGAAATGCCATTAAAACTCCTCTTTGGGATAGGCAAAATAGCAAGTTCTTCCACTCCCTTATCAAAAAATGCCAGGAGTTAAATCCTCAGCTTGTAATTTGTTAGTCACGGTAAATGGGTGATTAAGCTATTCCTTCAATTCAGCCACCTGTGTCCATTGAGGGTTACCTGAGGGTTCGCTATATCTATAAGAAACAGTTTTCGTTCAAGCAATCGCTCAATTATTAAATAAGTGCTTCCCCACCGAGTGGCTTGATCGACAATTGCCCCTTTCCAAGCACGTCTCTTCAAGACGGAATCAATTTTAGGGGTTCTGGCAGCAATAACCAATTTTCTCACTTTTCCAATCAGATTTCCAGCATCTCTTATTGCCAGCTACAGAATGTGCACAACACAGCACGTGTGATGAATATGAAAGTGTTTTGAAGCAGCTTCAACAAGGTCATCTAAATTTTAAAGTATCATTTTGCAGTTCTTCTGTAGTAATATCTATTTGTTCCTCAGTTAGGCTGCCTTCACATTTGCGTACGCTGCGTTCCCATACGCAGTCAAGCACATGCGCACTGCGTTCCTATGTTTAACAAAGGAACGCATAGTGCCTGCGTTTGGCAGCGTTTGCTGCGTTCGGGTGCGGAAGATATCTGCTCCCTCCAAGGTCCCCCGTCCGCACCCGGGACGCAGCATGTTGCATTTTTTGTGCGCTTGGGGACCTTGGAAAATCAGCAAGCTTCCCCAAGCGCACAAAACAATGCATAGGCGTCAATGGGTCCGCAGTGTTCTGCGCTTGACAGCGCAGAATAACGCTGCGGGGACCCATTGAAATCTCTCCCGGTGGCCGTCTGTGATGTCACAGGAGATCACCGACGGCCACCGGGAGATCAGCTGAGCCTCTGATGATCTCCTCCTCCCCGCTGCCGGTAATCTCCTAGCGGTGTCGGCGGGGTTAAACAGCTGATGTGACAGCTGTTTGAATCTTCCCACGCCGACATCTCCTCTCCGTGTCGGCGCGGGAGATTCAAACAGCTGTCAGATCAGCTGTTTAACCCCGCTGACACATCCCGGAGCTTACCGGCGGCAGGGAGGAGGAGATCTCCGCCGCTGATCTCCGCCTCTGGCCCGCCCCCGGACGCCGCCGATTGGCTGCCCGGGCTCCATAGTGATGTGTCCGCAGGCGGACATTCTCCGCTGCGCACACATCAAAACGACCCTGCTTTTCACTGCGTTTGTGTCTGCAAGCCATCAGCATGCAGACACAAACGCAAATGTGAAGGCAGCCTTATATGAACAGCACACAGGCCTTCCATCTCAAACATACTGAATCCTAAATTTTCTTCTAGCTGTGGTTCATCTTCAATATTCTCATTTATCAGTTTAATTGTATTCATGTTTGAAGCATTGTCAGTTACAATAGCAAGAACCTGTTCTTTTTTAAGTTCGTAATCTTGCGACACTTTTTCCACTAAAGCCTGGAGAAACTGGCTTGTGTGATGAGCTTTAGTATCTTTTACTGCCAGTGTCTTGGTAACAATTTATTTGTTGTCACAAACATATCAAACATTGATGGCAAAATAGTTCACTTTGTGACGTGTGCAGGCATCCATTTTAACAAACATGAAGCGTCTTGAGAGTCTTTTTAAGATCTTTCTTTTGTTTAAGGGCCTCTTCAATCACCAATTTTCTAATACTTTCTCTTTCCAGAGAAACACCAAGTTTGCGGACCATTTCTCCTTTAAGAGCTGTAAAAGCTTGTTATGCAAATAATGATAATGGTACACTGTCCTTCACAAGCAGCTGTAATGAGCTGTCTTTTAAACATATCTGCTGTCATTGTTACAGTAACTGTCACTTGCAAAATATCTGGTTAATCATGTTTGAAATGCTCTTTCCTCCTCCTTTGCCTGGCGGCAGGAAGTGCTGGGCACTGGTTTCTTGGTGCTGTTGTTATCTTTCTCAGTCACAGCTTTGAAAACGTCTGGGTGGAACCGTTGTAACTGTCCTTTTAGATTGGAAGCTCTTGTAGGAGCATTTTTATCACTGCCTTAGTATGCACTGATTTTGGCATCTCAGCATTTGTTTTCATCTGGGCATTATTATACAGTCATGGCCAAAAGTTTTGAGAATGATACAAATATTAATTTTAACAAAGTCTACTGCTTCAGTTTTTCAAATGGCAATTTGCATATACTCCAGAATGTCATAAAGAGTGATCAGCTTAACAGCAATTACTTGCTAAGTCAATATTTGCTTAGAAAATGAACTTTAACCCCCAAAACTCATTTCAACATCATTGCAGTCCTGCCTTAAAAGGAGCAGCTAACATCGTTTTAGTGATTGTTCCATTAACACAGGTGTGGGTGTTGATGAGGACAGGGCTTTCGATCAGTCATGATTAAGTAAGAATCACACCACTTGACACTTTAAAAGGAGGCTGGTGCTTGGTATCATTGTTTCTCTTCAGTTAACCATGGTTATCTCTAAAGAAACACGTGCAGCCACTGCATAAAAATGGCCTAACAGGGAAGAGTATCGCAGCTAGAAAGATTGCACCTCAGTCAACAATCTATAGCATCATCAAGAACTTCAGGAAGAGAGCTTCCATTGTTGTCAAAAAGGCTCCAGGGCGCCCAAGAAAGACCAGCAAGCATCAGGACCGTATCTTAAAACTGTTTCAGCTGCGAGACTGGACTACCAGCAGTGCCGAGCTTGCTCAGGAATGGCAGCAGGCTGGTGTGAGTGCTTCTGCACGCACTGTGAGGCGGAGACTCTTTGAGCAAGGCCTGGTTTCAAGGAGGGCAGCAAAGAAGCCACTTCTCTCCAGAAAAAACATCAGGGACCGACTGATATTCTGCAAAAGGTACAGGGAGTGGACTACTGAGGACTGGGGTAAAGTCATTTTCTTTGATGAATCCCCTTTTCGATTGTTTGGGACATCTGGAAAACAGCTTATTCGGAGAAGAAGAGGTGAGGGCTACCACCAGTCTTGTCTCATGCCAACTGTAAAGCATCCTGAAACCATTCATGTGTGGGGTTGCTTCTCAGCCAAGGGAATCCGCTCACTCACAGTCTTGCCTAAAAACACAGCCATGAATAAAGAATGGTACCAGAATGTCCTCCAAGAGCAACTTCTCCCAACCGTCCAAGAGCAGTTTGGTGCCCAACAATGCCTTTTCCAGCATGATGGAGCACCTTGCCATAAAGCAAAGGTGATAACTAAATGGCTCAAGGAACAAAACAGAGATTTTGGGTCCATGGCCTGGAAACTCCCCAGATCTTAATCCCATTGAGAACTTGTGGTCAATCATCAAGAGCCGGGTGGACAAACAAAAACCAACAAATTCTGCCAAAATGCAAGCATTGATTATGCAAGAGTGGACTGCTATCAGTCAAGATTTGGTCCAGAAGTTGATTGAGAGCATGCCAGGGAGAATTGCAGAGGTCCTGAAGAAGAAGGGTCAACACTGCAAATATTGACTTGCTGCATTAACTCATTGTAACTGTCCATATAACCTTTTGGTACTCATAATATGATTGCAATTATATTTCTGTATGTGATATAAACATCAGACAAACACAAATAAAAACCAGAGGGCAGCAGATCATGTAAAAATATGGTGTCATTCTCAAAACTTTTGGCCATGACTGTACATTAGAACAAATTCCATACAATCTGTAGGCAGTGGATGACAGGAACAATAAGTCCTTCAACCGCAAAAAAACTCTCAGACAATATATTTAAGAACACGAGAGGATTGCATGCATATATCAAATTTATTACTCAAATTTCAAAGCTGGCATATATATATGTGGATAGGACAAGTATGCTAGGGCCAGCACATTAAAGGGATCCTGTCACCTCCAGAACGCCTCTTAAGCTACCAAAACATGTCTCTGCAGCATATTATCGCTAATCTCACACTTCTTTTGTCTCCTAAAAGCATCCTGTGAAAGTGCATAAAAACGTTTGAATACTTACTCATTAGTAATTATAATTAGCAGGGACTATATTCTTTAGCCCTTAGGGCGTGTTGTTTTGCAGGCTCCAGGATCCACCCTCTCTCTGTGTGCTCTGCTTGTGCAGGCTTTACCCTCCCCCTCTCTATCACTCACAGAATGCAAATCATTAGTCCTGCCTTCCGCTTCACATCACAGCAGCACAGACAGAGAGAGGGTGGATCATTCGGGGCGTGAAAATGAGCACCTAGGGAGGGTTTAGAGTCTCACAGGACACGCCCTGTGAGACTTGTTCAGGGACAAGAAGTCTCAGATATGTTTAAAAGTGTATATTGTTGATTATTCCAATGTTACAGAGCGCTTTTTTTTTTATAGAAAAGGAGCACTAATACTGATAGGTTAGGGTGCAGGGACAGGTATTAATAGGGTTAGGGGTGATTTGAAGGGGTCAGGTTCCCTTTAAACAAATCAGATAAGGGTACACTCGAATGCAAATAACACGACAAAAGGATAAGTTAATTAATCATAGAAGTCAAACCAAGTCAGTTATACAGGCATCTGGGTACACTACATACATGTATTAATACATTCAATTCTAATAAAGTGCATATGCAAATTACAAGGCATGCATGAAAGAGACTCCAGAGCAACAAGTGTCCCTGACCAAGTTCAATGGCCTAAGCCAGGAGTCTCAAACACGCGACCGGCCCCCGGGGCTTCTCAGTGCGGCCCCAGACACCGTGGACAGTGAATCATGCTGGCAGCGGACTGGATTATACTGCAGGGGAGGTGATAGGACTCTGGAGTCTGTCCGGGGGCTGGGGGAGGCTGCAGGAGGCAGCGGGAGATCTCCTGCTCCCGCTCATATAATATGCACTGCCGCTGTCCATCACCATGGTGCTGAAACCGCACAGCGGTGATGGGCTAGGGGAGCAGCGCATATTATATGTGCCTGCGCCCCTCCCCCCCCAGTGATGACACATGCCCCTCTGTGTTCCATTTGGCCACCCCATGCTGCTACCCAGAGTAAAATAAAAAAGCTTTACTCACCTTCCTCCAGCGCTGATCTCCCGCTGTCTCCCTGCTGCCGCTGTTATCAGGCACGCAGAGATAATGTCTCTCTGCTGTGCTGATCACATGACCGACACTGAGAAGCAGGAAGTGGAGGAGTGCAGTGGCAGGAGAGAGACCTGGAGGAGGGTGAGGAAAAAGCATGGGGGCCATAGCGAGGGCAGGGGACGTGTGCAAGCCACGGGGGACGTGTGCAAGGCTCGGGGGACGTGTGTGTGTGTGCGCGCGAGTGTCAGAGCGCGCGAGTGTCAGAGCGCGCGAGTGTCAGAGCAGGCGAGTGTCAGAGATCGCGAGTGTCAGAGAGCGCGAGTGTCAGAGCATGTGTGTGTGTGTGTGTGTGTGTGTGTCTGAGAGCATGTGTGTGAAAAAAGAAGGTAGGCCAGGTTGGGGACATCAGTACAAAAGGGGTCCAGCATGGGGGACATTACTACACTATGGGGGCCAGAATGTGGACATCCCCATGCTGATCTCCTTTGTAGTGGATACTACTACACTATGGGGGCAGGATGTGGACATCACTACAAAAGGAGATCAGCATGGGGGACATTACTACACTATGGGGGCCAGGATGGGGACATCACTGCAAAAGTGGACCAGCATGGGGGACATTACTACACTATAGGGGCATCCCCATGCTGATCCCCTTTTGTAGTGGATATTACTACACTATGGGGGCCAGGATGTGGACATCACTACAAAAGGAGATAAGCATGGGTGACATTAATACACTATGGGGGCCAGGATGGGGACATCACTGCAAAAGGGGATCATGATGTGGACATTACTACAGAAGGGGATCAGGATGGGGATATTAGTACAAGAGGGGGACCAGGATGGAGACATTACAACAAGAAAGGGACTAAGATGGGGACATTACTACAAGAAGGGGATAAGGATTTGGACAGTACTACATTGAGCAAAAAATTCTGGTATTACTAAAAATGTCACTTAATCCCACAAGCAATGCGGCCCCCTGATAGAAAAAAACATTTATGTGCGGCCCACCAACCCAGCCGAGTTTGAGACCCCTGGCCTAAGCCATATAGTTTGCCCAATGTCAATGAACTGCAGTTTTTTTTTTTCAGGTAGACATGAACACTACCAATATGAATATTGCACTGAGCCCAAGCAGCAGAGGTTCCCCCCGATTCAAATCCCCTAAACCCTAACACTAACTAACCCCTAAACACTATTATACATTGACACAAAAAATATTTTTTATCTTGAGTCATTTTGAAATGCTCAAATACAGCTGACTTCATCGGAAGCTTCTTAGACATTTTGTAATCATATAAATTCACTCAAAATAATTTTGTCCTATAACAAAAATAATGTATATTATAATTCCAGCAAGAACAAAGAAACATGTACAGTGGTGAACATAAGTATTTGATACACTGACGATTTTGCAAGTTTTCCCACCTACAAAGAATGGAGAGGTCTCTAATTGTTATTGTAGGTACACTTCACCTGTGAAAGACAATCTAAAAAAAATATCCAGAAAAATCACATTGTATGATTTAAATAATTTGCATTATATTGCATGAAATAAGTATTTGATACAACAGAAAAAGGAGAATTTTGTATACTTACCGTAAATTCCTTTTCTCTTAGCCTCTAATTGGGGGACACAGGACCGTGGGTGTTATGCTGCTGTCCACTAGGAGGCGACACTAAGCAATCTGCAAAAGAGTAACAGTGGCTCCTCCTCCTCAGTATACACCCCTGGGGCAGGCACTGCCTCCTCAGTTTTTGTGCTAAAGCAGTAGGAGAAGTAACAAGGTTAACCAATACCAACAAAGCCTGGCAAGGCCATAAAGTAACAATATAAGAGTAACAAAAACCACTAGAAACAAGGCCGTATGGCCAACAGGGTGGGTGCTGTGTCCCCCAATTAGAGGCTAAGAGAAAAGGAATTTACGGTAAGTATACAAAATTCTCCTTTTCTCCTTCGCCTCATTGGGGGACACAGGACCGTGGGACGTCCCAAAGCAGTCCCTGGGTGGGAAAGACAATGGAACTAATGATACTGAACAAGTCAGTGAACAGAAAAAATACCTACAGGTGGGCAACCGCCGCCTGAAGGATG
The DNA here is from genome assembly GCA_033576535.1 of Allobates femoralis. Lineage (NCBI taxonomy): Eukaryota > Metazoa > Chordata > Amphibia > Anura > Aromobatidae > Allobates > Allobates femoralis. Next base: position 305,772,534 of record JARQOC010000004.1, read on the forward strand.
CACCTACCCAGACTAGCGTCCGCCGAGGACTGGGTATGAACACGGTAGTGCTTGGTAAAAGTGTGTAAGCTCGACCAGGTGGCCGCCTTACACACTTGGGGAGCCGAGGCTTGGTGCCGAATGGCCCAGGAGGCCCCCACGGCTCGGGTAGAATGTGCCTTGATCCCCGCTGGAAGAGGAGTAGTTTTCATCTTGTAGGCCTATAGATAGCTGATCTAATCCATCCAGCCAGTGTAGCCTTGGAAGCTGGCATACCCTTACGGGGGCCTTCCGTCAGAATGAACAGAGCGTCTGACTTACGGAAATGTGCAGATCTGGAGACATAAATGCAAAGCACCCTGACGAGACCCAGAGTATGCAAGGCTCGTTCGAACCTGTGAACCGGAGCAGGGCAAAAGGAAGGCAATGAAATATCCTCATTCAAATGGAAAGAGGAGACAACCTTAGGCAGGAATGACGGCACCGGACGGAGGACGACCTTGTCCTGATGGAACACCAGGAAGGGTGGCTTACAGGAAAGCGCCGAGAGTTCGGACACTCGGCGAAGAGAAGTGATAGCCACTAGAAAAACCACCTTCAGAACCAGAAAGTGGAGGGAGATATCCCGAAGAGGTTCAAAGGGAGGTTCCTGCAGAGCCGTAAGTACCAGGTAAGGTCCCATGTATCGAACGGACGTTTGTACGCAGGGACGATGCGATTAACTCCCTGGAGAAAAGTTTTAACCTGCGGCTTAACAGAAAGGCGACATTAAAAAAGTACTGAAAGAGCCGAAACCTGACCCTTAAGGGAACCTAGTGAGAGACCAGACTCCAACCCCGACTGAAGGAACCCTAGAACTAGCGGCAAGGAATAGGGAAGAGGGGTTGATCTCGAGAAGAGCACCATGCGAAGAAAGCCTTCCAGGTGTGATGATAAATCTTTGCCGATGCCGACTTCCGTGCTCTGATCATGGTCTGAATAACGGCAGGGGAGAAACCCGCTTGGGTTAGTACCCAGGTCTCAAGGGCCACGCCATCAAATTCAGGGCGTCTGAATTCTGGTGGTAAAACGGCCCCTGCGACAGAAGGTCGGGACGACAAGGGAGGCGCCAAGGAACGTCCGCCGCGAGCTGGACGAGATCGGCGTACCATGCCCGTCTGGGCCAGTCTGGGGCTATGAGAATGAGTTGAATGCCCTCTTGTTTTATCCTCCGCACTACTCTGGGAATGAGAGGCAGAGGAGGGAAGATGTAAGGCAGCTGGAACTGGGACCAGCTCTGAACTAGGGCATCCGCCCCTAGTGCTTGCGGGTCGTGAGATCTGGCCATAAACATGGGAACCTTCGTGTTGAGGCGAGATGCCATCAGGCCCACGTCCGGGGTCCCCCAGCGACGGCAGATTTGTTGGAACACGTCGGGGTGTAGGGACCACTCTCCCGAGTCCATGCCCTGACGACTGAGAAAATCCGCTTCCCAGTTCTCCACTCCTGGGATATGAACTGCTGACAGCGTTGAGTTCGTTGATTCTGCCCAGTGGAGAATGCGTTGCACTTCGTGCATGGCCTGAAGACTGTGTGTTCCGCCTTGATGGTTGATGTATGCCACGGCCGTGGCATTGTCCGACTGAATCCGTACCTGTGTGCCTGCCAGCATGGAATGAAAGGCCTTCAGAGCTAGAAATATGGCCCGGATTTCCAGGAGATTGATCGGCTCGGCCGACTCCGCTGGGGACCATGTTCCCTGCGCTGTGTGATGACAATGTACTGCTCCCCATCCGCTGAGGCTTGCGACGGTGGTGACTATCTTCCAGCAAACCGGTAGAAAGGACCTCCCCCTTGTGAGGGAACGAGGTTTGAGCCACCAATGGAGGGAACTCCTTGCTGCAGGTGACAACCGGAATAACTTGTCCAGGGCAGAAGGATTCCTGTTCCACGAAGTCAGAATTGCCCGTTGGGAGGGCCTGAGGTGAAGTTGAGCAAACGGCACCGCTTCCATAGAGGCAACCATCCTTCCCAAGACTCTCATTCAGATCTGGACAACGGTACTGCAGTGTGCATTGTGACGGGGTACCTAGAACCACATCTTGTTCTCGTGCCAAGCCAGAACATGGATAAATGCAAAAAAAGCCGGAGATGCATCTGAGCCAATGGAACTGCCTCCAACGCTGCCACTATTTTGTGTAGGACTCTCGTGGCAGTTGTGTAGGACTCTCGTGGCAGTTGTGAAGAACTCAGGAGACCGCTGAAGGAGACTGTGGATTCCTAGACGAAGAATCCGTGCCCTGTCTGGGGAAACATGACTAGACCTGTGGATGTGTTGCGGCTAAAGGCCGCTGTTTTCATCCGATGCGGTGTGTCCAATAAGGCTGAGACTCCATATGTGATGCTGCAGCATGTGGCCTTCATGAGTACGCAGCAGAGCTGGGACTCCTGGAGTGGCCTTGGAGTTGTGGTGGACTTGTGGCGGTCGATCCGCTAACCGAGTCTTCTTAGCATGCAAAGTGAAGGTGACACTGTGTACACAGTCCCTGAAAGTCATGCATTGATGAATACGTCGTCCAGATATGGGAGACTCCTTTGACAACTTTAGACTAGGAAAAACTTTGCATTTATGATCTTCTGGTCTCACAGAATTCGCTTTTGACTCCCGAGTTGAGAAGGGACGGACTGCGTTGAAGATGGGACGGACCACGGTCATACAGGGGACCGGAGGGCCCATGCATTGGATTAATGCAGTTGGGGATCTGCGAGGTCCTGCTTCAGAGCGGGCTGTGCAGATTGTTTGCGCGTGTAATCTCAACCCAAGTATCTATTATAGGTGTGGTGAGAAGATTGGCAGCTGGGCTCTTGATCCGTGTCCTGCAACTCAGAGTTCTGTGAGTCTGGGGCGAGAGGCCGGGTAAACCTGTGAACAGGAGGGCCCATCCATTGGGATGATGCAGTCGGGGGTCAGCTAGCTCCTGCTTCGGAGCGGGCTGTGTAGAGTGTTTTGCGCGTGTTATCTCAACTCGAGTACCTAATATAGGTGCAGTGAGGAGATGGTAGCTGGGCTCGTGGTCCACTCTTGCGACCCAGAGCTCTGGTTTTGTAGCCTAGGGAGGGAGGCTGGGTAGGCGTCGAGAAATCGCAACTTCAACCCGAGTCCCCAGCAATGGGGAGGCGAGGAGGAGTATGGCATATAGCAATCTCGGCTACAATCCAGCGCACCAACCATGGGGAGTTGAGGATATGCTATAGGTCGTAGGTTTCAGAGACCCTTAGGTGAATTACCCGTGAAGCTGCGGAACACGTGTATTTAAATCAGCGTCTTGTGGGACTTGGCTGTCCTCACCGCCATCCAGAACTCCAAATGTGGGGTCTGGAGACGGTTATCGATCATTCTTGGGACGCCTGACATTGTCGGACAATGTTTGGGTTGTAGCAACTTCAACTGAGCTGTACCAGAGGGGGGGAAAGGGGGGCCACGAAAGAACCTGTCAGGTAAACTCGTGGAAGGTCCACCACAATCCAGTTGTCCCCGCTGCGTGGGAGCCCAGATAGAGGTACGTTGTAAGAGTAGCTGAGACGCCTGAATATCAAATGACCTCTCTCAACGTTGGGAGACCAAGGTAAGGGCCCGTCTGTGTCTTACCTTAACCTAGCAACCCCTATGCAAAGTCATAAGGTTGGCTAGGCGTACCAACAGGTACCTGGATCAGTAGTGCAGTGGCCCGTGCGCTGGCAGAGAGACTCTGCATGTGCAGCTTTGGGAACCAGAAACGTTATTACTAACATGTTTGCACTGCCCTTTGTATTGCAGGTGTACAGAGAACAAGTTGCAGCAGGATATATAGCCCTGCAGGTTGCTCTGCTGTTGCTATGGGAGACCACCGCACAGCAAAGCTGTGCTGACTGTACCATCCAAGACTGTGTGAACCCTACACGGCTAAAGCCGTGCTGCCTCCTATATAATGGCTGGGTCCAGAGATGGGCATTGACTCCCTACATTTCCCTCAACTCTAGTAATGTATACAGAGGAGGGTTCTGTGGGTCAGTATACAGTCCAGCTGGTACTGTACCCCCACATTGTTTGTCACTCCATGGGAGGAATGGAAGTTGCATTGTGACAGGGACAAGAGGACAGATGCAGAAGCAATCTGCACTTTACTGGCAGGCACACTTGGTCCTGCTTTAACAATGCTACAGGCTCTCCTGTGAGAGCTGCTTGCATGTTTATGTGGGAAGGAGGGGGGAGGGGGGAACCTTGAAAAGAGCGCGAAGCTCTGTGAGAGAAAATTCCCCCTGCAGCTCCGGTCCGCCCCTGCCATGACGCCGGCCGCGTCATTATCATCATCAGGGGGCGGGCCGGGGGCGGAGGAAAGGGCGGCGGCTTCGCGCTAGGCCGAAGCCGCGGCCTAAAGTAGAACAATGGAGCCGAAAATAGATCCAGGCCGGCGCGGAGGTCCCGGGGGTTGGCGGAACGGACCCGGACCCCGCCGGACCTCCAGAGCATAGCCGCGGCGGCACAGAGGTGGCCTCGGCAGGAGCACCCAGGACTGGGGCTCCTGAAACAGTCTACAGAGCCGGTGCAGGTAACATGGAGGAGCACAGGTAAGACTGTGCTCCTGTTACAGCTGGCAGCCTGGAGTCCCCCGGCCCTTCAGGCGACAGTGCAGTGGTGGCCCCATGAGTCCTGGAGTCCGGCTGCAGTAAATGGGTGCCGGCTGTATGCAGGGGCACAGAAGGTCTGCTGCCTGCAAGGTGTCTCCTGGCCCCATTAGGAACACACAGCAGGGCTGGGTTCCTGGGGAGTGCTGCAGTGTTGGAGCTGGAGCTTGCTGGAAGTATGTGCCCCTCAGGATCATGCAGCAGGGCTGAGGATCCATGTGCCTCAGGAGCACGCAGCGGGGCTGAAGTCTCCATGTGCCGTGCCGTAACAAGTGCCCCTGCCGTAACGAGTGCCCCTCAGGAGCACGCAGCAGGGCTGAGGCTCCATGTGCCTCAGGAGCACGCAGCAGGGCTGAAGGCTCCATGTGCCATGCTGTAACATGTGCCCATCAGGAGCACACAGTGGGACTGAAGCCTGCAGGCATCCATCTAGAGTCCCAGCCCAGAATGCAGCATGTGCTGCTGATACCTGTGGTGCCTCAGCCTAAGCACCCAGAGGTGATTAGGGGGACGTCATCTGGCAGGTAGTCCAGCTCTGGCTTCAACTCAGGACCCCAAGGGAGTGAGGAAGGTGGATGTTATGCTGGGCTGTCTCAACTTTAACCCACCAACCCAACAGTGGGAGGCCGAGAAAGGAGTACGGCATATGTAACGATTCTCAACTTCAACCCAGCGCCCCAACAGTGGGTGGCCGAGGAAGGAGCATGCCGGGGGCCACACCGGACCCACTTTTCTTCATTGGAAGAAAAAAAGGATGAAATAAATAGAGAGTAAAAATGGTCGTGTGCCTCCTTCGACACTAAGCAAAAACTGAGGAGGCAGTGCCTGCCCCAGGGGTGTATACTGAGGAGGAGGAGCCACTGTTACTCTTTTGCAGATTGCTTAGTGTCGCCTCCTAGTGGACAGCAGCATAACACCCACGGTCCTGTGTCCCCCAATGAGGCGAAGGAGAAAACAGAACTTAATATTTGGTACAGAAACCTTTGTTTGAAATTACAGAGGTCAGACGTTTCCTGTAGATTCTGTCTCTCTCAGTTGTAGTGTACCTATGATAATAATTACAGACCTCTCTACTCTTTGTAGGTGGGGAAACTTGCAGAATAGACAGTGTATCAAATATTTATTTTCCCCACTGTATAATTTTAGATAGAAATAAATCAAACTTTGATAAATCAATAGTACAGATGACAAATGGGTCATTCCATGTCAAGTGATCCAAAAATGAATATTTTTTTTCCCTGACGTCCTCAGATTTTTTAAATTTTTTTTCTATATGAAGAACAACTTTAGTTAATTACAAAAAAAAAAGTTTTGAATTTTTTTCTTTATCAGTTAATTTTTTACAGGTTTTTAAAAGTTTTAAAAAAGTGCGAATTTTGGCCTGGTATGGCTTTACATTTTCTATCATATCTCGGGCTAGAAATAAGATAGAGAAACAAAATAAACACCAATCTACTCAGAATTGTGCAGGCTTTCACCAGATATGTCACAAGAGGATCTTTGTTAATATTTTACCCATGTAATCGCAAGCGCAAAACTTTAAAACGCATTTCCGAAAAATCGGCACGCTTTAAATATTTCAAAAACTGCCCATGTGTCTGCTATGCTCTTAGCCACATCTGTACCAAATTTCAAGTTGAGATCGCGATGGGATCATATTTTAAAATATTTTAATATTAATAGCGTCAATGGGTCATTCTAGATCAAGTGATCTAAATATGAATATTTTTTTTTACCTGACGTCTTTAGATTTTTTTTATTCTTTCTTTATGAAGTACAAATTTAGTTAATTACAAATTAAAAGTTTAGAATTTTTTTCTTCATCAGTTAATTTTTTACAGATTTTTAAAGTTTAAAAAAAGGGTGAATTTTGGCCTGGTATGACTTTACATTTTTTTTATCTCAGGCTAGAAATAAGATAATGAAGTGGGAGAGGCATCATTTTACTCAGAACGGTAACAGCTTTCATTTGATATGTTACAAGACTATGTTTCTTTATATCAAATGCAAACTATTGACGGGCAATTGTGAAAAAATGACTGATTGTGTTCTTGGTTATATTTGTGCAGAGATTCAACTTGGGACCTGTCAAATTTATATATTTTTTATTTTATGGTTGTATGAGTTATCACAACTTATTGAATAAAACATTTATATGCAACAAAAAAGAAACACAAAAAACAAATCCCATAAGTGCCAGGATAAATACATCTTAATCATCAGAACACAACGCTCAGCATTTTCAACTTGAATGTATTGAACAAACCAAAAGAAGAAAGGTGATCATATCCTCAAGTTTGATTAAACAAGATTAAAAGAACCAAAAATGTTAACCCCTATTTATACATATAAATTTGTTTTCTATTCTATCACTAAACATGTGATTTATGAAGTGTTTAATAAGAATAGTACAGTAGTTAAATCATCGTTCTATAAATTATGAACTAATCAAACAATTAATAGTATGTTTTTAAAGTGGCATTTTATCAATTTGTCCCTTCTAGTGGGTGAAATGTAATCTTGTCCATAAATGCTTACTAGCAATCGCCATTTCCTTGTGTGTCAAAGAGTATGTCCGGCCTGTCACGGTGTTAGGCTCCGCCTGAGTTAATATCTGATTTTTGTGCACTTTTAAAATGTCTGGCTTTCTTGGATACACAAAGGATGGCGCTGGACCAGAAGGATGCAATAAAGTCAATTCTACTTCTTCATTTTCACAATCTTTGGAGTACAGTAGCCAGCCACCAGCGCCAATCATAGTCATATTTTTTCAAAAGGATTGCAACAGTGTCTATGATAAAATGCTGTTTCTTGAGAAGTAGCAGCCATTGCTGTGTGGGAAAAATACAGTTACTATTAAGTAAGGAAGATAGGTAATAAAAATAAAGATTTACAGTACACTTGGGATAGAACTGTATTACTATAAAGTGAGTTTTAGGGCTAGCGCGCACAGTTTTTTCTGTCTGCAGATACACGCTGCAGTTTTGCTTGTTTTTCTACCAAGTTTTTACCACATATGCGTTAGTTTTTTTAATCGCTAGTGAAAAAAATGGCAGCTTTTTTTATATAAATGATAAATGCTGCGTTTATTGCAGCGATTAAAAAGTAGTTCAAGCAGTGATTTACTCACTCTTGAGTGTTTCCAAAAACACTGCATGTGGTGAACCCCATAGAAATCAATGGGGCTGTTTTTCTGAATGATGATCCCTAAGAATAGCACTGTGTGTATTGGCCCTTAATAATAAAAGCATTAAACTATTAATATATTTACTCACCCATATTTTAGTACACAGCCTTGATGGCTTTGTACAGACTATTGTTTGTTCAGGAGTGAAGATGTCCAGACATGTCAGGACATGAAAGGTCTGAACGAGCTGTCTTACTTCCTGAATGCAGTGGGTAGACACTTAACATGATTGACACAGCTGCTGGCCTATCATCTGCTCTGCATTCACTGTCTATCCCTGTGCTTTCTCAGGTTGAGCCCTAACAAAGCTTTTTCCTATATGTCCTCTCCTGCTTCTAAGCTGTAACATATCAAAATAATACAGTAATGTCTAAAAATAATGGATTTGATAAATATAGACCCCACGCTTTTAGACTACAGCTTGAACAGATCTGAATTCAAGATTTTTGAATTGACACTATAATAGTTAAATATTTTAAAATATGATCCCATCACGATCCCAACTTGAAATTTGGTACAGATGTGGCTAAGAGCATAAAAGATACATGGGCAGTTTTGGAAAATTTTTATTAAAACGTTTTTTCGGAAATGCGTTTCAAAATGTTGCGTTTGCGTTCGCATGGGTAAAAAATTAAAATTAACAAATATACTCTTGTGACATATCTGGTGAAAGCCTGGACAGTTCTGAGTAGAATGGTGTTTATTTTGTTTCTCTATCTTATTTCTAGCCCAAGATAAAAAAAAAATGTAAAGTCATACCAGGCCAAAATTCACACTTTTTTTAACTTTAAAAATCTGTAAAAAATTAACTGATGAAGAAAAAAATTCTAAACTTTTAATTTGTAATTAACTAAAATAGTACTTCATAAAGGAAAAAAAATAAAAAAAATCTAAAGACGTCAGGTAAAAAAAAATATTCATATTTAGATCACTTGATATGGAATGACCCATTGACGCTATTAATAGTAAAATATTTTAAAATATGATCCCATCGCGATCCCAACTTGAAATTTGGTACAGATGTGGCTAAGAGCAAAGCAGACACATGGGCAGTTTTTGAAATATTTAAAGTGCGCCGATTTTTCGGAAATGCGTTTTAAAGTTTTGCGCTTGCGATCACATGGGTAAAATATTAACAAACATCCTCTTGTGACATATCTGGCGAAAGCCTGCACAGTTCTGAGTAGAATGGTGTTTATTTTGTTTCTCTATCTTATTCCTAGCCTTAGTTATGAGGAGAAACGTAAAGGCAGGCAACAGCAAAATTCACACTTTTTCCGAACTTTAAAAATCATTTTTAAAAAAAATAAATTTTTAAAAAAATGTTTCTCTTCACATTTTGCATAGTCTGACATGCTATTATCAAATAAAATCTCAAAAGAATTAAAAATATAGAGGTAATAATCATTGGTTCACTTGACAAGGAATGACCCAAATATAAAGTTTGTAAAATAGGTTATTAGATAGCTTTACTTTGAATTTCCAATATCAGGCTTTTCTTAGGGTACAGCTCACTAAATGTTTCACATCAGATTGCTTCACAGTCTATGAAGAGGGGAGGAGGGAGGGAACAAGTTTGCAGTGTATCATACTCCAAGAACAAAAAAACTGATAACACAGAGCTAATAATGTGATGTTTTGGCTTCTATACCTATACAAGTTCTCATCAATTTATATATTGTATGTATATTCTATAGACGCTAGCCTCCCAAAAGTACATGAGTTCAGAGAAAAAACAATAAGCATCAAGCATACAGAGACAACATACAGTATACTGGACTATTGATTTATGCACAGTTTATTGAAAGTTTAAAGGGAACCAACCACCCCAAATGACCCCCCCGGACTATTAATATCGTTCCCTACACCCAGCACATACATGTGCTGCAAGGTTTTTTGCTAAAAAAACCTGCTTTTTAAAAGTTGAGATAATGCTTTATAAAGTATTTAACGAAGGGACGGGTGGGCGTTACTTAGCTGGGGCTAAAGCCGGGTTGCAGCTGCCAGTCATCCTCCTGTCTCCCCTCGCAGCAGTAACGGCCAGCCCTTTCTTGTCGTCACAGCCTGCTGAGCCTGGTGCACGGGATCTCATGCCCGTGCACACGTCATCAGCTACAGCCGGGTCGCGAGCGCGCGCTCTGACTTCCACAGCCAAGCGCAGGAAGTCAGAGCGCGCGCTCGCGACCCGGCTGTAGCTGATGACGTGTGCACGGGCATGAGATCCCGTGCACCAGGCTCAGCAGACTGTGACGACAAGAAAGGGCTGGCCGTTACTGCTGCGAGGGGAGACAGGAGGATGACTGGCAGCTGCAACCCGGCTTTAGCCCCAGCTAAGTAACGCCCACCCGTCCCTTCGTTAAATACTTTATAAAGCATTATCTCAACTTTTAAAAAGCAGTTTTTTTAGCAAAAAACCTTGCAGCACATGTATGTGCTGGGTGTAGGGAACGATATTAATAGTCCGGGGGGTCATTTGGGGTGGTTGGTTCCCTTTAAATGTGCTTTAAGAAGTAAATATCTGAGAATTGCTAGAGTGAACAAGATAACAGTGAGTGCAGGCCTTCTTTCTGAGTGTTTACTTTTAACCCTTGCCTGTAGAGGAGGAGCTTCACTGGTGCTGAAGTGCAGCACAGACTTATCTCAGCTAAGACAAAGCCAAGATCCTTAGGCTACAATCACACAGCATTTTTTGCTGCAATTTTTGTGGATCCGTTTTTTTGCAGTGACTCTGGGCATCCCAGCAAAGTCAATGGTTTCAAGATATGACATTCAGACGTTTTTTTGAGGATCCATTTTTGGGCTCAAAAACGGATCCTCACAAAGAATGAGCATGTCAGTTTGTGTGGCGTTTTTCTAATCTACTTTTGCTATTGAAACCGTTATCTATGAGCTCAAAAACCGCAAGTGTGTAAAAAACGCAGAAAGACGCTTCACCTTTTAGGTGATGCGTTTTTTTTTAAAAAGCTGATCTGCTTTTGCAGCTGAAAAATGTATCTTCAAAATACACAGCAAAAATGCTGTGTGTGAATGTAGTCTTAAATCAGGAATACAACCTCTGGCAAAAATGATGGAATCACCAGGCTCGGAGGATGTTCTTTCAGTTGTTTAATTTTGTAGAAAAAAAAAAAAACAGATCACAGACATGGCACAAAACTATAGTCATTTCAAATGGCAACTCTCTGCCTTGAAGAAACACTTAAAAAAATCTTGAAAGAAAAAAATATTCTAGCCAGCAACGGTTACTTTTGTAGACCAAGCAGAGGGAAAAATTATGGAATCACTCAATTCTGAGGAAAAAATTATGGAATCATGTCTAACAAAATAACACAAATACATTACTAGTTTTTTGTTACAACACCTCTGACTTTTATAACAGCTTGCAGTCTCTGAAGCATGGACTTAATGAGTGACAAACAGTACTCCTCATCAATCTGGCTCCAACTTTCTCAGATAGCTGTTGCCAGATCAGCTTTGTAGGTTGGAGCCTTGACATGGACCATTTTCTTCAACCTCCACCAGGGATTTTCAATTGGACTGAGATCCGAACTATTTGCAGGCCAGGACATTGACCCCAAGTGTCTTCTTTCAAGGAATGTTTTCACAGTTTTTGCTCTATGGCAGGATGCATTATCATCTTGATAAATGATTTCATCATTCCCAAACATCCTTTCAATTAATGGGTTAAGAAAAGTGTCCAAAATATCAATGTAAACCTGGGCATTTATTGAAAATGTAATGACAGCCATCAACCCAGTGCCTTTACCTGACATGCAACCCCATATCAACAATGGCAGGAAATTTGTATGTTCTCTTCAGGCAGTCATCTTTATAAAACTCATTGGAACAAAACCAAACAAAAGTTCCAGCATCATTACCTTGCCCAATGCAATTTCGCGATTCATCACTGAACATGACTTTCATCCAATCATCCACAGTCCACGATTGCTTTTCCTTAGCCCATTGTAAGCTTGTTTTTTTTTTCTCTTTAGGTGTTAATGATGGCTTTTGTTTAGCTTTTCTGTATGTAAATCCCATTTCCTTTAGGTGGTTTCTTCCAGTTCAGTCACAGACATTGACTCTAGTTTCCTCCCATTAGTTCCTCATTTGTTTTGTTGTGCATTTTCTGTTTCGGAGACATATTGCTTTAAGTTTTCGGTCTTGACACTTTGATATCTTACTTGGTCTACCAATATGTTTCCCTTTAACAACCTTCCCATGTTGTTTGTATTTTGACCAGATTTTAGACACAGCTGACTGTGAACAACCAACATCTTTTGCAACATTGCGCATTGACTTACCCTGTTTTAAGAGCTTGATAATCATCTCCTTTGTTTCAATTGACATCTCTCGTGTTTTAGCCATGATTTATGTCAGTCCACTTGGTGCAACAGCTTTCCAAGGTGTGATCACTCCTTTTTAGATGCAGACTAACGATCAGATCTTATTTGATGCAGGTTAGTTTTGGGAATGAAAATTTACAGGGTGTTCCCATAATGTTTACCTCAGAATTGAGTGATTCCATCATTTTTCCCCCTGCTTGGTCTACAAAAGTAACAGTTACTGGCTAGCATTTTTTTTTCCAAGATTTCTTTTAGAGTTTCTTCAAGGCAGAGATTTGCCAATTGAATTTACTTTAGTTTTGTGCCGTGTGTGATCTGCTTTTTTTCCTACAAAGTTAAACAACTGAATGGACATCCTCTGAGCCAGGCGATTCCATAATTTTTGCCAGGGTTGTAGAACAGCCATTTATAGGCCATTTCATAACTTTCCCAAATTCCTATGAAAAAATATTCAGCACATTCTGCATTGAATTACTGTGCCCAATTTATTATATATTTTAGGAGTCGGTCCATTTTAGACCGACTCAGACTCCACCAAAATGAACACAGACTCCACGACTCTGACTCCACAGCACTGGTGAAAACAACTTTTATAGTGTCCAGAGGTGGCCTCCTATTGAATCACGGAGGCTGTTATATGGTCATGGTGGCTAAACCCTCGCCGCCCCCCCTGGCTGCAAAACCCACCCAGCATGTTTTAAACTTACCGCCCCTCCTCTAGCCGGCACTTGAGTGACAAGAGCACTCGCACAGGCGCAGTGGAGTGGGTGTTCGTGCTCCATAGAATATAGTGCAGATGTCTCGTGAGACTTCAGAAATCTCGCGATACCTCGGCACTATGCACGGACACCTGCTCCACTGCTCAGATGTGGGTGCCGCTGTCTGTGCCAAGGTAACATAATAACATACTATTTAAGGTTGAAGGAAGACCTTAAGTCCATCTAGTTCATCCCATAGCCTAACATGTTGATCCAGAGGAAGGCAAAAAAAACCATGTGGCTACACTAAGCTCCACATTGGGGAAATAAATTCCTTCCTGACTCCACACACGGCAATCAGACTAGTTCCCTGGATCAACACCCTATCAAAGGATCTAGTATATATAAGTGGTAATATTATATTTTTCAAGAAAGGCATCAAGGCCATTCTTAAATTTTAGTAGTGAGTCACTCATTACAACATCATGTGGCAGAGAGTTTCATAGTCTCACTACTCTTAAGCCCCAGTCACACAACGATATCGTTAGAGATCGTTGTAATCGTGCCGTTACAACAATCTCCCCAGCGAGGTCGTTCTGTGTGACACTTTGCAGCGATCAGGCCCCTGCTGTGAGGTCACTGATCGTTGCAAAGTGCTGCGGGTAATTTTTTGATCGTTGGTTTCCAGCTGGTCAGCACACATGGCTGCGCATGACCGCGAGAAACCAGCGATCAGTGACCTCACTGGCTGGTAACCATGGTAAACACCAGGTATCCAGGCAGCGCACGAAGCCTGGATACCTGGTGTTTACCAGTGTCCTCCCTGCTTACAGGCAGCTCTAAGCAGGGAGAACGCTGGTAACTATGATAATCACCGGGAATCCAGGCAGCGCGCGCTGTCTGGATACCCGCTGTTTATCATAGTTACCAGTGTTCTCCCTGCTTAGCGCTGCCTGTGGGACAGACCCTGTTATTATGGAATCTTTAAAGATTAAAAATAATTTTTTATCTATGACGGTACTTAATTCCTGCAGTACTCTGGGGTGTATCCCATCCGGGCCTGGGATTTGTCAACTTTAGTGATTTTCAGACTGTGCCGTACCTTGTTGGGTTAAGCAGGTTACATTTAATGGAGAGTTTTTGTTATCACTGATCATGTTGTCTGTCATGGGATATGTCATGGTCTCGCGAGATTTGGGAAGTCTAGCGGGACATCTGCACTATGTTCTTTGGGGAATGGACACCCGCTCCACTGCGCAGGCACGAGTGCTCTTGTCACTCAAGTGCCAGCCAGAGGAGGGGCGGGAAGTATAAAACATGTTGGTTGGGTTTTACAGCCAGGGGGGCGGCGAGGGGTTTAGCCACCATGACTATATAGCAGCTTCCATGACTCAATAGGAGGCCACTGCTGGACACAATAAAAGTTGTTTTCACAGGTATGAGGGGCATGTCTGAGCACATACAGGGGTTACTAGAACCCCATAAACATGATGTGTAAGCTGGTGGGCACAGTTTAAAATGCCCAAAGGGGGTGACAGGTTCCCCTTAAACTTTATTACGTGCCATTACAGCCATGTCTTTACTGTACATTACAAAATCAGGTCGATAGGTTCTCTTTAATCATTTTAACAGGGAACCCCTTATTGCATCCCCTTAGGAAAACATCTTTAGAAAGCATAATCTAGTAATGTTTCTTTGAAGTTTTCTTTTTAGCGTGTGTTGACATATAAGGAATTCTAGAGTTCACAAAAAAAGGCAACATCAATAAAAAAAAAAAGTAACTAGATTCACTCTCCTTAGTTGGGTTTCAATAAAATTTATTTTAATAACATATTTGGACTGCACATAAAAATAATTGAACATTAATGATTTAAAACGGGTTATATTCAACTACCTCAAATAATCTGTCAGTTATGGCATGCGTTGTGTTACACATCAAGTACTGTAGGGTTTAGTTCAGGAAAGAATGCATTATAAATGTTTCCTAGGTAACAAGCTGCAAAAGCAGATAGAAATCTGGAAACGGAGGACAAAATGTTTCAACAACTTTGTAAAGCAGGTGAAAACAACTTATCGGTAAGAGGCTAGAGCAGAAAACATTGTTGCAGAAGAGGGATCCACTTCAATTCTAAAGATTAACTTGACAATCATTGAAATATTATATTGCACACTATCCAATGTCACAAAAATATGAGAAAAAAAAAAAAGACTATGGAGAATTGTTACACCTGTTTATAAGGTTATCATTTATTCATGAATACAGACTTGGTGTTAACTTACATGGGACCACTGGCAGCATGATACGACTGCCAACTGGTGAACTTTACCAATCGGTGGTTGTTTAAATGCGTGTTGACACAGGTAAATGAAAAGTCAACAATGAGCACTGAGCAATCTATGCTAGATTGTCCAGAGCACAAGAGAGTTTACATGTAGCGATCCCGACAACGATACTGCCTGACAGGGATCGCTGGTGAGTCGTTACGTTGTCGCTGGTGAGATGTCAGACAGGCATCTCACCATCAATCACCCAGAGAAGTGCCGACACCCGACGGTTGTTGGTATCGTTCGGGGTTTCGGACGCAGAATGGGGATCGCTGGCAAGTCTGCATGTCACACACAGCGATGCAGCCTGGCCAGCGGGAGATCGCCGATCAAAAAATGGCCCAGGCCATTCAATAAAGATCAGCGATCTCCCAGCAAGGGGCTGATCTCTGCTAAGTGTCATGCACAGCGAGATCACCGGCGAGGTCGCTGCTATGTTACAAAATCGGTCATAGCAGCGATCTAGTTAGCAATCTCGCTACGTGTAAACCACCCTTTAGTTGTCTTGGTTCTTGCCAGTGCAAGTCCCGTTTACACATAATGATGCAGCATCGAAAACAATGTGCTGCGCTGCGTGAAAGATCATTTTATCTAACAAATAATCATTTTACTTGCTTATCAAGTGATCCACAGTTTGTTTACAAGGCTAGACTATTGTAAAACAAGCTTTTTTAACCATGCATGTTCATGATGATCTTGCATTTTAGAAGGAACCTGTCACCAGAGTTTGCTATATAAACTGAAACCACCATCTTCAGCAGCACCTATGCTGCATCCCATGAAAGGCACACAATAGACTTTGAGGCTGTAGGTCAGAGAAGGGTGGGGAGCGAGAAACAGGCGCAGATCTAAATGTAAAAGTACAATATTTCTCAGGAGTACACAGGGCAAGAGAACTCACCTTTATTGTGTCTTGTTTCTTTGAATGTCGACCCACTAGGGGTCTTACAGGGGTCTCTGTCTCCTTGGTATGCTGCTATCCTCCAGAGAGCGGAACTCCCAGCTATGAGCCCGTGGAATGAAGCAAATAATCAAGGTATCCAGATGATTGAGCGCTCCCAAGGAGATTGACCTTATGATAAGGACTCCGACTCCTTCTTCTTTCTTTGAGATTTATTTGAAATGGCTTCACAGTAATACAAATCATAAGATTCATAAATGCAAAGTTAAAACAACGCGTTTCGGCTATGTATGTCATAAAATAGCCTTCCTCAGGTATATGAAGTATTACATAAAATGTGGAGGTTATATAGCGTGTGTTATTCCTCCTAATTAATCATATTGAGCACACATGTCTAAGTCTTCAGTATCCAGTCTCATTAGTGTTACTCAGTTCCTCACAAGGAAAAAAACGCATATGCCGCATTTTCAGCCAAAATAAACATGTTTTAAGTTAAGTGTTAAAAATAAAAAAAAATAAAAAAAAGTATGCTCACCTGTCCGTGGTCCAACTGATGGCTCTGGCAAGGTCACGTTGCTGATAGGACCTGTGGTGACGTCAGTTATCGCGGGAAATCCGGTCACATGACCGGAGTTCCCGCGATAACATGACGTCACCACAGGTCCCATCAGCAAGAGGACCTTGCCACAAAGGTTATTTCGGAATTTCGGAAGTTTGGGGACATCTCGAATTTCAAGGTTAATTACTCAAAAACAGAGGTACACAATATATCCCTGTCTGGTGACAGTGTCACGACTCCAGGCGTCCTTCTCTTTTAAGTGGAAAGCCTCTGCAATAAAATATCTGGGTCTACTGATTCCCACAGAGTTGAGTGAAATCTATGAGCTAAATTATGTTCCGCTTTTGAGGAGGACGATACTGGACTTGGCGAAATATGACAAACCTCGACTTTCTTGGTTTGGACGCATGAGTGTCATTAAAATGGACGTCCTACCTCGGTTTTTATATCTTTTCCAAACTGCCGCGATAAATATCCCGGATAGTTTTTTCAGACGTCTACAGTCGGCGGTTAACAACTTTATTTGGGGGAGCAGGAGACCGCGGATCCGTTTCTCTATTTTAACTAGACCTAAGAGTAAGGGGGGGCGGGCCTCCCCGATTTCAAAAAATATTATCATGCGGTTCTGCTTTCTAGGCTAGTGGACTGGAGGTTTAATAGTGGCCATAAACAATGGGTAACCCTGGAGGGTCTCCTTTCTCCTCTGTCTCTGTATTGGCTCCCCTGGCTCGAAAAGACCTCGCGTCCCTCTGTGACAGAATGGGTCCCACTCACCCAGACGGTTATAAGACATTGGGACAATATTAACTGTAAACTGAAGTTGACCTCCAGACCAGGTAGACTAAGTCCTTCGTTTGACAACCCCACATTCCCCCCTGCGATGACTAGATCGTCCTTTCTGTGTTGGTCAAATCGTGACCGGTCATGCCTGGGACAAGTTGCGGACAGACTGGCGGGGCTCGCTGGTGTGGAGGGTCTCCGGGGCCGGACCGGGGGGGGTGTCGTTCTCATGGATGGAGTTCGCCCAGATCCGAGATTATCTCTCAGGGATCTCCTTGGGGGTTCCGACACCGTTTGAGTTGATGATGCTTTCATCTGAGGGCCCGTCCCATGTGGTCTCCATGCTCTATGTCCTGGTCCTGGCTGGGTTGGTGTCCGACCCTCTTAGATTCATGGAGGCTTGGGAGAGAGACCTGCACATCACCTTATCTGAGACTGTTCGTCAAAAAATTTTTGTACTCACCCACAAAATGACGGCCTCATGTGGTGCTCAGGAACGGAACTATAAAATTTTAACACGCTGGTACCGTTGCCTCACTTTCCTACACAGGATCGACCCTGGAGTGTCAGACGCTTGTTGGAGATGTGGGATAGAGAGGGGCTCTATGCTCCATATCTGGTGGTCGTGTGGTCTCCTCCAACCCTTCTGGGGTCAGTGTTTGAGGCCTTTCACCTGATGTCTGGGATTTATCATATGCCTTCCCCCCCAGATTGCCCTCCTGTCTCTGGTTCCTGCCGCTGTGTCCTCAGCAAAAAGGGGAATTTTGAGGTTCTGTTTAATGGCGACTAGGGCTGTCATTCCCAGACACTGGAGGTCTACGGAGGTCCCCACCATGCTGGAGTGGATAGCTGAGATGAACAAAATGAGTCACAGAGAGTCTTTGATGGCCGACGATCATGGCACTGGATCAGACGGGGGCAGTACATGGTACCCATGCCATTCTTTCAAGGAGAGCCCGGAGTTTGGGGATTGGCTGTTGCGATCCTCTCTTCCTTCTTAAGCTAGATTAACCAGGTTTCCTCTTCCCGCCCACCCCCTCCCTTTTTTTTTTTTTCTCTCCACTCCTTTTTTGTTCCCTCCTTTCATGTCTTCTTTCATTACCTTTCCCCTTCTTTTTTCTCTTTTTTATTTCATGGTCTGCAGGGATGACGGAGATGTTTAGATGCCTACGGAATAGCGAGAAGTGGCTTACACTTCGCTTCAAGCTTTATCTTGATGTGATGTAATTGGTGAACTATATGTATCAGGGTCTTTTGAGACGGCTGCTGGGGTCTCGGCCTTGGCAATGGAACGTGTTTTCTGTCATACCCCAGACTATGTACGAATGTGTAATTCTCTATATCTGAATTGTTACCTTTTTTTCTTATGACCTTTTGAAATTAATAAATACATTTATGGAAAAAAAAATAGACATTTTTATGTTTTGGACACTTTCTTTAAGTAAAAGAAAGTGTCCAAAATATAAAAATGTCTATTTTACCCTTTCTGGCAAGGTCCTCTTGCTGATAACATGACGTCACCACAGGTCCTATCGCGAAAACTCCAGTCACATGACCCGGAGTTCAAATCGGATTCTCCTGGATTGCTCCGGTCCGGAGCAATCTGGCACCATAGAGTCCCATGTTATGGAGCGCCGGATTGCACCGCACAGGTACGATCCGGGAGAATCCAATTTGAAAACCGGATTCTCCCGGATTGTACCGGTCCGGTGCAATCCGGCGCCCCATAACATGGGGCTCTATGGTGCCGGATTGCACTGGTACAATCTGGGAGAATCCGGTTTTCAAACCGGTTTTCTCTTTTGGACGCCTTCCCGCCGGAATTTTCAAATGAACAGCTGACTCAGGTCATGAATTTCGGGCTTAGGACCAGCTGATAACAAAAAGCTGTCCCTAACCCCTTTATTACCCAGTGAGCCACAGCACCAGGGCCCTGGAAGAGTTGGGTTCAGCGCCAGAACATGGCGCTTCAATGAACGTGCCATTTTCTGGGGTGGCTGCGGACTGCCATTCGCAGCAGGGGGTGCCTAGAAGGCTTGGGCCTCCCTAGGCTGCGGATTCCAGCCCCCAGCTGCCTAGCTGTACCTGGCTGGACACAGAAATTGCGCGGAGCCCCACGCATTTTTTTATATTTTTTTTTATTATTATTTCATGAAATTCATGAAATAATAAAAAATAAGACTTCCCGGTATTTCGGTGTCCAGGCAGGTACAAATAGTCAGCTGGGGGTTGGGGGCAGACCGTTGCCGCCTGCTGTATCCGGCTGGCATACAAAAATATGGCGAAGCGCACATAGAAATTTTTCTGAAAAATCCATTGAACAATTCTATAAAAAGGGACTGCATCTTTATTAACCCATCGAACATGGTCGAGGGGTTAATAAAGATGCAGTCCCTTTCATTCATATTGTTTTTTGGATTTTTCAGAAAAAAAATTTGACGTGGGCTTCGCTGTATTATTTGTATCCAGCCGGATACAGCAGGCATCTTCAGGCGCTGAACCCAACTCTTCCAGGGCCCTGGTGCAGTGGCTCATTGGGTAATAAAGGGGATAGGGCCAGCTTTGTATTATCAGCTGGACCCCAAGCCTGAAATTTATGGCGGTCACGCCAATAGTAGACATGACCACCATGAATTTCTAGTAAATTGTCAAAAAAAAAAAAAAAAAAAAAAAAAAAAAAAAAAACACACACAGAGAACATTTTTTTAATTAGAAATAAAACAAAAAAGACATTTAGTGACTCCATCTTTAATAAAAAAAAAATTCTTCCGTCCGCCGTAGTCCATAAACAATCTCAGCACTGCTACACACATGTCTATGCGGAGGAAGAGCAGGCTAAGAAATAACTACAACAGTCAGGGTTCACCTCAGGTCATAGCTCAGTCTATGACCTCGGGTGAACACTGCTGTCACAGCCTTCCCGAAGACTTCCGGTTTATTCACTGCTCTGCCGGCGCTTGGCAATCTCCGGCGGCAGTCTACGGGAAGGCTGTATCAAGTTGTTAAATTGAGGACCAGCGGCAGTGCTGTAGAACTGGGGTGCTGTCCCTGGTACTTACGCCAATAGCGTAACAGCAAACAGCGTAGCACTGCTACAGGACCACGGACAGCACCCTGAGTGCTGAAGCTGAGCGGCTTTGATAAAAATGAAACTATAACTCGACAAATGCTGGAATCAGATAAATCCTGCTATTAACCCCTCCACTGCATGGGTGGGATGTCACCATGTGTACACACAGTGTACACATGATGGCAGTACACCAACAGCACATTAACCTTTCATACACTGGATTTTACCAGCCACATCTGCAGGCTCTGTGCTGACATGCAGCGCAGCACTTGCAGAGGGGGTTAAAATGATGAATAAGCCATATAACTAATCTTTTGTTACCACCTGAGTTTTTAACTATGATGTATCAGTGCTGCTGTGACAGCGCTGACACATTATTGATTACTGTATCGGCAAATTTAAACTCCGCGGCTTTGACAGCCGCTGAGTTTTAAATCACCGGAGCGTTATTTAGAACTCTGTTCTGTGCATGCCCTGCGCATACGCAGTTCATCGAACACAGACCGGAAGTCCAGGTTCACCAGGATCCAGAGTCCGGTTGATTCCGTGTTCCATTGGCCCCCATTCAGATTTTACATGTGGTGCCCTGGATCCGTGTGGATCCAGGGCTTCACGTTTTCTTTCATAGAGAACAAAATAGCATCAAGATACAGATTTTGTTTCCATGAAAATTATGTGAACACCTGCATCCACGGCAAACTGGACACAACTGGATGCACCTGCAAGTGTCTCTGGCCCCATTGAAAGTCAATAGGGCCGAAAACTGATATGCATCAAGTTTATGACGGACTCACACTGATGGCGAAAATCGCCAGTGTGAAATTAGTCTAATATCTAACAGGGTCCCATAAATTCTGCTGGCTTCAATGTATACCTGGAAAGAGACCATACATTCTCAAGAGCCAGAAAAGAAAGGAGACCAGCACTACGTATATGGCATGGAGGATATCAGGCTATGTGCATTAAATCTAAACTTTATTGAAATCCTAAAATCTGTTATGTTAGCCCAACAAATTTTATGGATTCCAATAAAGTTTAGATTTAATGCACATAGCCCGATATCCTCCATTCGATATACATGGTACTGGACTCCTGTCTTTTCTGGATCACTTGTTAAATCTGGGAGACGGCTCAGGACTGGCCCGTGCACCGCACCTTATTCTGCCCTATCATCTTCAGATGCATTCGGTGAACTGAATTAGAATTCTTTAGACTGCATATATTCTAGCATCTTCAGATATGAACCAGCTAAAATGTATGGACTGCATCCAGGACCTGGAATGAGGCCCATGCAGTACAGGCACAACCTTACTCTCACTATGCAGAGCAAAACACGCAGGTGCAAGATTTCACCAAGGAATGTAGATGACGCATACTACATCATCCTCATTGCAGAGTGATAGCTCTCATCTGCGCAAATACCTTGTCGGTTTGCATATGCAGTTTTGTTTTAGGCTCTGCCCGCATTAAGAGCACTGTGCACCTGGGCTAGCCGGAGACCCCACTGCATAGGTACTAGATTTCACCGGCAATGTGGATGACGTAGTAAGCATCATCCTCAATCAATCATAAAAAGAGGACGGCAATCAGCGTAGAGATGAGGGGTGGATGGCGCAGCTATCAAAACCGATCACATCGCCCCAATGTAAATACAGAGCGGGAGATTTTTTAAAGGTATTTCAGGGGTATACAGGGGGATGGAATGAAACAAAGTAGATGCTAATTAAAATGGTGTTTTTAGTTTAACAATCTGGTGACAGGTATACTTTAAATGCAGCTTTACAAGAGGACTACTGTCCAATCTGCAATCATCATCGTACAGAACAGGAGGAGCTAAGCAGATTGAAAGACAGATTCATCATTGCTTTTTTGCATTCTTTTATCCTTCACTTTATGCATTGTTATGGTATTTTTGCTGCCATTGTGGACAGGCGACTGTCCCACAAAATACATTTTAATCAATAGATCTTGGAATACAAAATACAATAAGTTACACAATTGAATGTTAATGGGGGTGATGATGCGGCAGGGACACAGGAGGCAGGATCGCAGTGATGTGGATCGGTGGGTCAATGCTGCAGGCAGGGTTGCTGGTGGAGCAATGCGTGCGGTTCTGAAGCCGAGGGTGTCACGGTGATGTGTGGCAGGTGCTATTGATAATTCCGGGTTCTCGCAAAGGACTGTGAACCAGCCAAAAATCGCCATCTTTGTATGTGCCGCTTCCGCAGCCATATTCTTAAAGTTCATCCAGTAGAGACAGCACAGGCACAGAGTGAGCTCTCGGCTCTGAGATCTCAATCTGCTCCTGCACTGCCTATGCAGCCATTTGCCTGCCAGAACCCGGAAGAATTCATGGTGCCTGCCTCACTGCCATGACATCCACAGCTGCAGGACCTTGACAAGCATTGCCCCACTGCCGAAGTTCACAGTCTACCCAGAGTCATATCTCTGCTCAACCGCTGCCACAGGGTAAGCAAGATTCGGGTTATAAGACACATTTGGTGAGGGAATTAGGGGAAGGGAAGAGAGTGCATTCCATAACTCGAAAATATGATTTTATACATACAGTTGTGGCCAAAAGTATTGACACCCCTGTAATTCTGTCAGATAATACTCAGTTTCTTCCTGAAAATGATTGCAATCACAAATCCTTTGGTATTATTATCTTCATTTAATTTGTCTTCAATGAAAAAACACAAAAAGAATTGTCCTAAAGCCAAACTGGATATAATTTCACACCAAACACTAAAAAGGGGGTGGACAAAAGTATTGGCACTATTAGAAAAATCATGTGATGCTTCTCTAATTTGTGTAATTAACAGCACCTGTAACTTACCCGTGGCACCTAACAGGTGTTGGCAATAACTAAATCACACTTGCAGCCAGTTGACATGGTTTAAAGTTGACACAACCTCTGTCCTGTGTCCTTGTGTGTACCACATTGAGCATGGAGAAAAGAAAGAAGACCAAATAATTGTCTGAGGACTTGACAAACCAAATTGTGAGGAAGCATGAGCAATTTCAAGGCTACAAGTCCATCTCCAAAGACTTGAATGTTCCTGTGTCTATCGTGTCCAGTGTCATCAAGAAGTTTAAAGCCCATGACACTGTGGCTAACCTCCCTAGATGTGGACGGAAAAGAAAAATTGACAAGAGATTTCAACGCAAGATTGTGCGGATGGTGGATAAAGAACCTCGACTAACATCCAAACAAGTTCAAGCTGCCCTGCAGTCCGAGGGTACAACAGTGTCAACCCTTACTATCTGTCGGTGTCTGAATGAAAAGGGACTGTATGGTAGGACACCCAGGAAGACCTCACTTCTTACCCCGAGACATAAAAGAGCCAGGCTGGAATTTGCCAAAACTTACCTGAGAAAGCCTACAACGTTTTGGAAGAATGTTCTGTGGTCAGATGAGACAAAAGTAGAGCTTTTTGGGCAAAGGCATCAACATAGAGTTTACAGGAGAAAAAATTAGTTATTCAAAGAAAAGAACACGGTCCCTACAGTCAAACATGGCGGAGGTTCCCTGATGTTTTGGGATTGCTTTGCTGCCTCTGGCACAGGACTGCTTGACCGTGTGCATGGCATTATGAAGTCTGAAGACTACCAACAAATTTTGCAGCATAATGTAGGGCCAAGTGTGAGAAAGCTGGGTCTCCGTCAGAGGTCATGGGTCTTCCAGCAGGACAATGACCCAAAACACACTTCAAAAAGCACTAGAAAATGGTTTGAGAGAAAGCACTGGAGACTTCTAAGGTGGCCAGCAATGAGTAAATACCTGAACCCCATAGAACACCTGTGGAGAGATCTAAAAATGGCAGTTTGGAGAAGGCACCCTTCAAATATCAGGGACCTGGAGCAGTTTGCCAAAGAATAATGGTCTAAAATTCCAGCAGAGCATTGTAAGAAACTCATTGATGGTTACCGGAAGCGGTTGATCGCAGTTATTTTGGCTAAAGGTTATGCAACCAAGTATTAGGCTGAGGGTGCCAATATTTTTGTCTGGCCCTTTTTTGGAGTTTTGTGTGAAATGATCAATGTTTTGCTTTTTGCTTCATTCTCTTTTGCGTTTTTTCATTGAAGACAAATGAAATGAAGATAACAATACCAAAGAATTGTGATTGCAATCATTTTCAGGAAGAAACTGAGTATTATCTGACAGAATTGCAGGGGTGTCAATACTTTTGGCCACAACTGTATATATATTATACACATACAGACACAAATATATACACACAGATAGATATTTTATAATATATATATATATATATATATATTAGCTGTGAGCCCGATGCAAATGCATCGGGATTCTAGAACGTGCGTTAATTAGATTATAGTAGCTATATATTTTTTTTTTATTTACATTTTTTTTGAATAACTTAATGTTATGAATATTTTATTTATTTGTTTTTTTTTATTAAAATTAGTTAATGTTATGAATTTTTATATGGAATATTTTTTTTTATTATTTCTTATTTTATTATTGTAATTATTTATTATTTAATATTTTTATAATATTATTATTTTTTTTATTTTAATTGAATTTTTTTTTATTTGAGTAATTTGATTTTCTTAGAATTAATGTTATTAATATTTTAATTATATATATTTTTATTTTATTTATTTATTTTTTTAATTTTGATTTATTTTATTATTTATTATTTTTATTATTTGTATATTAATTTTTTTATTTTAATTAAATGTATTTGTATTAGATTAATTTTTTTAATTTTAATTAGCGGCCGCACTTGCCGCAAGTGCAAAACCGCACTTGCCGCACCTGCCGCAAGTCCCCCTATACTTTCTATGGGGATTACCGCAACCGCGCCGCAAGTAGACTCGCAATGGCCTCGCGGCCATTGCTCGCGCTACATAGCGACTCGCAATGGATCCCCATAGAAAGTATAGGGGGACTTGCGGCAGGTGCGGCGGCTAAGGTAGCGACTCACAATGGCCTCGCGGCCATTGCTCGCGCTACACAACGACTCGCAATGGATCCCCATTGAAAGTATAGAGGAACTTGCGGCAGGTGCGGCGGCTGAGGTAGCGACTCGCAATGGCCTCGCGGCCATTGCTCGCGCTACCTCTGGGGTAAATCGCTAAGTTTGTGGCCGGGCCTCTGGTTCTATTTTCGGCCAACGACTCGCAATGGCCGCTTCGCGGCCATTGCTCGCGCGTGGTGACGTCACATAGTGACAAAGCCATGGCGATTCCGGGGTCCGACACGATTTTGCCTACGGCAATTATAGAGTAGATATATATATATATACATACATACATACATACATACATACATACATGCACACACGCACACACACGGCTATTTATTTATTTTTTATTTAAACAGAAACAATTGTAGAAGTTCATTTTATTCCAAGATCTTTTAATTGAGATGCACATTGGGACAAATCCTTTAACCACTTCAGGACCCAGCCTATTTTGACCCTAAAGACCTTGGCCTTTTTTGCAATTCTGACCAGTGTCCCTTTATGAGGTTATAACTCGGGAACGCTTCAACCGATCCTAGCGATTTTGAGATTGTTTTTTCGTGACATATTGGGCTTCATGCTAGTATTAAATTTAAGTCGATAATTTTTGCGTTTATTTGTGAAAAAATCAAAAATATGGCAAAAAGTTTGAAAATTTCACAATTTTCACTTTTTTTTTTTTTTTTCTGATAAACAAGAGAGATATGTGACAGAAAAAAGTTATTAAATAATATTTCCCACATGTCTACTTCACATCAGCACAATTTTGGAAAAAAACATTTTTTTTGTTAGGACGTTATAAGGGTTCAAAGTTCATGAGCAATTTTTCATTTTTCAACCAAAATTTACAAAACCATTTTTTTAGTGACCACATCACATTTGAAGTTCTTTTGAGGGGTGTATATGACAGAAAACACCCAAAAGTGACACTATTCCAAAAACTGCACCCCTCAAGCTACTCAAAACTACATTCAAGAACATTATTAACCCTTCAGGTGCTTCACAGGAACTAAAGCAAAGTGATATTTTAATTTTTTTTATCAAAAATTTTCTTTTAGCCTCAATTCTTTCATTTTCACATGGGCAGCAGGATAAAATGGATCTTAAAATGTGTTGTGCAAATTCTCCCGAGTACATCAATACCTCATATGTGGTCATAAACCACTGTTTGGGCGCACGGCAGGGCTCAGAAGGGAAGGAGCGCAATTTGAATTTTGGAGCTAATTTTACATTCAAAAAGTGAAATTGCGCTCCTTCCCTTCTGACCCCTGCCGTGCGCCCATACAGTGGTTTATGACCACATATGAGGTATCGGTGTACTCAGGAGAAATTGCCCAACAAATTTTAGGATGAATTTTATGCAGTTGCCATGTGAAAACAAAAAAATTTAGGCTAAAAGAAAAATTTTGTTAAAAAAAAAAGTACTATTTCATTTTCACAGATCAATTTGTAAAGCACCTGGGGGTTCAATATGCTCACTATCCATCTAGATATGTTCCGTGGGGGGTATAGTTTCCAAAATGGGGTCACTTGTGGGGGAGCTCCAATGTGGAGACGCACAGGGGCTCTCCAAACGCGACATGGTGTCCGCTAACAATTTGAATGCAAAATGAGCTCAAATTGTTAGCGGACACCATGTTGCGTTTGGAGAGCCCCTGTGTGCCTAAACATAGGAGCTCCTCCACAAGTGACCCCATTTTGGAAACTAGACCCCCAAAGGAACGTATCTAGATGCATAGTGAGCACTTTGAACCCCCAGGTGCTTCACACATTAATCTGTAAAAATGAAAAAGTACTTTTTTTCCGCAAAAATCTTTTTTTTTCCATTAATTTGTGAAGCACCTGGGGGTTCAATATGCTCACTACCCATCTAGATATGTTCCCTGGGGGGTCTAGTTTCCAAAATGGGGTTACTTGTGGGGGAGCTCCAATGTGGAGACGCACAGGGGCTCTCCAAACGCGACATGGTGTCCGCTAACAATTTGAATAAAAATCAGCTCAAATTGTTAGCTGTCACCATGTTGCGTTTGGTGAGCCCCTGTGTGCCTAAACATTGGGGCTCCCCCACAAGTGACCCCATTTTGGAAACTAGACCCCCCAGGGAACGTATCTAGATGCATAGTGAGCACTTTGAACCCCAGGTGCTTCACAAATTCATTCGTAAAAATGAAAAAGTACGTTTATTTCCACAAAAAGTTTCTTTTTTCATTTTTACAGATTAATTTGTGAAGCACTGGGGTGTTCAAAATGCTCACTACCCATCTAGATATGTTCCCTGGGGGGTCTAGTTTCCAAAATGGGGTCACTTATAGGGGAGCTCCAATGTTTAGGCACACAGGGGCTCTCCAAACGTGACATGATGTCCGCTAACAATTTGAGCTGATTTCCATTCAAATTGTTAACGGACACCATGTCGCGTTTGGAGAGCCCCTGTGTGCCTAAACATTGGAGCTCCCCCACAAGTGACCCCATTTTGGAAACTAGACCCCCTAGGGAACGTATCTAGATGTATAGTGAGCACTTTGAACCCCCAGGTGCTTCACAAATTGATCCGTAAAAATGAAAAAGTACTTTTTTTCCACAAAATGTTTTTTTTTCCATTAATTTGTAAAGCACCTGGGGGTTCAATATGCTCACAAGCCATCTAGATATGTTCCCTGGGGGGTCTAGTTTCCAAAATGGGGTCACTTGTAGGGGAGCTCCAATGTTTAGGCACACAGGGGCTCTCCATATGCGACATGGTGTCCGCTAACAATTGGAATTGTTAGCGGACACCATGTTGCGTATGGAAAGCCGCTGTGTGACTAAACATTAGAGCTCCCCCACAAGTGACCCCATTTTGAAAACTAGACCTCCCAAGGAACGTATCTAGATGCATAGTGAGCACTTTGAACCCCCAGGTGCTTCACAAATTGATCCGTAAAAATGAAAAAAATATTTTTTGTGGAAAAAAAAAAGTACTTTTTTAATTTATGGATCAATTTGTGAACCACTTGGGGGTTCAAGTGCTCACTATGCATCTAGATACGTTCCTTGGGGGGTGTAGTTTCCAAAATGGGATCACTTGTGGGGGAGCTCCAATGTTTAGGCACACAGGGGCTCTCCATACGCGACATGGTGTTCGCTAACAATTGGAATTGTTAGCGGACTCCATGTCGCGTATGGAGAACCCCTGTGTGCCACTAGCATTGCCACCAGCACAAGGGCAACTGGAAGAGTTGGGGTACAGCACCAGAAAATGGCACCTCTAATGTGCTATTTTCTGGGGTGGCTGTGGGTTGCAATTTGCAGCGTGGGGGGGCCACAACATTTGGGTCTCTCCACAATGAGGATTGCAGCCCCCTAACTGCCAAGTTGTACCTGGCTGGCATCCAAAAATAAGGCAAAGCTCCTTGTCATTTTATTGGTAGAAGTAAAAAAAAAAATGGCATGGGGCTCCGCCATATTTTTGGTCCAGCCAGGTACAACTTGGCAGCTACGGACTGCCACCAGCCCCCAGCTGCCTCGTCATACCTGGCTGGAACCAAAAATACAGCGAAGCCTATTTTTATTTTATTTCTAGAAAAAAAATGACATAGGGCTCCGCCATATTTTTGGTCCAGCCAGGTACAACTTGGCAGCTACAGACTGCCACCCACCCCCAGCTGCCTCATCATACCTGGCTGGAACCAAAAATATAGTGAAGCCCATTTTTTTTTTTTTATTTCTAGAACTAATTCTAGAAAAAAAATTACGTGGGGCTCCGCCATATTTTTGGTCCAGCCAGGTACAACTAGGCAGCTGGGGACTGGAATCCTCAGCATAGAGGCCCAAGCGTTCTGGGCCCCCCATGCTGCGAATTGCAGCCCGCAGCCGCCCCAGAAAATGGCGCATTCATTGAAGCGCCATTTTCTGGCGCTGTACCCACGCTCTTCCAGTTGCCCTGGTGGCGGTGGCTAACTGGGTAATAAAGGGGTTAATGCCAGCTTTTTATCGGCAGCTGGCACTAAGCCCGAGATTCATAATATAGGGCCAATGTTAGACCCGCCATTAGGAATCTCTAGTATGGTAGTCAATAAATACACACAGAGAAAAATCTTTTTATTTGAAAAAAAAAAAACAGACACAATTCGGACTCCATCTTTATTATAAAAAGATCCGACATAGTCCACAACGAAGGTCCCGCGACGCTCGATCGCTCCGACGTAGTCCATAACGAAGGTCCCACGACTGTCAATTGTCTCCAACGTAGTCCACAACGAAGGTCCCACGACGCTCGATCGCCTTTGCTTTCAGATCGCTACTCTGGAGCCCGATCCGCCAGCATGGTGATTGAGCTGCAGAAAGTGATCTGAGACCCCAGGCGCAGTGACCCACTATGTGCATCACTGCGCCTGGGCTGCCAGATCGCTTTCCGCAGCTCATTCCCCATGCATGGGGATCGAGCTGCGGAAAGCGATCTGGCAGCCCAGGCGCATTGACCCACTATGTGCATCACTGCGCCTGGGCTGTCAGATCGCTTTCTGCAGCTCGATGCCCATGCAGGGAGATCGGGCTGCAGAGCAGCGATCTAAGAGCCTGGGCGCAGTGACCCACTATGTGCATCACTGCACCCAGGCTGTCAGATTGCTTTCTGCAGCTCGATGCCCATGCAGGGAGATCGGGCTGTAGAGCAGCGATCTAAGAGACCCACTATGTGCATCAGTGCGCCCGGGCTGTCAGATTGCTTTCTGCAGCTGGATCCCCAGGATCCAGATGCAGAAAGTGATCTGACAGCTCCAGCACAGTGATCCACAGTGATCACATAATGGTCACTGTGGATCACTGTGCTGGATCTGTCAGATCACTTTCTACAGCTAGATCCTGAGGATCCAGCTATAGGAAGTGATCTGACAGATCCAGCACAGTGATCCACAGTGACCATTATGTGATCACTGTGGATCACTGTGCTGGATCTGTCAGATCACTTCCTGCAGCTGGATCCTCAGGATCTAGTTGTAGAAAGTGATCTGACAGCTCCAGCACAGAGCTGTCAGATCCGGAGGCGACGGGAGAGAAGAGGAGGAGGAGCGGGACGCAGCCGTGCAGGATGGAGCGCGATCGCCGGAGGGGTGAGTGGGAGAGGCGATCGCCGCTCCGGTGATCGGGGGGGGGGGCAGGAAGGGGGAAGAGGGGGCCTGACAGGGGATGGGGGGCACTTAGAGGAAGCGGGGGCAGTTAGGAGGAGCCGGGCGGCAGGAAGAGGAAGAGGGCGCAGGGACAGGAAGCAGGGGGGGGGGGGGGTAAGAAAGATGAAGAGGGGGCAGGAAAGAGAGGTGGGCGACAGGGGGGCAGTTAGAGGATGCCAGGGGAGCAGATCGGAGGGTAGGGATAGCAGGGGCAGGCAGGGAAGCATTACAGGTGCGGTGATTTTCACTTTCACTTTTGAGTGCCAATCACCGCGCCTGTAGCCGGGGGGGTAGGGTGGGGGCAAATCGACCCCCCCTGGGGTGTTGTACAACTCCCCATGTACCTGCAGGCCGAGTGACAGGTCAGTGAGACCCTCACTCGGCCTGCAGGAGCCCGATCATTCCATGGCCCACCCCTAGGGCCAAGGGTCGGGAATGAACTTGTTTTCATGGCCCAAACGTAAGGCCAAGGGTCGTGAAGGGGTTAAAAGCTTTCCGGATGACTTCATATGATTGATACCACTGCATGAGTAAGGACATCTAGATTACTTACTGGTAGTAGGATTTTCCAGAGAGCATGACAGCAACAAATGAGAAAACCTGTTAAATAACATAAAAGTACCTCCCACATATTTACATATTCAACCTTCACCGACAAGAATACACCAAACACCTGAATAACACTAAGAATTCAGTTAGTGCAAACTAAACCTAGCGATAAGGGGAAGGGTGATATAAGGGTGCCGTCATGGCTCTGAAATATCCCAATACAAGTACGCAATATAGTTTTCTCCTTTCCCTGATGATAGCACCACATGAAATTTACAGAGAACACAAATCCCTTGGGGAGGGACCGCCCCTTGTAATGCTCTTCTCCCAAAGGAAAAAAAAAAAGGGGGACAGATCCAGTCTATAGTGCTTATAGAAGGTTGAAGGGTTGGACCGAGTCTCTATTTTATATATCTGGTCAATCAACACCTCCGCCTTCTCTGCCCAGATAGTTGTAGACGCTAAGGGTGGTTTCACACTAGCGTTTGATACTGACCGGGATAAGAAGAGACGTGCCAACGCATGTGCAAACTTATGCAAACACATGTTAGTGCAACATTTTGCATCCTGATCAGGATCACAGTGAATCCATGGTTTAACCCCTTCATAATCAGGTAATTTTTCATTTTCGTTCTTTGCTCCCCTCCTTCCAAGAGCCATAACATTTTTATTTTTCCATCAATATAGACATATGATGGCTTGTTTTTTTGCGGGACAAGATGTACTTTCATATGCAATAAATAATTTATTTTACCATATAGTGTACAGGGAAATTGCAAAACAATTCTAAATGCAGTGAAATTGCAAAAAAAGTGCAATAACACGTTTGTTTTTTGGGTATTTTAGTCGCCATGTTCACTATATGGTAAAACCGACGTGACGGGGTGATGCCTTGGGTCGGTACGAGTTCGTAGACACCCAACATGTATAGCATTACTGGTATCTAGGTGGTGAAAAAAAATTCAGAGGTTTGCAAAAAACAAAAACTGACTTTTTGTGCCATGTTCTGCGACCCGTAGCGACCTCATTTTTCAGGATCTGGGGCTGTGTGATTGCTTATTTTTTGCGTCTTGAGCCAATGTTTCTAATGATACCATTTTTGTTGGAATCCGCAGTTTTGATCGCCCGTTATTGCATTTTATATCAATGTTGCGGCGACCAAAAAAAAAACAGAGTTTTGGCGTTTGGACCATTTTTCCATTACAGAGTGTACGGCTCTCATCAACGGATTTAATATGATGATAGATCGGGCGATTCTGAACGCGGCGATACCAATCGTGTGTATTTTTTTTTTTTACTTTTTTATACTTTAATTGTGATTGGGGGAAAAGGGGGGTGATTTGAACTTTTACATATTTTTTTTTTCTCTACAGGTTTTTAAAAACTTGATTTTTTTATTAATTCTTATTTTTACACTGCCCCTTTAAGAGGCACCTTGCTGCACAGTCCGATTGCTTCTGGAAGATACAGATCAGCTACAGCTCATCTGTATCTCCCAGAATCACGGACCTGCTGTGGTTGGCAGCGCCTGCCAACCACAGCAGGAAACTGCGCTCTGACAGCATCCGGGGTCTACCCAGGACCCCGGGCTGTCACGTGAGCGCTGGAGACCCCGCGATACTATCGCGGGATCTCCGGAGCAGGCGGGGAACAGCGCATTCCCCGCCGCGGCCGCCTTGGATCCCGCTGTCAGAGATTGACGGCGGGATCCAAGGGGTTAACAGCGCCGATCAGATCCTGGATCCGATCGGTGCTGTTACCCTGACATCTCAGCTGTTGAGATCAGCTGAGATGTTGGTGCTTTGATGTGAGCTCCGCGCCGGAGCTCACATCAAAGCCCACTTACCGGCCCAGGACGTTATACAACATCCTGTGTCGGCAAGGAGTTAAAGCATGAACACACCATAGGAATAAAGAGAGACAGACACACCTTGGCCCGTTCATCTCATCCTGCGAACAATTCATGCAATCTCGGACAGGTGAAATTCGCAACATGGTGCGATTTTACCTCACATCAAAACAACGCGGGTGAGGCGCAAACGCATGCCTCCGAAAGCACCATGCTTCCCCGTGTTAAACATAGGGGTGCAGGGCGGATCCGTAGGCTGCCACACTGGGACACAGGGCAAAGGAACTGACCCAAATCCCAGTGTGAAGCCTTCTCTAAAGGCCTTGGCATCCCAGTATCAACAGTGCGCAATGCAAGTAGGATGTTTATAAAGCATGGAACAGTCAAAAACCTCCCTGAACGTGGGAAAAGAGGAAAATTGAGAAGAGACGTCTTCAAAGGTTAGTGCAAATGATGGGAAAAAAAAAAAACACCATGTCAAACATTCAAAGACAAGAAAGCTCCTGAAACAGTCTGGAGTCATGGTCTCAACAAATACCATATGCCACACACTAAACCAAGCTTTTTGGGCGAAGGCCAAGGAAGAAACCATTGCTGAAGAAAAGACAAAAAGAAACAGCAAACCTTTGCTAAAGACTACCATTACAAATCACAATCCTTCTGGGAAAATGTTTTATGGACAGCTGAAACAAAAATAGATCCTATTGGTAATGCAAAGCAACCATTCGTTTACGATGGTGCAATGAAGCTTATATGAAAAAGAACACCCAAATAACTGTTAAGCATGGTGGAGGATCCATAATACTGTGGGGTTGCTTTGCTTCGTCTGGCACTGGAGGCCTTAAACATATCAGTGGAATTATGAAATCACAGAATTATCAAGATATTTTAGAGCTACCCAGTGTTAAAAAACTTGGCTTGAGTCCAAAATCATGGGTCCTCCAGCTAGACAATACACCAAAAGCACACATCCAAAATACACAGGAATACTTGAGAAAGAAAAATCGACTGGTTTAAAATGGCCAGCAATGAGTCCTGAAGTCAATCCCATTGAAAATCTTTGGGGTGAGATAAAATCAGCCATTGGGTAAAAGAACCCAGAAAACATTCAAGAGCTTGAACAAACTGCAACGTATTAGTGGGAAAAAATACTAGCTGAGAAGTGCAAGAAGACAATGGATGGATACAAAAAAAGTTTGGAGGCTGACATCAATGCCAAAGGGTGTACAACCAAGTATTAATTAGGGAATACTTTTATTGCTGCACATGCTGTTTATTCTGGTTTCTTCTTTGTAATTGCAACATGCAAGTTGACAAACAGTGTTTTATTGTCAAATTATTTTTGGACCACAAATTAAAAAATCCCAAGGATACAACTTTGGTACATTTCCATTTGTTTCTAAAGATATTGTATAGTCTAAGAAAAAAATGAAGGGGTGCCAAAAATGGGGAGCAGCACAGTAGGTTTCAACTAGTCTGTTCCCAAGGAGGTTCTGCTACTAGCACAATTGCATCCCAAGCTGCACATTTCAGATGGTTAAGTTTTGTTCTAAAATATGTAATCATGCAATACACTGTTTGCAGAATTATTAGGCAAGTTGTATTGTAGAGGATTATTTTTATTATTGATTAACAACTACCATATATACTAGTGTATAAGCCGAGTTTTTCAGCACAAAAAATGTGCTGAAAAGTCCCCCCTCGGCTTATACACGAGATCATATACGTGGTATATGTGGTATACAGCCCCCCCACCCCCGTGGTATACAGGGTCCCCCTTGCTTGTGGCAGACCTGTAAAAGAAGATATCATTATACTTATCGTGTTGCCGCTCTGTCACCGTCACCGCGCTATTCCGGGTCTTCATGCTTCCTTCTCCGGCGCACAGGAAATGACGTCATTGTCTGTGCGCCGGAGAAGGAAGCTTGAAGACCCGGAGGAGCGCGGTGACGGTGACAGAGCGGCGGCGACATGATAAGTATAATGATATCTTCTTTTACAGGTCTGCCACAAGCAAGGGGGGACCTGTATACCATGGGACGAGGACGACGACTGTATATCACTGGGTACCGCTGTATACAGCTGGGGCTGCTGTATACACAGCTGGGGCTGCTGTATACACAGCTGGGGCCCTATATACCACTGGGGCTGCTGTATACTACCACTGGGGCTGCTGTATACTACCACTGGGGCTGCTGGGGCTGCTGTATACTACCACTGGGGCTGCTGTATACTACCACTGGGGCTGCTGTATACTACCACTGGGGATGCTGCTGTATATACCACTGTATATACCACTGGGGAGGCTGCTGTAACACTGCTGGGGCCTGTATATACCACTCGGGAGGCTGCTGTATACCACACTGCTGGGGGCTGTATACCTGTGCTGGGGTCCACCCTCAGCTTATACACGAGTCAATAGGTTTTCCCAGATTTTGGGGGCAAAAGTAGGGGGGCCGGCTTATACACGGGTCGGCTTATACACGAGTATATACGGTATGTTCTCAATCAACGCAAAAGCGTCAAATATCAAAGCTTAATATTTTTGGAAGTTGGAGTGTTTTATTGATTTAGATTTGGCTGTCTTAGGGCCCTTTCACATCAGCGGTTTTTTCAAATCGCGGCAGATGCGGTGAAAAAACGCATCTGCCGCGATTACCGCATACCGGCTGCACTTGCGGCGCGGTTGCGGTAAACGCCATACTATGTATAGGCGGACTTGCGGCAGGTGCGGCAAGTGCGGTTTTGGCACTTGCGGCAGGTGCGGCCGCGAAAAAAAACGCGGCTGACAGTTTTTTTTCGCGGCCAAAACCGCACTTGCCGCAAGTCCGCCTATACATAGTATGGCGTTTACCGCACCCGCGCCGCAAGTGCAGCCGGTATGCGGTAATCGCGGCAGATGCGTGTTTTTCACCGCATCTGCCGTGAATTTCAAAAAACGCTGATGTGAAAGGGCCCTTAAAAGATATCTGTTTGTGCAGGTAACTATTAGTGTGCAGAATTATTAGGCAACTTAATAAAAACCAAATATATTCCCATCTCACTTGTTTATTTTCACCAGGTAAACCAACATAACTGCACAAAATTTAGAAATAAACATTTCTGACATGCAAAAACAAAACCCCAAAAAATTAGTGACCAATATAGCCACCTTTCTTTATGATGACTCTCAACAGCCTTCCATCCATAGATTCTGTCAGTTGTTTGATCTGTTTACGATAAACATTGCATGCAGCAGCCACCACAGCCTCCCAGACACTGTTCCGAGAGGTGTACTGTTTTCCCTCCCTGTAAATCTCACATTTTATGAGGGACCACAGATTCTCTATGGGGTTCAGATCAGGTGAACAAGGGGACCATGTCATTATTTTTTCTTCTTCCTGTACCACTGCTTGAAGAAGTGGTCTTCCAGAAACTGGCAGTAGGTCTGGGAGTTGAGCTTCACTCCATCCTCAATCCGAAAAGGTCCCACAAGTTCATCTTTTTTTTTTTTCAGTAAATAGGTTTATTAATGTTCAAATTATCATAAAGGAAAAAGATAACAATTCTAACAAAGAATTACACAATTGTACATAGCACAAGTTCATCTTTGAGGATACCAGTCCATACCAGTACCCCACCTCCACCTTGCTGGCGTCTGAGTCGGAGTGGAGCTCTCGGTCCTATACTGATCCAGCCTCTGGCCCATCAAGAGTCACTCTCATTTCATCAGTCCATAAAACCTTTGAAAAATCAGTTAAGTCCGCTTTACACATCGCAATATCGTTCCGATATTGTATACAACGGCACGGGAGCGCGCACTTTTTTGGCACTTGTCCAAAATTGCATAGGAGATGTTACACAGGGAGATATCGGCAGGTTACGCAATTGCGATCTCCACGCCCCCTCCTTCGCGCTGTGTATGAGTGACCCAAGGAACGACCATTTAACATGGGAGTGAATAGGGGAAGTTGCGCTCCAAATCGTAGTTGTGCTGTCACACAGCACGATCCTGCCAGATCGTCAAGCCAATATTGCACAGTTGGAGAGCCTGCACAATTCACAAACGATATTGTTTTTGCATTGTTCTGGCGTCACATTGCTCATTTACATCACACAACGCACGAACGATATCGGCGGCAACGCCCGAACCACGTGACTTTTTATCGTAGTTTGGTTACGATATCGTGCCGTGTAAAGCGGCCTTCATGGTGGCGTTACACGCAAGGATATCCTGAGCGATATCCTTAGTAAAGTCACGTGACAGACATCGTACGAACGATATAGAATTATCGTTTGTGCGTTGTCACACACAAGGATATTGTTAACGATATCCATTTTGGCAGCGCAGCAGTTAAATAGTAGATCGAGAACTGAACGATAAATTAAAGCGACAGGAATAGGAGATTTTTGAACGAGATCGTTCATAAAGGTGTCACACTGAACGATGTGGCTTCTTCAAGCTGCGTTAATTGGACGACGAACGATAGATTTGAGATCAAGATCTCAAATCTAGGATGAATTATTTTTTCATCATATATTGTTGGTTTACATACAAGGACGCACAAACGATATCTTTTTAACTATCACAAATCCGTGACGTTTCGAGAATATCGTTCAGGATATCCTTGTGTGTAATGCCACCATTAAGATATTTCTTGGCCCAGTCTTGACGTTTTATCTTATGTTTCTTGTTCAAAGGTGGTCGTTTTTCAGCCTTAACTTGCCCATGTCCCCGAGTATGGCACACCTTGCGCTTTTTGATACTACAGTAACTTTGCAGCTCTGAAAAATTGCAAAACCGGTGGGAAATGGCATCTTGGCAGCTTCATGCTTGATTTTCCTCAATTCAAGGACAGTTATTTTGTGCCTTTTTTGCCCAACATGCTTCTTGCAACCCCGTTGGCTATTTGCCATGAACAATTGATTGTTCGGTGATCATGCTTCAAAGGTTTGGCAATTTCAAGACTGCTGCATCCCTCTGCAAGACATCTCACAATTTTGGACTTTTCAGAGCCTGTCAAATCTCTCTTCTGACCCATTTTGCCAAAGGAAAGGAAGTTTCCTAATAATTACGCACACCTTATGTAGGGTGTTGATGTCATTAGACCACACCCCTCATTACAGAGATGCACATCACCTGATTTACTTAATTGGTAGTTGCCTATACAGCTTGGAGTAGGACAACATGTATAAAAAGTATCATGTGATCAAAATACTCATTTGCCTAATAATTCTGCACACAGTGTAGTTTGCTCATTTTAGGAGCAATAAAAATGATGGACTTTATTTTAGGCTCATTTTTTAGAGTGCTAAATTTCCCCTTCAGATACAGTGATACCTCGGTTTTCGTTGGTTTCGGTTTTTAATGTGTCTCGTTTTTTGTGAGTTTTTATAGGTACACTGCTAATTGTCTGATAAAAAGATGGTGTCCCACGTGATTCCCTTTCCAAAAAAATAATATGTGCACCCTGCTTTCCCCTCCTCTGTGTCTTCCATATGCCAAAAAGAGAGTTTATAAAAATAAAATACCATACTAAATGTTAATTTATTCTTTAAATTTGTCTTTCATATTCATTTATAGTCATCTGAGTGATTCTAGTATTATCAGCAATCTTTATTCTCTATTAAATATGTATTTTGGAGTGTCTAAAAATGAAGTTATTGATTTTAAGTTGTTTCCTATGGAAGTATTTGCCTCTGTTTTCGTTTACTTCGGTTCAAAAACTATCTACGAAAACTGATGTATCACTGCATTGGAAACCATTTCCATCACAATCAATTGCAAGTTCACATTAAACTTGGCTTTATAAAAAATGTTGAAGTGGTGGAAAATAAAATTGATTGGATCGACCAGTAATTTGTGTTGTACATTGCACCAACCGTGTGCTCGACTCAAAGGCCACCGACCCATTTTGCAATTACGGTCATCACGACTGTTCCATAGGCACAAGAAACACACATGCTTTGTTTATCTTAATTGTAGACTAAGCAGCAGTGCTACCACTTTCAGGTTAGCACTAGTGATGAGTAGTTCAATATTCCTTTAAAGAATGACCGATCTCTTAGCAGATCATCTAAATCTGATTGGCTCAGCAAATGTGGCTGACTCTCCAGTCGTTCTGAATCAAACAATACATCATGCCAACCAACACTCCGAATATCTGTCCATTTAAGATGCAAAAATAAGTCTGAATGTTTTTTTGTTTTTTTTTAAATTTCACACCAAACCAAAAACATCAGCACTGCAAAAAGCCAATCCATTCCTTTTACCGTTCAACCGCAGCATTAGCCTAGACTAAA
Organism: Allobates femoralis; assembly: GCA_033576535.1. Classification (NCBI taxonomy): domain Eukaryota; kingdom Metazoa; phylum Chordata; class Amphibia; order Anura; family Aromobatidae; genus Allobates; species Allobates femoralis. The sequence goes on from JARQOC010000004.1 coordinate 305,811,835, forward strand.
GGCCAGGTTACACATAACACATCGTTATGTGATCGCTAGTGAGCTGTCAGGCAGACTCACCAGCGATCACCCAGTACTGCGTCGACACTTGACGGTCACTATGATCGTTCAGGGTCTTGGCTGCAGACTGGGGATCGCTGGTCGTTGCCCCGTCACACATGCCGATGCATGCGTGACAGCGGCAGACCAGCGACCGAAAAATGGTCCTGGCCATTCCGCAGCGATCAGCAAGCATATTGCTGGTCGCTGCGGCATGTCACACGCAGCGATATCGCTGCGAGGCTGCTACAACATCACAAAACTTGTGACATTGCAAGCGATATCATTAGTGATACCGCTGCGTGTAACGGGCCCTTAACACAGTGCAACAAACAAGGCATCCAGCTTTTCTCTTGATCTCCAATTTTATAGTCAAAGTAATACTCGTAAGAACCAAGCAACTGGGAGTGTTAACACATTTCAAAGTGGATAACACCAACAGATCCTTGGTGACTTTTCAAAAAGTTGCTACATTTTTGCACAAATGTACTGATTTTAGAGCACGCTACAATTTTTTTCTACAAAGCTTTGTGTGACTCTTTGTGTTAAAAAAAAGTTGCATCAAAGGTTAAATACAAATATAGGCTTTTTTTTATTTTTCTCAAAATTAAATTCATGAGATGTGTGCCATTTTAAAGAATTTGATGCAAAAATAGCAACAACTACCACAAGACAAAAGAGAAAGTGAATAGAAAACAAAAGATGAATCAGCCCATAGTTTTGTGGGAAAAGATTCAATATAAGCTATGTTTTAAAAATTAAAAGGTATTTTCCACAATCACAATGACAGCAGCCTGCCAAATATGCGCACAGTACCATAATTCTCCTTTATAGAGAGTGCAAGATGGCTGTCAACCTGCCCTCCAGTATGCAATTTAAATAGTTCAGGTACATGCCTACAATCAGGACACATTGCCTTCAGAAAGCAGCACAATTCATCTTGCAGAGATGCTAGTCGTGTTCTCTGCAGGAGGACATGGAGTACGTGCTCAATCAGGGCGCAGCGTATCTTCTCTGTGTTTTCCCCCTCAGAACATTAGTATCTCCGCAAGAATAAAATGGTATATAGCAGCCCCAGAGGTATATACAGCAGCCCCAGTGGTAGTATACAGCAGCAGCCCCAGTGGTAGTATACATGCAGCCCCAGTAGTATATACAGCCCCAGTGGTAGTATATGCAGCCCCAGTGGTAGTATATGCAGCTCCAGTGGTAGTATATGCAGCCCCAGTGGTAGTATATACAGCTCCAGTGGTAGTATATACAGCTCCAGTGGTAGTAAACAGCCCCCCTCCTTATTATGGGTCCCCCAGCAGAAATAAACAGCCCCCCCCTCCTTATCATGTCCCCCCAGGCTGCGGCAGCTGTGAAAATAACAAACACTTTATACATCACCTTCCGGCGCAGCTCTCCAGTCCTCCACTCCTCCGCTCGCCGGCTTCTTCCTTCTTGTGCCGGTGTCATGTGACCGGGCGCAGGAGATGACGTCATTTCCTGCGCGCGGTCACAGAAGCCGACACAAGAAAGAAGAAGAAGCCAGCGAGCGGAGGAGCGGAGGACCGGAGAGCTGCGCCGGAAGGTGATGTATAAAGTGTTTGTTATTTTCACAGCTGCCGCAGCCTGGGGGGACATGATAAGGAGGGGGGGGGGCTGTTTATTTCTGCTGGGGGACCCATAATAAGGAGGGGGGGCTGTGTATTGCAATATGCACTTAAAGAAGAAAACAATCGCACACTCATGTGTAAGTTTGCAAGAAAACGTGGTCTTTTTTATTCAGGAGCAGCGAGAAACCAACGTTTCGGTCCTTCCCGGACCTTGATCACGGTAGTTGCTGCAGGTTGTAAAATATATACAGGACATGATCAGTATATACAAGTAGTATTTACAATTTATACATTTCACAATGATACTCCCATAGCAGGTGTCACCTGAATGTTATTACATATGGGTTTGTATAGTACATCTATATACAGTAAAGTAAAGCAAGGGAGAGAAGGAGAGGATTCTTGAGAGAGATTTAGGTTATCTTTCAGGAGTTGGTGTATTAAATATAGTCTAAATGGTCTAAATGTGCATGGTTGGGATAGGTATTGATAGAGAAATAAATAAATAAATAAACAATATATAGATTGAATTACCCTCTTTTTTCATATATGCTCCTATCTTGTTTGGAGTTGATGTCCCACTGGGTTTTCCAGCTATTATAAACCATATACACTCATTTAATAATCTAAGTATTAGATCGGTGTTAATATTTATATTTCACTGTTTCAAATTACCTTTTGAGGGTAGCAGAACAAGGTGCTTCTTTGGCCCTGTTCCAAGGTGCCTGGAGGTGGGAGAAGATGGAGTATATCAGGAGGGTTTCTTTATATATATATATATAAATGTATATATATATATATATATACAGTTAGGGCCAGAAATATTTGGACAGTGACACAAGTTTTGTTATTTTAGCTGTTTACAAAAACATGTTCAGAAATACAATTATATATATAATATGGGTTGAAAGTGCACACTCCCAGCTGCAATATGAGAGTTTCCACATCCAAATCGGAGAAAGGGTTTAGGAATCATAGCTCTGTAATGCATAGCCTCCTCTTTTTCAAGGGACCAAAAGTAATTGGACAATGGACTCTAAGGGCTGCAATTAACTCTGAAGGCGTCTCCCTCGTTAACCTGTAATCAATGAAGTAGTTAAAAGGTCAGGGGTGGATTCCAGGTGTGTGGTTTTGCATTTGGAAGCTGTTGCTGTGACCAGACAACATGCGGTCAAAGGAACTCTCAATTGAGGTGAAGCAGAACATCCTGAGGCTGAAAAAAAAGAAAAAATCCATCAGAGAGATAGCAGACATGCTTGGAGTAGCAAAATCAACAGTTGGGTACATTCTGAGAAAAAAGGAATTGACTGGTGAGCTTGGGAACTGTAAAAGGCCTGGGCGTCCACGGATGACAACAGTGGTGGATGATCGCCGCATACTTTATTTGGTGAAGAAGAACCCGTTCACAACATCAACTGAAGTCCAGAACACTCTCAGTGAAGTAGGTGTATCTGTCTCTAAGTCAACAGTAAAGAGAAGACTCCATGACAGTAAATACAAAGGGTTCACATCTAGATGCAAACCATTCATCAATTCCAAAAATAGACAGGCCAGAGTTAAATTTGCTGAAAAACACCTCAAGAAGCCAGCTCAGTTCTGGAAAAGTATTCTATGGACAGATGAGACAAAGATCAACCTGTACCAGAATGATGGGAAGAAAAAAGTTTGGAGAAGAAAGGGAACGGCACATGATCCAAGGCACACCACATCCTCTGTAAAACATGGTGGAGGCAACGTGATGGCATAGGCATGCATGGCTTTCAATGGCACTGGGTCACTTGTGTTTATTGAGGACATAACAGCAGACAAGAGTAGCTGGATGAATTCTGAAGTGTACCGGGATATACTTTCAGCCCAGATTCAGCCAAATGCTGCAAAGTTGATTGGACGGCGCTTCATAGTACAGATGGACAATGACCCCAAGCATACAGCCAAAGCTACCCAGGAGTTCATGAGTGCAAAAAAGTGGAACATTCTGCAATGGCCAAGTCAATCACCAGATCTTAACCCAATTGAGCATGCATTTCACTTGCTCAAATCCAGACTTAAGACGGAAAGACCCACAAACAAGCAAGACCTGAAGGCTGCGGCTGTAAAGGCCTGGCAAAGCATTAAGAAGGAGGAAACCCAGTGTTTGGTGATGTCCATGGGTTCCAGACTTAAGGCAGTGATTGCCTCCAAAGGATTCGCAACAAAATATTGAAAATAAAAATTATTTGTTTGGGTTATGTTTATTTGTCCAATTACTTTTGACCTCCTAAAATGTGGAGTGTTTGTAAAGAAATGTGTACAATTCCTACATTTTCTATCAGATATTTTTGTTCAACCCTTCAAATTAAACGTTACAATCTGCACTTGAATTCTGTTGTAGAGGTTTCATTTCAAATCCAATGTGGTGGCATGCAGAGCCCAACTCGCGAAAATTGTGTCACTGTCCAAATATTTCTGGCCCTAACTGTATACACATAACTCTATATACCATATATGAGGAGGGCTTAAAATAATTGTAGGAATGGAGTCCCAGTCAGGACGCTTAGGTACAGATCTACATCACTATGTTCAATCTCATTACAGAGCTGTCTCCATATGTTTAGTCTCATTGCAGAGACTTGTATATGAGCTGTTGATAGGGGCCATTATTAGGGGCAGTGTCCGGTCCCATACGTATAACAGAGATTCAAATCATATGTATGTGCTCACCTTGCTTCTTATTGTTTCGGGTCCCGTTCCGGGTATTTCATATTTGTTGCGCGCTCGTCGCTGGTCCGTCCGCTCTATGAAGGAGCGGACCGGAACTAACAGCGAACTCCGGCGCCTGCGCATTACCGGCGGAAGTGCGTCACCGGAAGTGACCGCACCTGTCAATCCGCTTGTATCCTAGGTGATGATGCTTAGAAGGGCGGAAGTGTGTCACAAGCAGTGACTACGCTAGCCGCACGCTCTGTTATGGGAGAAGTGTAGTGAAAGTGTCACGTTATTCTTAGTATGTCCCATAATAATTGTTTTTGGGCCATGTCTCTGTTTTTATCTGTTTTTTAATAGAAAGGTGGCTCATTTATTCTAAAATTATGTATTAAAAGATAATCTATGACTCAAGGTTGGTTAAAGGAGCTAGGGGGATTGGATCTGCAGGATATATGTGTATATAGGTTAGAAACATATATGTCAAGCAATCACATGTATACTGGGCTCCCTGGGGAGGGGGATCAGTATAAAGGTATGTCATGAATTTTTCATTTTACAATTTTACAATTTTACAATCTTCTTATGGGTGCACCAGTACGTTGTTGGGATCTTGTTTCCATTTAATATAGAGGATGCTTCACGAAGGATTGAGTCCTGTAAGGAACATAGTGCCAAAAAGAAACACAGGGGGTCCCAACCCGTAGTCATAGAAACAATATGCAAACATTATCTATAGATCTATGCAAAACATCCACATTAAGACTAACATGCACTACAATATCTTACCCTCCTGGTGCACGACTATAGACAGACAAGATGGTACGATAATCACGTTTCCTTAGTACATCTAGCAGAAGCGGGTAGCCCCTATCAACAGCTCATATACAAGTCTCTGCAATGAGACTAAACATATGGAGACAGCTCTGTAATGAGATTGAACATAGTGATGTAGATCTGTACCTAAGCGTCCTGACTGGGACTCCATTCCTACAATTATTTTAAGCCCTCCTCATATATGGTATATAGAGTTATGTGTATATATATATATATATATACATTTATATATATATATATATAAAGAAACCCTCCTGATATACTCCATCTTCTCCCACCTCCAGGCACCTTGGAACAGGGCCAAAGAAGCACCTTGTTCTGCTACCCTCAAAAGGTAATTTGAAACAGTGAAATATAAATATTAACACCGATCTAATACTTAGATTATTAAATGAGTGTATATGGTTTATAATAGCTGGAAAACCCAGTGGGACATCAACTCCAAACAAGATAGGAGCATATATGAAAAAAGAGGGTAATTCAATCTATATATTGTTTATTTATTTATTTCTCTATCAATACCTATCCCAACCATGCACATTTAGACCATTTAGACTATATTTAATACACCAACTCCTGAAAGATAACCTAAATCTCTCTCAAGAATCCTCTCCTTCTCTCCCTTGCTTTACTTTACTGTATATAGATGTACTATACAAACCCATATGTAATAACATTCAGGTGACACCTGCTATGGGAGTATCATTGTGAAATGTATAAATTGTAAATACTACTTGTATATACTGATCATGTCCTGTATATATTTTACAACCTGCAGCAACTACCGTGATCAAGGTCCGGGAAGGACCGAAACGTTGGTTTCTCGCTGCTCCTGAATAAAAAAGACCACGTTTTCTTGCAAACTTACACATGAGTGTGCGATTGTTTTCTTCTTTAATTGCCTACGTGGGTTATCCAGACCCCTCAATCAGCACCTCAACATATGAAAAAGCCTCAGAGTGCACGCCTTCTAGTCAGAAAATATTGCAATATGCACGGCATCCCCCCGCCGCTGATGGACGGGGGGATGCCGTGCATATTCATTGCACTAATGAGGCGGCCCCACGTGACCGCCTGCGGTCACTGCGGCCCCCTCCTGCCTCCTTTAGCCCCCGGTCACAGCCCCCCCCCACAGCATACCATATGACTCGTGTATAAGCCGAGGGGGGGACTTTTCAGCCCAATTTTTGGGCTGAAAAACTCGGCTTATACACGAGTATATACGGTATATATATATATATATATATGTATATGTATATACGGTTGTGTATATATATATATATATATATTATATATATATATATATATATATATATAACACACACACATACACACAGATATATATATATACACGTGTATGAGATATTTTAAATGATACAGTGAAAGAAATATTCATTTGATCCCTCGCTGATTTTGTAAGTTTGCCCACTGACAAAGAAATGAACAGTCTATAATTTTAAGGGTAGGTTAATTTTAACAGTGAGAAATAGAATAACAGAAATAAAAATTAGAATCACATTGTCTAAATTCTATAAATGTATTTACATTTTGAAGAGACAAATAAGTATTTGATCCCCTGCCAACCATTAGGAGTTCTGGCTCCTACAGACCAGTTAGACGCTCCTAATCTCCTAAACTCATTAACTGCATTAAAGACAACGGTCTTAAATTGTCACCTGTATAAAAGACTCCTGTCCACACACAATCAGTCAGGCTGGGGTTCCACATAAGCCCTCAGTCCGTTTTTGGCTTCAGTTTTCTCATTTTTTTTTTCTAAGTCCAAAAACTGACAGAAAAACGGATTGGATGTAATAAACACCCTGTCCGTTTTTCTATGGAGCTCCAAACATTGCCCTGTCCGTTTTTGAGTCAAAAACGTTGCATGCAACGTTTTTGGCATCATTTAAAAAACGCATGCGTTTTCATGCGTTTTTTAACATGGGGCCCTATGGGAAACGCATGCGCGAACGCATGCAAATGCGCACTTGCGTTTGCGCATGCGTTCGCGCATGCGTTTTTTTAATGAAAAGTCCAAAAACGTTCAGGAGTGCAGGAGGCTCAAAAAGCACCCAGAAAAAAACGGATTGGTGATGAAAATCACTTCCAAAAACGGATTTCTATGTGTGACCACAGCCTCAGACTGATTCTCATAAAAGTGTTTCTCAACTCCAGTTCTCGGGACCCACCAACAGGTCATGTTTTCAGGATTTCCTTAGTACTGCACATATTCCCAGTGCAGGTGATTAAACTAATACCTGTGCAAATCCTGAAAACACGGCCTGTTGGTGGGTCCTGAGGACTGGAGTTGAGAAACATATATGACCTCTTCACACATGGGTCATGTTGAGGGCTTTCCCCCCACCCCAATTAGCCTGTCTGCTACACCAGTCCATATCAACATGTCTGGCCAACACTCTAATGTGTATGAGGGAACCAGCTGACTGTTAGGGGAATTGTCTATCGAGCATATGAGATTTTGGACTTCTGATCACTTCGTTATTGTGGAGATAAGTCACCAGTAGAGATGAACCATAGACAGCTGACAGAGAACACAGGAGTATTTGATCAAATGAGTGCTCCAGTATGGGAGCTGGAATGACTGCCAGCTAAATGTTCATTCATCAGCCATCTAATGTTTATGAGAGCCTTTAGATTTCACAATGTCTGATACTCTGTTTCTGCATGAGAAAAGACACTGGTAGGTGCCTACTATCAGCTTATTCCTCCTTCCCAATAAAAAAAAAAAACAAAAAAAAAAACCACACACTAGTTGAGTCAGCCAAACTAGAGGACAGTGGTGGGACTAGCCAATTATCAGATGTGCATCAGGGTTTCCAACTCTCCTCCGACACATGAGGTTGGCAGACCAAAAGATTGGGCAATTTTGTTTTCAGAGGAGATAAACTGTAGTGAGGCTGTCTTGTGTAGTAACTGCAGAAAGTAGCTGCCAAACTCTGCATTCATGTAATTGGAGGAGTTGAGGGAGACACTCAACTGCTGAACAAAACATTGACTGACAGCAATCTGTGTATTTTAGTAGTATTACGTATTATTAGTATTTAGTAGTATTGTAGTTTAGCTCACACATTCAGCCAAACAGGTTATTTTATGGGGAACTTGGAAGAATGATCACTATCCAGTGAATATGCCCAGTTACGGTCTAAAGCAGGGGTGGGAAACCTCAGGTCAATGGGCAGCATATGGCTTTCGTTGAACTTTTCTGTGGACCCCGGGCAGACTCCTTGGGACCGCAGTGCTTGAGCTGGCAGATGCGTTTTGCCAACTGCCTGCCCTTTAAATCCAGCTCTCCAGTGATCTCTATGCCCCAGCCTCAGCCTCCCAAGTGATGCATATGCCTTTAGCATCTCCTGTTATGTTTATGGCATTAGCAAACCTAGAAGTGTACTTGTGAAGCAACATGACCAATATCCCTTAATATCACAGCCACACCATAGAGTTGGGGCAAATTGTTTAACCAAATATAGCAAGGAAATTTTCAAGTTGATAATTTGTTCAGCCCATGAAAGATAGTAGAAAAAGGTTCCCCGCCTCTGTTCTAAAGCATAATACAGACAATAGATTTTCTGCAGATCTTAGTAAAAATGATTGGATCTGCCATCTAATACATGTTACTATGAACAGCTTTAAAAGGTTTAACCTCTCAATCCCTCCATAGCAGCCTATAAGCATAAAAGCACTTTATAATACAAGTGTTCTTGTAACAACCCTGCCTTGGTACATGATGCAAAGGAATAACAAATATAAGATTTATTATAGTGCGTTGGCAGCTATTTCAACAGAGTTTGTATCCTTATACCTAATTAAGAGCGAATATCTTATCTCAGACACATGTACAGACACAAAGAACAGCTTTGCTTCTTGAGAATCAGAACAAAAATGACATTCTGGTCAGTACACTTGGATACAGTTAAAGAGTATCAGGTCACCAAAAAATTGCCATTATTGGCACTTCATTTTTTTTCTCTGCATCCCTGGTAATTCAATTCTTTTTTCCATATGGGTGGAACCATGTGAACCATTTTTGTGTGTCTTACATGCTAATCCTTATCGGGAGACATTGCTATAAGGGTAATTATGAAGAACATCCTGAAGGCACTCCCTCAGAAAATCCTGTAATCCTCCTTCTTTGGTATAGCGCTAAAACTTGCATAGACGGACAAAGTAAAAAAAGGCACATAACTCTAGGATCATAAGATAGAGAAGAAATGGAGCCGCACTCAAGGCTTCTGGCAGTGGATATTTATTCAATCTTCATTCAACAGGTTGTGCACAGCAGGTGGGAGGATTGGGGGGGGGGTACTACGTTGTTTCGCGCCGTCTTGGCGCTTCAGCAGGTACCTGCCTCGGATTGTACCTGCTGAAGCGCCAAGACAGGGCGCGAAACGACGTAGTACCCCTCCCCCCCCCCCCCCCCGTCCTCCCACCCGTTGTGCACAACCTGTTGTATGAAGATTGAATAAATATCCACTGCCAGAAGCCTTGAGTGCGGCTCCATTTCTTCTCTATTTGATTGAATACGCTGTGACGCACCTGCTGGCAGCAAGCACCGAGACGAGGCAAGTGTTACAACAGGAAGCTCATCCTCCACCCCTCCAGGTCGTGAGTTCATGATCAGCAACGCTGCAGTGAGATCCCCAAAGTGAAAGGGGAACGCTGGAAAGGTTGGTGCTGGCCCAGACCTCTCTTCAAAACGTGAGCTAGGATCATAAGATGTACAGTATATATACGAAAGAAAAAAATAAGAAAGAATAAAGGAAAATATAAAATATGATTTGTTCTCATCAGTTTCTAAAAGCTGGAGAAGGAAGACTGTCTGAAATTATCTTTTTATTAACCCCTTAATGACCAATGACGGCTATACCCGTCATGGCTTTGAACTGTCACTGCATGTAAACACTATATGGCCAAAGAAATGCAGAAAATATCATCCTAAATTCACTAACATGAAGTCCAATATGTCATGAAATATCAGTCTTTGAATCACTATGATATGCTGAAGATTTCCAGAGTTATAACCTCAAAGTGACACTGGTCAGAATTGCAAAAATGAGGCTTGGTCCTTAAGAGGTTAAGATTATTTTTTCTTGGGAATACAGAAGTTTAGATCACAACTGATTACAAAGGCAGATGCTCATCCGCAACATGGAGAAGAATGGGACATGCTTTGAGTCTCGCAGATCGGCCACAGATCCATTTTTAAAACGAATGTGGGTCAAGATCAGTTACATTTTCAGGATATGTTTAATGACTTGTGAATGCATCCTTAAAGCAGAAGATGGCCTGTACAGTGGAATTATAGGTGTATTGGAAAAAGGAAAGGTTAAATGTTGTACTGTTAATAAATTACAATCTATATTATAATCATTTATTATTGACAAATATGTTGATAGTTAATGTAAACAAATAATAATTTTATATTCTGCAGGTTATTACAATCATGGGTATGCCAAACATCTTCTTTTTCAGGAATGGGGATCCAGATCATATCTTGTTCATAGAAAACCTGACAGTTGCAGTCAGTTTCGAACATTTTTTAATTTTACTGTATCCCAATGTGCAAAACTTGCCTTTTATTGAAACTATACGCTACCAGAGACGGTTCAACTCCAACTCAGACTCCTCAATTTCCCCAAATCTGACTCCAACTCAGACTTTGACACCACAACCCTGTGGTAATGCTACAAAATAAAAATTCACAATATACACTACTTAGCCTAATTAAACAGAATCTATTATTACTCTCCCTGTACCTCAGCTATTCACTAGTGTTGCAGAGTGTGTGCGCACAGCCGGCTGACAGTCAAGGTGTAGCGGGAGTGATAACGGAATGTTCACGGTATATTGATTGATGACAGCCCCTTGTACTTTGACTGAAAGAGGGGGGCAGAGAGAAAAAAAAAACAATTCGTCTTTGTAACCATTTTCCCAGGTACACTGACAAACATTATTAAAATGCCAATTACTTGCAGTTAACAACAATGGAGATAAACTACTGTTGAGATATTTAAAAAAAAAAGGCTATTTATCACATGCTCACTGGTTTAGAAATGTAATGTTCATGGTTTATTACCTAGGGTTGTGACCTGTAGTTCCATTTCACTAATTGATCATGCCCATTTCCAGCACATTGAGCTACAAGAATGCTCCTGGTACGTGTACGATATAGAGACCTACCAATCGTGAATGGGTTACAGCTTGTATCAGAAGAACAGACGTTACCAGCCCTACTCACCTCCTGACAAGGAAGTAAACACAGACAGTCTACCTATTTAATTATCAATGCCTGTTTGCAGCCAGCATACTTTGGCAATGAGTATAATTAGTATAACCACAAAGTATTTTTATTGCAACTTAGAAGTAGAAAAACTGGGATACTGCTAGGGGAATCCCTTCCCGCCAAAATAAAATCCATCCATCTCACATACAAGCCATACATTACATTGAACATAGCACCAACTGCTTTATTAAGCATAATTCCTTACACCTTTTGCTATTGTGGAGCCAACTGGGACGAGGTACTCGGTACCGGACCGAAGTATCATGGGGGTTATCACGGCGGTCTTGGTCCGGACCGTGTCCAGAGTCCACAAGTAAAGGGGGGTATTTACAGGGGATAGAGTCGTGACGCACCCGTGGTATGTGGTCAGGGTGACCACCGCTGCTGCAGGACCTCCGGGGATGATAGATGGCAGCCTGTGATGTGACGGCTCTCCACGGGCAGAACCTGATCCCCGGGGCAGTGGTGATGATGACCGTTTGTGAGGGAGAACAGGGTTTGCAAGGATTACACAGACTCACGGTTTTGTAGTTTTCCAAGTCTTTACTGAAGCAGATGGTAATTCAGCTAAGTACTGTCCACGGAGTCTGTATAGGGGTCGGGTTGCTCCCACCCTGGCCGGGTCCTTTGGCTCCCTGTTTCTGCGCTGTGTGTGTGGCCCTGCTGCCGCTTTAGCTAAGCTGCAGGCCCTGTCTCCCCTTATAAGTACAAACTTGCTAGGCAACTTAAGTCTTACTCCGTGTTCCTGACCCTGCCATGTTGCTTCGCTGTGGTACAGTGAAGATGTGGGACCTTCACTAATCCGGTGTTCACTGTGCTGCTGTCAGGCACAGCATCGGATCCGGTATCCGTTCTATGCACTACTCTGGGGTGAGTCTCAGGGTACTCAGTCTCCCAGGTGTGTTCCTCTCAGCCCTGTCTCCTTTTCCTCTGGCCCTGCCTTGGCCTGGAACTGGACAATGGACCGTGGAGTGAGCTTAACGCAGCTCTTTTACACCCAGGTCTTTCCTCCTCAGTGCTGCCCCGCACTGAACTGCCACTTCCTCTCCACACCAGAATATATAGGGAAGCATCTTTAGCTTCCCCTTCTGGTCTGGAGGTGCTAGTGTAGTGCTGTGGGTTGTGTGGGGAGTTAACCCTTTGTGGTGGTGTTACTGTGGCACATGAACCCTGGGGTGCCACACTATAGCAACATACAGAAAAACTCCAGCTCCAGGGGGTGGCAGATGGTTTTGAATCTTGTAATAAGGGACAATCTTAAAAAAAAAATAGCTTATGTGTAAGTGGGCTGCAGACATGGCTAATTATTTGTCAGATGTAAATATCAAATTCTCCATTGCTTTGCATGATAGGACAAGCCATTTAGATTTATTACACAGATCTACATAAAAGATGTGATCAGCCAAAGGGTCAGCTATTTGCTAGTATGTTTCCATGGTGCAATGATCAGGAATGACAATGCGTATGAAGACTCATTCAGTCAATTATCAATCCATCTAAAAGGCCCTTTGGAGCAGAAGAAACCAAAAAGGTGAAGGAAAACAAAGCTTTAAAAAGAGAACCTGACAGCTAATACATGCTGGCAAACTGAGCTGCATGTATCAGCCAATAGGTGAAGGATCACAGCCTTGGATGATTTGCTCTTAAGGCCCAGTCTCACGCTTCAATGTGTCGGCGAACCGACCAACAATGTTCAATGATCGCTAGTGAAATGTCACATGTATAGATCTCGTTAACGACACAGCAACGATTCTGCAACAAGCAAACGATGCTTGCGGTCATTAGCTCACCTACGTCCTTCACTTCTCAATAGGCGAGGTTGTTAACGACATCGTTATCGAGGTGTCACACACACCCATGGTGCAGGTTGAACGAACACTCATCGTTTGGTTTAAGGTCCGGTTCACAAACCTTCCATCAATGATTTGCCCAATTATCGTTGACTGTTCGTACATGTCACACTGAACGACATTGTTAGAATGACTGAAAACCCGTGATGTACTAACGATATCGTTAACGATATCAGTGTTTGAGATGGGGCTTTTAAATGCTGCAGGGTTTCAGAGAAACACAAAATACTTTTAATAGCTACAGGGGACAGAGCATGGCTGTGCATCAGTTGTACAAGCGGAATCCGGCAACGTTTCTACGCCCGCTGACAGCGACTGATATTTCTCTGCGTGCGTATGGACAGATAAAGAAATTCACTGTGTTGAGCACTTTAGCCAGCTGCCCGCAGTGTTTTCTTGGACTGGTCTCCCTGAGATCAGTGATTGCTTTGTGCGTATAGACAGAGACCTGCGCATCACGGACAGCAAGAGGAGAGAAGCCGCCAGGGACCTGCCTGTACGACTGAACAACAGCGAGGTTCGGTCACAGGCAGCTTATAAAAATATGTTTTTCTTATAAATGCAGCAGCTTGAGGTACATAAATCAGAGCCTGGCTGCACAATTACAGCCAGGTATGTTTTTCTCCCAAACCGGGACCAAGAAAAATACATGACTAGGCCAGTGCCACTCCTGGATGGCTACTCCCAGCACCACTCTAGTTGTCTGATAGATCAACATAGTGCCATCTATTATTCTACGTGTTTGAAAACATATATATTTGCTTAATCCCTATTGAATGATCTAACACAGGCTAAACCCAATGCAAATCATCAACAGAGAAACTTAAAATCAGAAATTAAACAAGTAATAATTATGGAATCAATGGGAGCGTGGCCTAACAGGCAATGTGAGTGGACGCATGCCGGAGCTCTCCTGCCGGAGATTCTATCTTTATCCTATCCTACCACACTGATTAGCCCTTAAATTTGGCGTAATTGGTTGCCAGAAGATCCAAGGAACTGGTAGACGTCTTCCAGGTGCTCGGAGTAACACTATGAGCCGCATGAGGCAACGAGACGTTGGAGACACAACGAGTTCCCAAGATGGCACGGATGCGAGGGAGGCGGCCGAGAGAAAACGACGGCCTGACGGCGATGCATGGAGGTGGCAGCAAAGCTGGAGCAGTGTGCACAAGTGTCAGAGAGGGACCCGGAGGCTGCAAACATCGGAGGTGAGGAAGAGGGTGACAAGGAGGAGACATCGATAATGGAGGGAGATGCCCTAAAAGTGCCAGAAACTGGCGTAGATGGAAGGGAGCTAGTCAATAAAGCCCAGGAAAATTCTACCCTTAAGGACGCTTTCTTTATAGTATCCTACTGCAAGCAGGCTCTGACAACGCTGACACAGCAAGTGCTGGGGATACAGGGCAAATTAACCTACATAAAAACGGCTATGCAGAAAGCAGATACCTGAAAAGGAGCAGTGGAGAGGAGAGTGGGTACTGCAGAGGATCACATCATAAAGCTGCAGAAATCAGAGAAAAAGTATATACAACATATTTCTGAACTTGCAGCAAAAATTGATGATCTTGAAAATAGATTTCGAAGGAATAATATTGGAATTGTGGGAATCCCGAAGAAATCATAAGGCAAAAATCCCACTGAACTCATAAAAACCTGGCTGCGGGCAAAGATAGGGGATGACTCTTTGACCAAGCTGTTCACAGTGGAGAGAGCACAGAGTCCCGATGCAACCCCAACCACCGGGCAAGGCTCCAGGCACCATTTTAGCAAGGATCCTTAAATTATAGAGAGCGGAACATTATCTTGCGTAAGGCTAGACACATTGAGGCTCTTACTGTGAATGGACAGAGAATTGCCATGTACCCTGATTACTCGGTGGCCGTACAGAAGCAGAGAATGAAGTTCAATGGGGTAAAAAGGAGATTGTGCGAGTTGGGGGTACAATACTCAGTGTTGTTTCATGCAAAATTGCGAGTAGTTGCGTTGGACAAGGTGCACTTATGTTTGGAATCGGAGGAGGCTATGCAATGGATAGACATTAATGTCAAACGCATCAAAGCAAGAGGGGACTGAGACTTCTTATCCAGGTCGAACTGTTTTGGACATAATTTTTTCTCTTCTTTTGTGTGGATGCCCTTTTCCCGGTGAATTATTTTTTCTTTTTGAATCTCACTCTAAGGCAGAGGAGTGCTGATGGAGCGAAGTGGGATCTTCTGGAAGAAGGAGGGAAGTGGAGAATTGAAGTGTGGTGGTGACTCATATTAAGTTAAAGATCTGTGGCTTAGAACTGATTTAAGTGTTCATTATCCTAAAATACAGCGGGAGGGGGAAGTGGAACGGGATATTGTATTTCATACCTTTTGTATTATGGTGGTAGTTGAGAAGGCGGGTTGCAGTGAAACGAGACTAGGTTTGATTGACCCCACTCTCAGAGAGTAGAGCGGCTCGGAGATGAAGGGGGGATACTCGATACACAAGGGGTGGGGAGGAGGGGGAATACTATACCGAGAATATAGGATTGACTCGGTTTATCATTGGTAGGAACCATGGGTGGACCAATTAAAATAATTAGCTGGAAAATACGAGACCTATCAGAGAGAACTAAGACAGCCATACTCCAATACGTGTTCGACCAAAAGCCTTCAATGGTGTGCCTTCTAGAGACCCATCTAATGGGGGACACAGTAAATGTATTACAAAGAAAATGGGTACAGAGGGCGTACCATTCCACGTTCTCCACGTATGCCAGGGGAGTGACTGTTTTAATCCATACTTCTGTGCAGTATGAGTAGGGAGACTTATATTGATACAGGTCAGTATGTAGTCTTGATATGCAAGATATTTGGCCATGTTTATTGCGGCTATGTATATACCACCGCCCTACTCCACTAAAAAGATTAGAGAGGCGATGAAAATTTCAGGAGGAGCAATGCTATTTTTGCTTATAGGAGACTTTAATAATGTTATAGGTGCATATTGGGATAGGAGTAAATGTACCCAGGGGAGACAGGCCAGTACTATAACTCAGTTTGGTATTTATGTCCAAGAAATTTGGTAGGTGGATGTCTGGAGAGTAAGGAATGTGGAAATAAGCGATTTTTCTTGCTACTCCCCGTCTCATGACTCATTATCTCGTATTGATATGGCTTTGGGTAATGGATTATTAGATATTATGGTGGGAGAGGTGGAGTATCTGCAGAGAGCAATCTCGGATCATAGCCCAATCGCTTTGACTGTCAGACCAGGGGGATTGCAAAAGGGGTGGAAAGGAGAATGGAAGGTACACCTGGTGTAGCTGTGGAGCATTGACATGGAAAATCTGCTTCAGGAGGTTGGTGATTATTTTGGCATTAATGAGGGCAGTACATGAATAGTTTGAGATGCCATGAAGGCATATATTCGGGGACTATTATTTAGAGACATATGTAGATGTAAAACAAAAACAAGACAGATTGAGAAACAGAGTTTTGAGGCCCTCAAGAGGGCAGAGGATGAGGTGATGGTACAGGCTACAATTGAATCTAGAAAACAATTACGAGAGGCACAGGAGGAGGTGAATAGGGTCCTATTGAGCAAGGCGGAGAAGAAGCAGGCATTTCAGAATATAAGCTTCTATGGGCGGGGGGGATAGAAGGTAGGCCATATGCTGTTGCTGGTGGCGGCAGCCCAGAGAGGAAACGCATTTGTACACCTTCTGACTACTGATAAGGGTGAGCAAGTCACTGATACTAGAGATATCCCAAGAGTCTTCACTGACTTTTCTAAGGACTTATATTCCTCTCAAGCGAGCGCATCGGTGGGAGAGGTGGCAGACTTCTTAGAAGTGGCAATGATTCCTAAACTGGGGACGGAGGACAGAGAAAGTTTAGAATCCCCCATTACAATAGAAGAGAGACCCTACATCGAATGGCAAGCGAGAAAGCCCCGGGGGCAGATGGACATCCTATTGAAGTTTATAAACATCTGGAGGAAATACTACTCCCCAAGTTGAAGGCGGTATTAGATGAAGCTAAAGAGAGGGGGGGTATTGCTATCGTACATGAGAGAAGCCATAATTGTAGTGATACCTAAGGAGGACAAAGACCCAAGACTTCCCGAGTCGTACAGACCCATCTCGCTGTTGATGGCTGATGTGAAAATCCTGGCCAAGGTCTTGTCAAACCACTTGACGGAGGTTATCTCCAAATTCATACACTCGGATCAATCCGGCTTTATGCCTAACAGATCTACTGCGGTTAACCTGATGAGACTATCTTAATATGTAATTACCAGCTGACAACACCGGCCAAAGGGTGTCATGCTTGGGAGGTAAGTGAATCAGGTATCAGTTAGGTGAATTGGGCAAAAGGGGGTCAGGAGAGCCTAATCTGACCCTGATGCTGGGGTCCCTGGCTCGTCCTGATCTCGGAGGTACCTCTGATGGGGAGGAGTTCCGAGCTGCCACCCTGTACCCTAAAACTCCTGATTAAGCCCTAGGTTGAGGGCCCCTACCTTAACCCACGGGTCAGGAATCACAGCTTCTCACAAGGAAAGACTTTAGCCCAGCAGCTAAGCATCAGCACAGCACCAAGACCTAGAGTACATAGCTATCAGCAGCACCTGACAGAGGAGAGGGAAGGCTATTTAAAGACAGGGGAAGGGATTCAAGGCGAGTCACACATTAACTCCTGAACCAGCAATTGAACATAATAGTGACTGCCGTTCTGGAGCACACCACAGGAGGCAAGGACCTTCACAACCATCAACTATGCAGCTCTTAAAGACAAACCACATACACAGCAGCATCCAACAATGTCAGCGCCATCTAAGCACGTGACGTGACAAAGGGTGATCGCATTGCTGGATGCCCATAAGGCATTTGACAGCGCGCAATGGGACCATCTGTGGGAAGTGTTACACCATATGGGATTTGGCCCACAATTTATCTTGTGGGTAAAACTGCTTTATGCCCAACCATCTGCTAAGATCAGAGTTAATGGAGAGTTATCCCAACGAGTGGAGCTACACAAGGGTACGAGGCAGGGGTGCCCTCTGTCACCACTGCCGTTTGCTCTAGCAGTGGAGCCGCTTGCAGCCACACTCAGGAAATCCAAGGAGGTACAAGGGTTTAATTAAGGGGAGGTGGAGGAAAAAATTTGCGCTCTATGCGGATGAGATCTTCCTCTTCCTGGGGGACCCGACAGACTCACTTACAAATGCCATAAATATCATTGAGAGATTTGGATCATTGTCGGGCTTAAATATTAATTAGAACAAATTAAACCTATTTAGGGTAAACCGAGATGAGGATTTGGCAGAAACGAGTGTCGGGAACACCAGGTTGCAAATTGTGAGCCAGTTCAACTATCTGGGCATTCAGATATCATTGCCACTAAATGACTATTTAAATATCAACTTGACCTCGCTTATGGGGAAATTAAGAGCTAAAGTAGGAGCTTGGAATAAGCTCCATCTATCGGTGGTGGGACTTGTAAATCTGATTAAAACGGTACTGATGCCAAAAATACTGTATGTGGCATACAATGCCCCTGTGTGGATCCCCAGGGAAAATGTAAATCAATTAGTTATTTAGAGACCTGGTATGGGCTAAAAGACAACCTAGAATCAAATTGGAAATTTTTCAGAGACCCAAGGATGATGGTGGCTTGGCACTGCCTAACCCTGGGATATACTTTATTGCAGCTCAAAGCCAACATCTTAGAGGGTGGGCACATAAGGCTGAGAATAAGCCTATTCAAACAGTACTGGAATTACTGAGGGGTATACGCCATTTAATGACAGGCTGAGAGGATGGGTCCATTGGCCTACTGGGGAGGACATCTCTCACATTGGACCTTGTGCATAAACTTTAGGGGAAGATTAAACTGTGGAGAGGGGTGACTCATTTGACAAAATATACTCCTATCTGGAACAATAGAAATGTACCTAAATTTCAAGGGATGGGACGACTTCAGGACTGGATAAACAGAGGAATACAATATGTATATCAAACGTTGACAGACAAGGGCTGAAGGACTTTCCACAGCTACAGGCAGAATTCAGATTTCCAATCTCGAGTTTCTATCAATACTTGTAGATGAAATACGCATTCATAGCATAAAGGAAATTGGGAAACATGACAATATACAATAGGACATTGTGCTAGACTTTGTGAGCAGTACTGGAACCATGAGAGGAGTAATCTCGAGTATATAGAGAGACCTATTGCATATTTTTCTGCTTAAACATCCCATAAGAACAAGGACTAGATGGGAGGAGGAGACGGGAACGATAGAGGACGATGTCTGGGTAAGTTTACTGGAATATGTGCCAAAACTTTCGATGAGCGAGCCGGCGAGGCTGTCTCATTTATAGGTCATACACAGAGTTAATAGATCACCTGAAGTGATGTTTAGAGCGGGGTTGAGGTCTGACTATGAATGTCCAATGTACAAAGGAGATAACACTGGAATCATGCTGTGGTCTTCGCCAGAGATTAGTCCCTTTGTGGACAGTTATTACGGTGCGTATGGATGTGTGATTCCCAGAGGACCCTTGGTGTGCCTGCTAGGATATGTAGAGGAGATTGGAGTAGAGAATACACTAAAGATGGCTATTGCCAGGCCGTTTTATATTGCAAGAAAACTGATTGCTAGATATTGGATGAAAGAAGAGCCACCGACTAGTGGGGAATATATTAAGCAGGTGGAAAATACATACATTTTACGCCTAGAGAAGGGAATTTATGAAAAAACTAAACGGGTCAAAATGTATGATAAACTATGGACTCCCTGGCTACAATATGGCTGATGAAGTGGGAAAGAGGGAGATATCTGGACTGAGAATGGAGGGATATGGTACTCTTAAACGCTCATGTGATTAACTACAGTTCAGGAATAAGTGGTATTATTCATCCGAGATTTATGATTAATGATGGGAAGGTATGCTGTCAGGGAAAGGGGGGGGGGGGGAAGGGGTGAAGGAGCAGCAGTTTCAGAGGGATTGAATTGAATGCCTGTTGAAATATTGCTAGGCTGCTTTCAGATAGCGTTATTTTCCTGTCCGTGGGGATCCTACTTTTTGCAGGACCCCACAGACACGAAAGGATTGCATCAGAGGCGACCTCCAGATGCCATTTCTGTGTCCGGGTCCATGATTTTCACGGATCCGGACACAGAAAGCCCGAGCTTGCAAAGCGCAGGCAAGCCGGGCACTTTCATTCCCGCAATGTATATACATACATTGTGGGAATGAAGCAAGGGTTAAGAAAAAAAAAAAGAAAAAAAAAACACAACATTCTCACCTCTTCGGCTTGTGTCCCCGCCGTCTAGCTCCTGGGGCTTAAGGACCTGGCGGGGCAACCCAATCAGCTGATCGGTCACATGACCGCATTAGCTGAGTGGGTTAAATAGCCCGCCTGCCAAAATTGATCGGCAGGTGGGAGATTTAAACCGTGCTGATGCAGTCATGTGACAACCCGATCAGCTGATCGGTCACATGACCGCATCAGCTGAGCGGTTTAAATCTCAAACCCTCCGATCGGTTTTGGCGGGCGGCCTATTTAAACCACTCAGTTGATCCCCAGGAGCTAGACGGCGCAGGACACACACTGGAGAGGAGGGTTTTTTTTTTCTTTTTTTTTTTTTAAACCTTTGTTAGTTTAATTTAACTTCCGCAATAAATATAAACATACACACATACACATTGCGGAAGTGAAATTACAGGGGAACAGAGCGGTTTTAGTGTACCGAGCATGCTCAGAACACTAAAATCGGGGCCCCCATGTTATTTGCTGCGGATTGTGTCGGATCCAATTCTGTCCTATTTGGTCTGCTGTGCCCAAAATCGTAGCAGTCTCCAATTTTGGGTACAGCAAAAAAATCGGACAAAATCGGATCCTACACAAATCTGATGCCATTAAGGCCAAATCAAGATCAGATCCTTTGGCCATAGGGATACATGGGGGCCAAATCTGATCCATGGCTGTCCATTTTACAATGGACAGCCACGAGTTGCAAAAAAAATTGCACTGTGAAAGCAGCCTTACGTGTTGTTTGCTGATGAGGTTGTATTTGAAATTTTGCAATAAAAATGTATCTGATTTAAAAAGAGAATTTTGTTTACGTACCGTAAATTCTTTTTTCTTTAATCATCAATGGGAGACCCAGACAATGGGGTTTAGGGCACTGCCCTCCGGAGGTCACACTAGGTACTACAAGTTTGTAGACACCGCCCCCTCCGCTTATAAACCCCTACCGCAGGGAACATCCTCAGTTTGGTCCACAAGCTGCGAGGAGACAAATAAACCACACCCGAAACATCGGGAAAGACACCGTGCACAGACGGTCCAACAACCCGGAAGAAACTGTCCCAACAGGGAACAGATCAAATGCAAAACATGCAACGGAACAACTGGGTGGGTGCTGGGTCTCCCATTGATGATTAAAGAAAAAAGAATTTACGGTACGTAAACAAAATTCTCTTTTTTCTGGTCATCATAATGGGAGACCCAGACAATGGGGATGTCCTAAAGCAATACCCCAGGGCGGGAAGAGTTCCTCAAAGACGGATAACACATGGTCCCCCTCAAAGGTGGGCAACCGCCGCCTGGAGGACCCGCCTGCCCAAATTTGCATCCGCAGAGGCATGGGCATGCACCATATAGTGCTTAGAGAAAGTGTGCAGGCTGGACCATGTGGCTGCCTGACACACCTGTAGAGCAGAAGCTCGATGTCGCAAAGCCCAGGAGGCACCGACAGCTCTGGTAGAGTGAGCTTTCAATCCCACCGGGAGAGGCAAACCAGAAGACCGGTAGGCCTCCTGAATGGGAGCCTTGATCCATCTGGCCAAGGTTGACTTCGATGCCGCGGACCCCTTACAGCGACCTGTCAGGACAAATAAGGAATCCGAATTCCGGAAAGAGGCAGTCCTGGACACATAAATGCGTACATCCCTCACGAGATCCAGAGTATGGAGATCGCGCTCGACCTGATGAACGGGAGCGGGGCAAAATGATGGGAGAACAATCTCCTGGTTCAGGTGAAAAGTGGAAACCACCTTTGGCAAGAATTCTGGCCGCGGGCGTAACACCACCTTGTCTTGGTGAACCACCAGAAAGGGCGACCTGCACGATAGTGCAGCCAATTCTGAGACCCTTCTCAGAGATGTAATCGCCACCAGAAAGACCACCTTCTGGGACAGACGAGACAGAGAAATGTCTCTCAGCGGCTCAAACGGCGGTTTCTGCAGTGCCGCCAGGACCATGTTAAGGTCCCAAGGGTCCAGTGGTCGCCTGTAGGGCGGGACCACCCGAGAGACTCCCTGGAGAAACTGACGGACCTTGGGAAGGAGCGCCAAGCGCTTGTCAAACAGCACTGAAAGAGCTGACACTTGACCCTTCAAAGAGCCTAGGGATAATCCCAATTCCAGCCCCGACTGAAGGAAAGCCAACAATGTCGGAATGGACAAGGGCCACGGGGAGCGACCACCCGAGGCACACCAGGTGAAGAAAATCTTCCACGTTCTGTGGTACATCTTCCTGGAAACAGGCTTCCTAGCCCGAGTCATGGTGGCAACAACCGTAGGAGAGAAGCCCCTGGACGTCAGCAGCCAGGCCTCAAGAGCCATGCAGTCAATCTGAGGGCCCTGGAATTGAGGTGGAAGAATGGGCCTTGCGCGAGCAGATCTGCACGTTCTGGAAGAGCCCACCGGAGTCCGCCTGACAGTCGCCACAGGTCCGGATACCAGGACCTCCTGGGCCAATCTGGAGCCACTAGAATGGCTACCCTGCACTCCGACCTGATCTTCCACAGAACCCTGGGAATCAGAGCTAGAGGCGGGAACACATACGGAAGATGGAATCTGGACCAACTCAGGATCAGGGCATCTGCCCCCAGAGACTGAGGATCCCATGATCTCGCCATGTATTGCGGCACCTGATGATTCAGCCGCGAGGCCATCAGATCCACGTCCGGAGAGCCCCATCTGCTGCAGATGTCCTGGAAGACGTCTGGATGAAGAGACCACTCTCCGGCGTCCATCCCCTGCCGGCTCAGGTAGTCGGCCTCCCAGTTCTCGACCCCTGGGATGTGAACTGCGGAGATCAGGCAGTCGTTGTCCTCCACCCAAGATAGAATGCGGTGGACTTCGGCGAGGGCCTGAGCACTTCTGGTCCCTCCCTGATGATTTATATAGGCGACGGCCGTCGCATTGTCGGACTGAACCCGAATGGGTTGCCCTGACAGGAACTTCTGAAACGCTAGGAGCGCCAGATAGACCGCCTTGATTTCCAGCACGTTGATCTGCAACGCCGACTCCGACGGAGTCCAGAGGCCTTGAGCCCTGTGGTGTAAGAACACCGCACCCCAGCCCGTCAGACTGGCGTCGGTGGTCACCACTAACCATGACGGTTTGAGGAAGGACCGGCCCCGTGACAAATGACGTGGCTGGAGCCACCACTGCAGGGAATCCCTGGTCGGTTGGGAAAGTGTCACCAGCCGATTCAGAGAGATCGTCCTCTTGTCCCATCTGCGAAGAATCTCCAGCTGGAGAGGACGGAGGCGAAACTGCGCAAAAGGTACTGCCTCTATTGCAGCTACCATGCGCCCCACCAGCTTCATCAAGATCCGTAAGGATGATTGTGGTGACAGGAGGACTGCTTGCACTCCTGATTGGATCGCCATCTGTTTGACTCGTGGCAGAGACACTAGGGCAGAGTCCGTGTGGAAGTCCATGCCCAGATATGTCAGTGACTGGGTCGGAACCAGGGTCGACTTCTGGATATTGATAAGCCACCCGAACTGTTCCAGAGACTTCATGGTTACCTCCAGGCTTTGCCGACAAAGGTGTTCTGATGGTGCCCTGACCAGCAGGTCGTCCAGATAGGGTATTACGGCGTGCCCCTGCACGTGCAGGAGAGCCATCATGGAGGCCATCACTTTTGTGAACACCCGCGGTGCCGAGGCCAACCCGAACGGCAGCGCCACAAATTGGAAGTGTTCTTCCCCCACTGCAAATCTCAACCAGCGCTGATGAGCCGATGCAATGGGCACGTGAAGATAAGCGTCTCGAATATCTATGGACGCTAGGAAGTCCCCCTGTGACACAGCTGCGATCACGGATCGCAGTGATTCCATACGGAACTTCCGAACCAACACGTGACGGTTGAACAACTTTAGGTCCAGAACCGGGCGGAAGGATCCGTCCTTCTTTGGGACAATGAAGAGGTTGGAGTAAAAACCCGAAACCTCTCCCCGGAAGGCACCGGGACCACCACTCCGTCCCTGCGGAGACCCTCCAACACCAGGTGAAAGGCCTGAGCCTTTTCTGGAGATGGGACCGACCGATGGAATCGGGGTATCGGCTTTGACGTCAGCTCTATCCTGTAACCTCGCGAGACCACGTCTCGAACCCACTGATCTTGAACGTGAAGTAGCCACCTGTCCTGAAAACGAGACAGGAGACCCCCCACCTGTGGGGAGGCAGGAAGGGAGTCATGTAGAGGCGGGTTTGGGGGCGGCAGCCGCTGCCCCCGCCGGCTTCTTTGGACGACTCTTAGAGCGCCACTGAGAAGCGGGCTTGCCCCCTCGGTCCGTGCGAGCGGACGGTGCTGATGACTGTGAGCTGGAACGAAAGGACCACTGCTTTGGGTTCCTCTTAACGGAATACCGTGGCTTAGCCATATTCTGCGGGATCTTAGACTCAGCAGAATCCTTTGTCAGCTTGTCCAGTTCGGTACCAAAAAGCCTGTCACCAGAGAACGGAAGATTCTGCAAAATCTTCTTAGATGTGGCATCTGAGTCCCAAAGACGCAGCCACAACAACCTGCGAATCGCAATAGCGTTGGCCGAAGCCACAGCTGAGCGAGTGGCAGTTTCCAAAGTCGCCGTCCTGGCGTAGTCCGCATAGGCCCTTGCCCTTTCGGTAAGCGCCAGGACCTCTGGACTGGACCTTGCCAGGTCAGTGATACCATCCAAGCAGGTAGTAATCGCTTGTAAGGTCCAGACCGTGGCAAAATTAGGGGCAAATGAAGACCCCACAGCCTCATAGGAAGACTTGGCGAGTTGCTCGACCTGTCTATCAGTCGCATCCTTCAGCGAGGAGCTATCAGAGGCAGAGAAAAGGGAGCGTGCAGCAATCCTGGTCATGGAAGCGTCCACCTTCGGGGACTGCGACCACTCCTGTAGCACCTCCTGGGGGAAGGGGAAGCGATTGTCCTTGGGTTTGCGGACATAACGCCGCCCAGGATGTAACCTGGGAGCTCTAACCACCCTTCCAAAGTTAGTGTGGTCCATGAAGGAGCCACTTGGTCTAGCCTCCGGCCGCAGCCATTGATAGACCTCCTTCGGGTGAACAGTCACCTCCTCAGGGGGTGTCACGAGACGTAAGGTCTCGTTAATAGAGGACACCAAATCCTCCACCCCGTCTGGTGGTTCAGACACAGACACAGACCCGAGAGTCGAACCCCCATCATCCTCCTCACCATCAGAGGAACGCTCCTCCTCAGAGAGAGCCTGGAGCTCGGGTGAATCCTCACGACGAGCCCGCTTAAGGGGTCTCACAGCAGAAGAGGGAGACACCCGGGGGTAACTGGAAGGAGTAGCTGGGCTTTCCAGCCTCCTATTGAGTGCCTCCAGGGACTGCGACATGGAGGACAGCTGGGACAACAGAGATTCATTGATCTTATTCTGAGTTTCCCATGGCCCTGGGATCACTTGCACCTCAGGGTACAGCACCGGAGCTGCTGTTTCAGCAGTGTCAGTCCGGGCCTCTGGGCGTCCGCAGTTATTGCAGGACCCCTCCACCAGAGTCCCATTGCATGTAGCACAGGTAACGGTGGCATCTGCCGCCTTAGCAGCACGCTTCCTAACTGAGGACATCGCCACAGCAGGGGAAAATAAGCCAAATTGTGCAGACAAAACCGGGCATCCCGGTGGCTTACCGACCGCAGCGAAGCGGTAGGAGGAAGCGGTGTGTGTGTGTGACCTCCGCGAGAGTTTCCGGTCTCCTCTGGAGTGCAGACGCACGCTGCATACAGATCCCAGCCGGGAAGTGAGGGTAAAGATGGCCGCCGACAGTGAAACCGTGGGCGGCGCCGAAAACACGCGGGAAGCACACACACACGCCCATCGATGACGTCACCGCACGGGCTGCTTCCTATCCTCCAAGCAGCCTCAGTATTAAGGCGCCAGAGCCCGCAGCGCGGGAAGTAATGTGAAATACATCACACAGACTGCATGCACCAATACACATCCGCAGCCTACAGCCTCAGCCCCTGCGACACACAGGGCGGTCAGCCAGGGTGACCCCAGCACGGGGTACACCTCCAGATCCGCGGACTCGAGAGTAACGCGCGGTCTGAGTGTCAGGACACATAAAGTGACAGACACTACCCCCAGGCACACAGGAGACACAGAGTGCCTCAGTGCCGGTCCGGTCTGTAAGCACCATTTAGGGAGGCCTCGGACGGGGGTTCAGCACCAGTCCGGAGTGTAAGCACCATTTAGGGAGGCCTCGGACTGGGCTGGCTCCAGTCCGGTCTGTAAGCACCATTTAGGGAGGCCTCGGACGGAGCGGAGCTGTGCAAGGCTCCCATCTCCCACTCTCCAGAGCCCCCCAGAGGGGGATGGAAAGGAGCGCAACAGCGTACCGGGAGAACACAAGGTGTCCAGGCTCTAGGCCCTCCGGTACCTCCACCAGCGTGTTCCACAAGGGTGAGCGGGGAGGCTGTCGCAGGTCCCGACCGGAACCATTTTACCTTGTCTTCAGACGCCATCACGTAAGTTGTGAGAATGCAGTGAAGTGCAAGCAAAGCGTGATCCTCCGAGCACACTAAGTTTAAAACTGAGGATGTTCCCTGCGGTAGGGGTTTATAAGCGGAGGGGGCGGTGTCTACAAACTTGTAGTACCTAGTGTGACCTCCGGAGGGCAGTGCCTAAACCCCATTGTCTGGGTCTCCAATTATGATGACCAGAAAAAAAAAAATAATGATGGAATCAATGAGCAGAGTTGTGACCGCACCTACAGATATGATATCGTATAGCAATATTCTATAACTTGTGCTTCCTTTAAGAAGACAAATAGAAAGCAACTTTAATTTGGAAATTGATATGCACAATATACAGGTTATCTGTAAAATTACTAACCTTTAACCCTCTCAAGATTTGATATACAAGAAACTGAATTCGATCTTCTGACAGTTTCTCATGTTTCATTATTTTGCCCAAGTCTGTGCCCATGAAAGGCATGACCAAGTAACTGCAAAAAAAAAAAAAAAAAAAGTAAATTAGGAGTACACATGAAACAATGGTATCATAGCCAAGACAGAAAAGGGTTTCACAGTGGTTTAGTCTGTTATATACCTGTATTATTAGTTTCAATTCACTTTTCAATTGCTTTTATAATTACATGTATACCAATATCATTCAATGGTGCTGATCTTTGCAAAACAGACAGA
Source organism: Allobates femoralis (assembly GCA_033576535.1). Classification (NCBI taxonomy): domain Eukaryota; kingdom Metazoa; phylum Chordata; class Amphibia; order Anura; family Aromobatidae; genus Allobates; species Allobates femoralis. The sequence goes on from JARQOC010000004.1 coordinate 305,839,579, forward strand.
CAACAGTAGATTGGACAACACACACATTACAAAAACTAAAGGACATCAGCTGCTTTCATAAGAACCAAACAGTACAATATCATTAGTAATAATCACATTCCTATAGCTCAAGACAAAGACAGACAAGTAAAGATGAGATTTAGAATACATTCAAAAAGCAGAGCAATTGGAAGAAGGGGAAAGAATTACCGTAGGTTTGCATTTGAACACATAATTTGGATCTACGGTAGTTTTTTGAACACCCACAGAAAGGTTGTAGACAAATTCCTTTCTTTGAAATTAAAAATCACTTGGCACACTGTGCAGTGATGGTCCCTATACAAATCAAGCACAATCTCAGTTATCTGGACTTAAAGAAAAAAAAAAAAAAAAAAAAAAAAAAAAAAAAAAACAACCAAGGGGTAAGGATTCAGCCTTTTAGGCTCAGCGTTACCCGAGCATCATATTTAACATTAATGATGTAGGAGTTTCTGAACAAAATCCCAGCTAGTACAGATTGGCTCAGATTTGTTTTTTTTTGCAGCAGATTAACCTATGACATGGGAATTCCAAGACCCAGAGAGATTCTCTAATGTGAAGTAATAAATATAAAATAATTTTACCAGTCATTTATAAATTAAAATATACTAAAAAGAAAAATTATAGGGAATCTGTCAGTAGGATCATCCAATCATAGCTATCTATAAGGGCATGTAGGTCATAAATCAGCTCCCTATAACTTCCATGCCCATGTAGACTGTTTAGGACAGTTTATCTAAGTGACAGGTTCCCTTGAAAGCTATTGTTAAGATGGTTAGGAATGAATTTTTGAATCCATGTTGTAGATTCAATAAAATCAGTGTTTTATCAGCAGGAGATTATCACTAAAAGGTCATTCCATGTCAAGTGAACCAATGATTTTTACCTCTATTTATAATTCTTTTGAGATTTTGTTATTTGATAATAGCATGTCAGACAATGCAAAATGTGAAGATAAAAAAAAAATCAAAACATGTTTTTATTTTAAATTGATTTTCAAAGTTTGCAAAAAGTGTGAATTTCAGTGTTGCCTGCCTTTACATTTCTCCTCATAACTCAGGCTAGAAATAATAATAAATACCATTCTACTCAGCACTGTACAGGCTTTCACCAGATACCGTATATACTCGCGTATAAGCCGAGTTTTTCAGCCCAAAAATTGGGCTGAAAAGTCCCCCCCTCGGCTTATACGCGAATCACTGTATACTGTATACAATGTATACAGTATACAGTGCCCCCATCCGCCGCAATCCTGTAAGGGAAGAGATTAGTATACTTATCCCTCCGCTGCCGCTGTCCCGCCGCCATCACGATCCTCCGTCTTCTTCCGGCTTCCTCCGATGGTCGCAGGCAATGACGTCATTGCCTGCGCGACCGAGGAGGAAGCCGGAAGACGCTGGAAGAAGACGGAAGATCGTGATGGCGGCGGGACAGCGGCAGCGGAGGGATAAGTATATTAATCTCTTCCCTTACAGGATTGCGGCGGGGGGGGGGCTGTATATAGATGGGGGGACCTCTGGGGCATCTGTATACTACCACTGGGGCTGCTGTATACTGATGGGGGGGCCTGTATATACCTGTGGGGCTGCTGTATACTACCACTGGGGCTGTATATACCTGTGGGGCTGCTGTATACTACCACTGGGGCTGTATATACCTGTGGGGCTGCTGGATACTACCACTGGGGCTGTATATACCTGTGGGGCTGCTAGATACTACCACTGGGGCTGTATATACCTGTGGGGCTGCTGTATACTACCACTGGGGCTGTATATACCTCTGGGGCTGCTGTATACTACCACTGGGGCTGTATATACCTCTGGGGCTACTGTATACTACCTCTGGGGCTGCTGTATACTACCACTGGGGCTGCTGTATACTACCACTGGGGCTGCTGTATACTACCACTGGGGCTGCTGTAATATACCTGTGGGGCTGCTGTATACTAACTACTGGGGCTGCTGCTGTATATACCACTGGCGCTGCTGCTGTATATTACCACTGGGGCTGCTGTATATACCAACTACTGGGGCTGCTGCTGTATACACCACTGGGGCTGCTGCTGTATACTACCACTGGGGCTGCTGTATATACCTCTGGGGCTGCTGTATACCACACTGCTGGGGGCTGTATACCTGTGCTGGGGTCCACCCTCGGCTTATACACGGGTCAATAGGTTTTCCCAGTTTTTGGGGGCAAAAGTAGGGGGGTCGGCTTATACACGGGTCGGCTTATACACGAGTATATACGGTAACTAAAGTTGTACTTCACATAGAAATTTTTTTGAAAAAAAAATCTAAAGACGTCAGGTAAAATAACATTCATATTTAGATCACTTGATATGGAATGACCCATTGATGTTATAATAGTTAAATATTTTAAAATATGATCCCATCGTGATCCCAACTTGAATTTTGGTACAGATGTGGATAAGAGCATAGCAGGCACATGTGCATTTTTAGGAATTTTTAAATTATACGTTTTTTTTCGGAAATGCGTTTTAATATTATGTTTGCATTCGCATGGGTAAAATATTAACAAAGATACTCTTGCGACATATCTGGTGAAAGCCTGGACAGTTCTGAGTACAATGATGTTTGTTTTGTTTCTCCATCTTATTTCTAGCCCGAGATATGATAGAAAATGTAAAGCCGACCAGGCCAAAATTCACGCTTTTTTAAAAAACATTTTTAATTTTTTTTCTTCATCCGTTAACTTTTTACAGATTTTTAATTTGTAATCAACTAAAGTTGTACTTCATATACAAAAAAAATAAAAATCTAAAGACGTCAGGGAAAAAAAACAATATTCACATTTGGATCACTTGATATGGAATGACCCTAAAGGTGTCGTCACACACATCAATGCGATGAACGATTTGGTTAGCGATCACATGCACGCGCGATCGCTAACAAAATTGTTCAGATCGCTGGTGAGCTGTCACACAGGCAGACTCACCAGCGATCAATGGACCAGAGACATCGTGGAAACGATTTAAATATCGTTTCCACGATGTCTTGCTCCCGCTGCCAGGCTGCGGTAAGCGAGAGCAGGCTGGTCTCCAAGGTAAACTGCGGGTAACTAGGCAGTGCGCGCTGTATACCTTGGTTACCAGCCTTCTCCGCACACCGGCTAGTGTCCCTAGTTACCCGCTGTGTACCTTGGATACCACTTGGTGTGCGGAGAAGGCTGGTGACAAAGGTATACATTGGGTATCTAGGCAGTTTACCTTGGATACCAGCTCCCAGCACTTGCAGAGAGGTGCTGGGAGCTGGCTTGTCGGTCATCCCCCGGTGTCACACGCAGCGATGCTGCGTGTCCACTGGGCGACCAACGATTGATTTGAGGACAGGACCTCAAATCTAACGATGAACGATCAGCCAACTGATCGTTCATCGTTTGTAGTGTCACACGCACCGATGTCGTTTTGACATCGTTCAAGCGTCACAGCACATGTGACTTTTGAGCGATATTGGCAAAGATATCGTTACGTGTGATGTGGCCTTAAAGGACTAGTTGTCTTGTGTTGTGTAGTCCTCCTGCTCTTTCTGCCAATGTAAAGTGTACATAAAAAGCTGCCAGTCAGTGATGTGGGTGGGGTTATACAGAGCTCAACATTCAGAGAACTGGTAGATCTGCAGCAGAGAAAACAGTGGTTATATCAAGTCTTCATCATGCAGTCCAATAAGCAATACATCGCTGGACTCCGGGTCTCTGTCACTACATCATGCTGCTCTCAGATTACATAACGAAAACCTGCTGACAGATTCCCTGTAAAGAAGTGGTCCCACATAGTGGCTATGCCGTAGTTTTCACAGTCCTTTCACAAAATTGCACAATTAAAAACAAATGAAAGGTGGGGAGAGTAGGTTCTGCAAATCATAGGACATGGCTGCCATGTTTTCACTAAAATGTTCAAATGATCTCCCCCTTCTTTCCCCAAAATACAAACATTTAATTTGCATCATCATAACTTTTCTCTGTGGGTCAAGCTGGTTACCAGATGATTTTTATCACAAAGTGAAAGCGGTAAAGACAAAACCCTAAAGGTGGAATTGCAGGGTTTTATTTGCAATATTCTACCCCACTTTGAGTTTGTTTGTTTTTTAAAGCCAATTTTTTGGTAATTATATTGCAAAATAAATGGGGTAATTTCTAAACTACAACTCGTCTGCAATAATTTTCATGATTTACTTAAAAAGGGCCTCATACAGTTTTGGCATATTGACAGAAAAATGTTTTTTTTAAAAAAAAAAAAAAAAAAGTTATGACTGCTGGAGGGCAAGGAGGAAGAAATCAAAGTTCAAAAAGGTTGTCACTCTTATGGTACCTTCACACACCGCAATATCTGCTGGCGATATGAGGCGATCTAACGTGCACGTTATTCATGTTCGCCTCAGATCGCCGATGGCGCTATTACACGCCGCAATTTCGCCATCAACCTAAGTGTCGCCTCGGAATTCCCTCGCCGCTTCACATGCCGCAATCCCAAAGGCAATGTGGGCGTACATGGTCAGCGCTGCGAGGAAATAGGCGTGCCACAGTGGTTTACACAGCACCTCATACGTGCTCATTGGACAACGCAACAGCGTTACAATTGGTCAGCCTGCCCTGGAAGGCTGGCTAATACATGACGCCATTAAAGATGTGTGTGTTGCTGAACGGACAGCTCTTCAAATATGGCGCCCTGTGAACTGACAGCCAATGGGAACACAGTAGCCCCCACCAATCATTGCAGATGGGTCGCGGACTACAACAAGCTGTGGCACGCCTACGGGAAATCATAGGTGACGCTGATTCCATCACTATCGCCCTATCACACGGCACAACCCGGAAATATCGCCATCATGATTGCGGCTGATTTCAGAGCAGTGCTCAGGAATCAGGTAACAGGCGAGAGGCGATTTATAGCCGTGAAATTCCCAAATCACACGCCGCCAATCACACGCCGCAACTGTGAGGCAATTTCATGGCGATTGCTCCGGGGCGACATATCGCCTTTAGGATTCCCAGACGAGATTGCTGCGTGTAAAGGTACCATTAGATTATGTTACAAGCTGGACAGAGCCTATAGCCTACACTGTTCTGGATGACAGAAGAGAAGTATTTAAAATGTATGTTTAAACAAGGATAGCCACTGTGCTTGGGGGCACTACTAACTGGTTTGGAGAACATTATTTGGGGCATTTTAGTTGGCAAAATTTTGGTACTTGTTGGAAGCACTGTGGATGCACTCTACAATATTACTGAATGAATGGTATGTTTGCTGTTAACAATCATTTTTGGTTGGCACAGAGTTGTTCTTACTGAAAATTAAACTTTATTCTTGGCACTATAATTGAAAGAACGATGTGTAGCCATAACAACTTTTAGGGAAACTACCCATAATTACTGTACTTTGAGAGGGCACTGTTGTAATTTTTAATGAGTTTGGGCACCATTTGTATGGCAGTATTTTGGGGGAAAACTATAGTTTTGTTACTTTTTCTGCTGCATTGCACAGCAGGCACATTTAAAGGCACTGTGCAGCAGAATGATGTGTTTTCGTTAAGCTAGAGAGGATCATGGTTAACTGAATTACCCAAGATTGCTACATATGCAGAGACAAGTCTTTACTGGAAGAACCATTAATCCTGGCCAAAGGAAGATAATGGAATCTACATCCAGTGACTCAATTTTTCTCTGACTGCTGTTTTCTTGTGTTCTAAAGCAGTAAACGTAATCTAAGAAGTTTTATCCACCCAGATATAAATGCCCCAATTAAGACTGGTGTTTTATACACTTGTTTTAATGAGGGACTTGCTGGAATAAAATTAAAGTAACTCTTCAGGCAAGGTGAACTCCACACTCCAATGAAGGGATACACCCAGTTCATTCAGTGATGTGCACCTCACCTGAAATGTTACTCAAGTCAGCGACAGTAACATTTCTGCAATACTGTACACCGCCACTTTTCATGAATTTGTCGGGCAAGCATTGCCACATGCCATCACCTCCCCAGCTCTGATAACTTTAGGGGAGCTGGTTGAAAGTGGTGCAAAAACATTAAAAGTCGACATTTGTTTTATGCAACACCGTGTTGCTAAAATATTTTTCAAATTTTCAAACTGTTTTAAAGACAGAAATTTGAGGTAAACACTTTGGTGAATCTGGGCCAATGTCTTTAGAGCAGGGGTCCCCCAACCTTTGGCTCATGAGCCTGTGATGTGTGGCTCACAGTTGTCTTCCAGCATTGTGCATAAGTACCTGGGCTAGCAAACAACTATGAAGAGCAGGAGAGCAGATCTAAATAGGGGTAAGGTAGGAACTCCTGGAACTTGGTATACTGTCTCGGTGTGATTTCTGTGGAAAAGCTCTGGCTGTCGTTATAACGGTAATAGGAGTTCTGGGTATCACTACTGTGAGGGTTCGAGATTGTGACCCTCCTCTTAGGCCTCCTTCACATGTTCGTTTAAAAACCACATGTGTTGCACGGTACATTTTGTATGGCTATCCATTTGTCCATGTATGTCATCTCTGTGCCATCCATGTGACATGTACCGGAAAAAAAAAAAGAACACCGCTGAAATTAATGTTTATTATTTTTAAGACATGCATAGATAGATAAAAGATTATAGAGAAAAGGATGAAGATAGACAGATGGATATAATAGACAGATGTCAAAAAGCTATATAATGTCCCACTCCCCTACATATTCTAAGCTTGCACCCTCGAGTGCATTTCATGCGGCACTAAAGGGTGTTTAGCCCCCCCAACCCCCCCAAAATAATGTAATTAAAAAAACAAAAACACAATGTGGGGTCCCCACCATTTTTGATAGCCAACTAGTGTAGCTTACCTCCACCCCCCTCGGAAGAAGCCTAAGCGAAACGCGTTAGGGGGTCGGTGGCCACGGACAGGTAAAACTTCAGACCCATGAAGGATATTTTGGTGCAGTTACTACTTGATTGTATGGTGTGTATATGGAAACTGAGCACTAATTTGTGGTGCCAGACATAGGATTCCCTTGTTTATTACCATACTTGCATCCTGTTTTCATGTGGTCTCCTGTCATGTGTGTGCGCCTGAGGCATTACTTTTAATTGCTGCATTTATTGTATTTACTTTTAATAAAGAGCACTTGTGATTATGATTCTGGCCTGACTCCAGGGTTGTTTATATAGAGCACCCCCCTCGGAAGAAGCCTAAGCGAAACGCGTTAGGGGGTCGGTGGCCACGGACAGGTAAAACTTCAGACCCATGAAGGATATTTTGGTGCAGTTACTACTTGATTGTATGGTGTGTATATGGAAACTGAGCACTAATTTGTGGTGCCAGACATAGGATTCCCTTGTTTATTACCATACTTGCATCCTGTTTTCATGTGGTCTCCTGTCATGTGTGCTGCCTGAGGCATTACTTTTAATTGCTGCATTTATTGTATTTACTTTTAATAAAGAGCACTTGTGATTATGATTCTGGCCTGACTCCAGGGTTGTTTATATAGGAATTTAGTGTAGCTTACCTGCAGATACCACCTGCAGACCACAGCTGGCAGCTTTAACTTGGCTGGTAATCCAAAACAGAGGTCACCCAATGCTATTTTTTTTTAAACTTTTTTAAATTCTTTATATAAAAATAAGCAATAAAAGAGTGCGGTCCCCCCAAAATTGGATCACCAGACAGGTTCAAGCTGACAGCGGGGGTTTAGCATTCTCAGGGTGGGAGGGGGCAAAGTTATTGGCCCTCCCCAGCTTAAAACTAGCAGGATGCTACTGCAGCAGAAGTGGCGCGTCCATTACATGTGCCACTCCTGGCGCATCGCCCCAGCTCTTCATGCTGCCCTGGTTGTGTGACAAACGGGGTAATGGTATTTGAGGTTGATACCAGCTGCATTATGTCAGTAGACAACAAACCCAGGGGATAGTAACCTGGAGGCATCTATTAGATACCAGTCATTACTAACTCAGCCTGTACCAGCAAAAATAAAAACACCCAAAAAATATTTTTGGGGAAAAAAAGTGAACTCCAACACATTTCTTTTTTCACTATCGCTGTCTCGCAATACCCACGATTTTGCATGAGAGTGTGACAACTGGTGATGTCAGTGAGGTTATTGCAGGTCACATGCAGGATACCACCCCTGTGACCCCACAAGTGCGAACTTAAGTAACTTTTGTTAAGTCACTGCTGGTCCTACTACCAGGAGGCGGGCAGTGGTTGGTTCTCCCTGTGTATGGAGGATGCGTTCTTTGAATATGCCCTCTATATGCTGGGTAATAGGCTTCGAGGGACCTCCATGGGACTGCGTCAGATTCCTTGGAATTTGATTGGCAATAAATTGGTTAATGAGGGTGTCTGTTGTCATTTAGTAATTCTCTCATGTCTTGCAGATTCGCTCCTCCGGACAACAGCGGATTCAGTGGGTTATGACGGAGTACCTGGATTACTGTAGTATTTCTTTATCGGATTCTTTTCCTTTGGGGAGGAGTTGACATTTCCTTAGAATTTTTCTCAATTAATTGGTGAAAGAAAGAGTGTGTTGGGAAGTGGTTTTCCCGATAAAATATATATTTTTATGTTTATTTTTCTTAGTACTGATTGGGTTAGTTATGTCAGGTATCTGATAGATGCCTCAGCATTACTAACCCCTGGGCTTGATGCCAGCTGACATTACACAGCTGACATCAGCCCCAAATACCATTAACCCCTTTGCCATCGCACCAGAGCAGCCAGAAGAGCTGAGGCAAAGCACCAGGAGTGGCTTATCTAATTGAGACTCCAGTTCAGAGGAGGCTGCAGCCTGCTATTTTTAAGCTGGGGATGACCAAAAACTGTGACCCTTCATACCCTGAAAATGCCAAACCCCAGATGTCAGCCCTACCTTGGCGTGTGATCCAATTTGTTTTCTTTTTAGATAATAATAATTTACAGATAATTAAAAAAAATACAGCATGGGGAGACCTGATTTTGATTACCAGCCAAGGTAAGCTGCCAGCTATGGTCTGCAGGGACCCCACGTTTTATTTTTCCCTTCACTTTTTTGCGTTGTTAAATACAAAGGTAAACAAACACCCTCTAGTGCCACATGAAAGGCACTAAAAGGTGCTAGCTTAAAATATGTACGGGGTAAGACATATAGCTGTTTGCCATCTATCTTTCTCTCTAGTTTATGTAGCCTATCCCTCTTTCTATTCTATCTCTATCCTTATATCCATCAGCATTGATACATTTATCTTTGCACATCTTTTAGACATAAAAAAACAACAATTTCAGCACCATTCATTTTTCTCCAGTATGTTACAGAGATCATGTCCGTGCTGCTGGTAAAAAAATGGACTTGTCTCCAAGAATCACACGGACACACACACACACGTGCATGATTCACATGGACACAAGTTCCTTGTCAACACATGCAGGTGTGAAGATCCCTATTGTGTTTAACCCCTTAATGACCAATGACTGCTATGCCCATCATTGTATTTTATTTTCTAATAACTGTTTCTTATGATAGTTAAATTTGATCCTCTGTATGTAAAGCGCTGCAGAATATGTTGGCGCTATATAAATAAAGATTATTATTATTATCATGGCTTTGAACTGTCACTGCGTGTATACACTCTTTTTGGTCAAAGAAACTCAGAAAATATCATCCTAAATTTACCACTAACATGAAATCCAATATGTCATGAAAAAACAATCTCGGAATCACTGGGATATGTTGAAGCAATCCAGAGTTACCTCAAGGGTCATTCCATGTCAAGTGATCCAAAAATTAATATTTTTTTTCCCTGACGTCCTCAGATTTTTTTAATTTTTTTTCTATATGAAGAACAACTTTAGTTAATTACAAAAAAAAAAGTTTTGAATTTTTTTCTTTATCAGTTAATTTTTTACAGATTTTTAAAGTTTTAAAAAAGTGCGAATTTTGGCCTGGTATGGCTTTACATTTTCTATCATATCTCGGGCTAGAAATAAGATAGAGAAACAAAATAAACACCAATCTACTCAGAACTGTCCAGGCTTTCATCAGATATGTCACAAGAGGATCTTTGTTAATATTTTACCCATGTGATCGCAAGCGTAAAACTTTAAAACGCATTTCTGAAAAATCGGCGCGCTTTAAATATTTCAAAAACTGCCCATGTGTCTGCTTTGCTCTTAGCCACATCTGTCCCAAATTTCAAGTTGGGATCGCGATGGGATCATATTTTAACATATTTTACTAGTAATAGCGTCAATGGGTCATTCCATATCAAGTGATCTAAATATGAATATTTTTTTTTACCTGACGTCTTTAGATTTTTTTTTTTTTTTTCTTTCATGAAGTACTACTTTAGTTAATTACAAATTAAAAGTTTAGAATTTTTTTCTTCATCAGTTAATTTTTTACAGATTTTTAAAGTTTAAAAAAAGGGTGAATTTTGGCCTGGTATGACTTTACATTTTTTTATCTCAGGCTAGAAATAAGATAATGAAGTGGGAGAGGCATCATTTTACTCAGAACGGTAACAGCTTTCATTTGAGATGTTACAAGACTATGTTTCTTTATATCAAATTCAAACTATTGACGGGCAATTGTGAAAAAAATGACTGATTGTGTTCTTGGTGATTTTTGAATTGTCACTATAATAGTTAAATATTTTGCACTTAGGTCCAATGAATGCGTCCATGGGGTCAAGCTGGGACAGAGTCATCACAAATTAGCCTTATTTGCAGATGACCTGCTACTTTACATCTCCCAGCACCTGGTCTCCATCCCTTCGGTCTTAATGGAGTTTGAACGGTTCGGACAATTGAGCAACTTTAAAGTGAATTGCTCCAAAACCGAGGCACTCAATATTTCTTTGCCTGGAGAATTGGTTTCTCATCTATCTAAACAGTTCCCATTTAAATGGAAAGTAGAAGCCATTAAGTACTTGGGAGTCCTTATACCAAAAGATCTTAAACAAATATTCAATTTAAATTATCAACCCCTTTTGACTAACGCGGAATCGGCATTTACCTCCTATAGACAATTAAAGCTATCCTGGTTCGGGAGAATAAACGTAGTCAAGATGGATGTCTTGCCCCGACTCTTATATACTTTTCAGACAGTTCCTGTTCTATTGGATAGAGACTTCCTCTCCAAAATGCAATCTATGATCCTTAGATTTGTCTGGGGGGGCAAGAGGTCCAGATTGCGAATGAATATCCTATCCTTGCCCAAGACCAGAGGAGGGGTTGGACTACCCAACATACGAGCGTACTTTGTGGCTTCCTCTCTTGTTAGAGCTCTAGATTGGCATTATCATGCGTCCTCCAAGAAATGGGTAGGGGTGGAGCAAGAGGGTATGGGGATTCCGCTGAAACACCTGCTTTGGATTTCCCCTAAAGACTCCACAGACCTAGTACCTTTGACAGACATGACCAGAAACACCTTGAAGGTATGGCACCTAGTGACGAAAACCCTCCGCTTAAACGACAGACTTAGCCCTTTGACTCCCCTTTTTTCCAACCCATCTTTCCCACCCAGATTTGACAGGCAGAGATTTTTATGTTGGCGGATTGTGGATGACACCCGAGTAGGACAGACTCTGTCCAGTGGTGGTTTGCCCCCGATGGCAGAGCTACAACTCAAAGAACCTACGAGACCTCTTAAGTGATTCGAATTTCTCCAATGCAGAGCATACTTATATTCAGCTGACCACTCTTGCAGGGTAAGATTGACGCCCAACGTATTGGAGAGGTTATTCCAACTGGAGGCTCCACCGAGGCGCAAAATATCAGTTCTATACCAGGCCTTAAGGTCCATGAGAGAGCAGGGCACCCTTTACTTCCAACGTGCTTGGGAGAGGGAATTGGGGTGTAGCATTTCAGAAGCTAATTGGCAGAAATGCTTTATATTTACTCACTCACTAGCTAGCGCTTGTTCTGCACAAGAAAGAAGCTATAAGCTGCTCACTAGATGGTACTTGTGCCCGACGACACTCCTGAACATGTTCCCTGGAACCCCTGATACCTGCTGGCGCTGTGGGGAAGAGAAGGGTACAATGATACACATTTGGTGGAGTTGTGGGAAAATCCGGCGGTTCTGGTCTGAGGTTTTCAATGCATACGCCCGGATAACAGGTAAACAAGCCGAATGCTGCCCAGAATCGGCAATGTTATCCATTTTTCCAGGTCCTATTGGGCTACAGAAGAGGGATATTCTCCGCTTTTGCATCTCGGCAGCTCGTGCTGTGATCCCGAGGTTCTGGAAATCAAGCCGGGCTCCAACTCTACTTGATTGGTTCAAAGAATTGATGGACATATATCGAATGGAGGAGCTCGCAGCTGATGCGTCGGGATCTCGGAACAAATTCTTAGGGATTTGGGTTGAATGGATTCTTTTTCACGACTCTGCAGAATTTAGGAGTATCTTTTCCAGCACAGATAATATGGCTCGACCTCTGGCTGATGGGGAGCCAGTGGGATGAGTACCCTTTCTCCTTCCCATACCTCACCCGTCCCCCCCCTCCTTTTTTTCTTACGTGGCTTTTCTTTCCCAGTATAACTTTTTCTAATGGTTTTTGTTTCTCTTCTCTCTCTCTTCTTTTCTATCTCTCTTTTCTTCCATCTGATACATTCAGTCTAGGTATTTCATTTCTACACCTATACCTTCAGAATTCTAGTGAACATTAGACAGGTATCGGAAACTCTGAGCTGTGAGTAGATCATTAATATTTCGGCCTTCCTTTCCGGTACACCAGTCGATAGACTATTCCAACTAGGCCTCAACGGGTAATGACCCACTTACGTGGTCAACCTGTTAGAAGGGGCCAAGTGATAAAAATCATTCTGCTGGGGCTGCTTGTCCCCTTGACATCAGAACATCTCAAAACCCTGAGAAAGGTTGTATACTTGAGTGTTTGGAATTATATTTAGATTGTAGTATATATTGCACCAGAGATGAGCGCAAAAGTAAATTTGCAGCTTATCTTAAAGTTACTAATAACTTTGTGAATTCTCTTTTTATATATTTTATATGTCTCAAGATTTTGTTAAAAGATTGAATGTATGTCTTTCATATATTTTTTCAAAATTTAATAAAAATGGGATTAACCATAGTTAAATATTTTAAAAAATGATCCCATCACGATCCCAACTTGAAATTTGGTACAGATGTGGCTAAGAGCATAAAAGACACATGGGCAGTTTTGGAAAATTTTTATTAAAAGGTTTTTTCGGAAATGCGTTTCAAAATGTTGCGTTTGCATTTGCATGGGTAAAAAATTAAAATTAACAAATATACTCTTGTGACATATCTGGTGAAAGCCTGGACAGTTCTGAGTAGAATGGTGTTTATTTTGTTTCTCTATCTTATTTCTAGCCCAAGATAAAAAAAATGTAAAGTCATACCAGGCCAAAATTCACCCTTTTTTTAAACTTTAAAAATCTGTAAAAAATTAACTGATGAAGAAAAAAATTCCAAACTTTTAATTTGTAATTAACTAAAGTAGTACTTCATAAAGGAAAAAAAAAAAAAAAAATCTAAAGACGTCAGGTAAAAAAAAAATATTCATATTTAGATCACTTGATATGGAATGACCCATTGACGCTATTAATAGTAAAATATGTTAAAATATGATCCCATTGCGATGGAATCTAATGGGTGGCCACAGCTGTCACAGACGGGAGGAGGAAGCAGGATTCTTCCTCCCCTCTGGGAGAATACGCAGTAGTAGCTGCGTAAACAATTGACATATCAATTGTTTACGGAGCTGCGTTTTCTCCCGGAAAACGCACTGCGTATTTTTACGCAATGTCTGCACTGCAAAGTGAATTTCCCATTCACTTTGCAGGCAGACAAAAGGCACATTGCGTATTTTGAAAAGCGCGCGTAAAAAAAACGCGTCAAAATACGCACTGTGTGAACGCAGCCTAAGGCTGCGTTCACACAGTGCGTATTTTGACGCGTATTTTTACGCGCGTATTTTCTCCAGAAGAATGTGCATCTGTATTTCCCAGCAAAGTCAATGGACATTCACTTTTGCCATTCACACGTCGCGTATTTTTATGCAGCGTAAAAATACGCGCGTAAAAAAAATGAACATGTCAATTCTTTCCAGTTTTTTACACGCGTATTTTCCATAGGCCCCATTATAAGCACTGGAAATACGCGCGTAAAAAAACGCAGTCGCGTATTTTTACGCGCGTAAAAATACGCGCGCGTAAAAATACGCAACGTGTGAACGCAGTTCAAAACATCTTTCAGAGCTGTATGTGGCTATTAAGGTCAGAAAGATTAGAAACCTCTGCTTTAGCTACTTCATTCCCACAACTACAACCCTAAAGGCCCTGTCTCACATAACGACCGCTCCAGCGATCCCGACAGCGATAACGACCTGCCGGGATCGCTGGAGCGTCGTTACCTACCTGTTTGACAGCTCCCCAGCTAACAGGGCCATGGGAGCCACCTCCCACATCGCTGAAGGTGATGTCAGCGTCCTCCCTGCTTAGCGCTGCCTGTAAGCAGGGAGAACGCTGGTAACTATGATAAACACTGGGTATCCAGGCAGTGCGTGCTGCCTGGATCCCCGCTGCTTATCATAGTTACCAGCGTTCTCCCTGCTTACAGGCAGCGCTAAGCAGGGAGGACGCTGGTAACCATGGTAAACACCGGGTATCTAGGCAGCGTGCACTGCCTAGATACCAGGTGTTTACCAAGGTTACCAGCCAGTGAGGTCACTTGATTGCTGGTTTCTCGCTGTCACACACAGCGATGCGTGCTCACCAGCGGGAAACCAACGATCAAAAAATGACCCGCAGCACTTTGCAGCGATCAGCAACCTCACAGCAGGAACCTGATCGCTGCAAAGTGTCACACAGAACGACATCGCTGGAGAGCGCGTTGTAACGTCATAGTTACAACAATCTCTCTAACAATATCGTTATTGTGAGACAGGGCCTTAAATCTCAGACTCTCCCAATTTAGAACAGTAAATTTCGACCTTTAGTTACTCTGCCTAAGGGTACCGACACACTTTGTGACGCACCAGCGATCCCGATAAACGATCCGACCTGGTAGGGATCTCTGGTGCATCGCTACGTGATCGCATGTGAGATGTCATACAGTCAGATCTCACCAGCGACGCAGCAATGATACAGTGGTCGTTGGGATCCCATCACTCTCGGGCGTAGTGTTGAGATCGTTGGTCATTGCAATGCACGCTGCCTAGCGGGAGCGCGACAACCAAAAAATGGTCCAGAACGGTTTGCAACGATCAGCGATCTCAAAGCGGTGGCCTGGTCGCTGCTACGTGTCACACATAGCGAGATCACTGATGAGGTCACTGTTGCGTCACAAAACTTGTGACTCAGCAGCGATCTAGCTTAGTGTGACGGGGGTTTAAGGCTACGTTCACACGCTGAGTCTTTCAGCTTTTACGCAGCACTATTTTGCGGATACGCAAATGCAGTGAAATGCAGCCCCGTTTTGCTTCCCAGCAAAGTCAATGCATTTCCTCATTTTGTGTTCACACATTCTATTTTTGAGGATGCGCTTTCACTGCAAAGTGCATCCTCAAAAAGAATGACCATGTCAATACTTTATGCGCTTTTGAGGTTGCACTTTTCCATTGCCCTTATTGTAGAATGGGCTCAAAAAAAGCACATCCTTAAAAAGCGCAATGTGTGATCGAGGATGCGTTTTTTTTTTTGCGCAAAGCGCATCTCTAAGAGGTGCCCTCAAAATAGCGCTGCACAAAAGCAGAAATACGCAGCGTGTAAAAATAGCCAAAACAGTTTTATACTATGTAATCTGTGCAGATTGCAAAACTGTAACGATAAACACTAGTGACAAAAAAAAAAAAAAGAAGAACTCTTTAACTTCAAAGTACAGTTACTAAAAAGTGGCAGTAAATACTTATGCCCCGAAGATGATTAAACTATTCTGGGAGTGAAGCTTTTATTGACTAACCAAAGAAACTATATTTGCAAGCTTTAGAAGCCCAATGGCTCCTTCTTCAGGCTGGATTGGGCTCTGACAGCAGGCGAATATAATTTTTCTGGTTAGCCATTGAAAGGTATTATTCCCAGAATACTTTTGTCATTTTTGGGGCATAAGTAATTACATCGATTTTTCTGGCCAACATGGTACCACAGTATAATTTTTATTATACATCCTAAAAAGAGGCACACAGCCAGTAAAAGCAACATATCACTCACATTCCTTTGCTGATATTTAGATATTGCTTACTTTTTATGCATGCTTTTCTACTGCCATCACATTCCTCAATGTTTATCTTACATTGTAATACCCCAAAATGTTGATGATGATACACTTTAAATGACCACTTATGTTGACATTGGAACAACAGAAGCTACAGTAATTTCTTAGCTGCATAGTTATCTTAGATGCTAGCTAGAGTTTTCTGGAGGTCTTAAAAGGGAATTATCAGACATTGAAGTCTGCTCAGTTTGGAAGTCACATCTATGCTGAAGCCAGTGATTGATTGGTGCCGTTAGGGGACCACAGTGCGTCATCCTAGAAACATCCAATCACACATTCATCTAGTCAACTGACCATTGCAGCCAAGTAAATGGTTCAAAAGTCCTGTGACTTCTAAACAGAGAGAACAGGCATCGCTTTCTGATCCGGCTCATGATCAGTGGAGTGACAATAGATTCACAGGAATCTTGTAAGATGAGAATGAAACTGTTTTCTTTTAAAATCATCCATGCATTTATAAATACAAAAAGTCAGGGGCGTGGCCTAGCGTGCTATGTGAGCGGTCGCACGGGTGAGAAGCTCCAGCGGCCCCGCTCATTATAATCCTCTTGCCCGAGGAATAACTCGGCTCTGAGCCGCCTAATCGCTGGGGCTGACCTCCGGGAGCGCGGTGAGCACTGTGAGACCGGCAGGCTGCATAATGTCGCGGCGGGATGGACGGCTGCGGTTGGCAGCTGGGGGAGCGCCGCATGGCGCGCAAGATGGCGCCGAGGGAGGCCTCCAGGAGGGAGAGACCCCGCGGCAGCGGGAGAAGAGGCTGGAAACGGCGGCCAAATTACAGCAGTTCGCCAGGAAGCAGCAGCCAGGTGCCCCACGGACCCCAGGTGACAATACTGCAGCATATAACCCAGGGACAATGGGTGTTTGTGGAGGGGAGCCCCTGCAGGAACAAGGGAAAAAGCTGTGCAGCAATGGGGAGGCAGCCCAGGATGATGATGATACTGTGGAACCTGAGGGCTCAGAGACTGTTAACATGCATGATGAAACAGAGGATGAGGGTGAACCCACACTTAGAGATGTCCTTAAAGCTATTGCTAAAGGAAATGCTGAGCTTGCTGGCCACATTGGATCCCTAAAGATGGAGATATCCACCATTCGCCAGGATGTGCAGAAAGTGAGAGAACGTATGTCTGCGGCCGAAGGGAGAGTGGGTGAACTGGAGGACACTGTGGCTCCCTTGGTCAAAAAGTTCAAGGCTGCTGGTGATTCTATTACATACTTGCACAATAAAACGGACGATATAGAAAATCGCCTGCGTAGAAATAATTTGCGCATTGTGGGAGTTCCAGAGAGGGCGGAAGGCAGAGATGCAGTGGAATATTTTGAAGCGTGGCTGCTGAAAACTTTTGGCCAGGATAAGTTTTCTAAAATGTTCGCTATTGAGAGAGCTCACAGAGTGCCTGCCAGGCCGCCGCAGCCGGGAGACCAAGCTCGACCAATCCTGATAAAAATGCTCCACTTTAGAGACCGGGACAAAATCCTATATCTGGCACGGACGGCCGAGGATCTCCGTATAGAGGGGGCAAGAGTGTCTCTGTATCCGGACTTCTCCGTGGAGGTCCGTAGAAAACGAGCTCAATTTCAGGAGGTAAAACGTCGTTTGAGAGCGCTGAAAGTGCAATACTCTATGCTCTTTCCGGCCCGGCTGCGAGTGGAGGCGCTTGGTGGAACTCACTTCTTTGATTTGGCCAAGGAAGCGTCTAAATGGCTGGACTTAAAAGAGAGACAAATTCGCAATGGATGACTGTTCGTGGGCTTTTTCAACATTGGTTGATAAAGATTAGACCTACTGGCTTTGAGAATAAATGGGTCAGATGTACAATGCTGGATTTTATAAGTGTATCTTATCCTGGACTGTACCTACCGTGTTTCCCCGAAAGTAAGGCCCCCCCGATTGTAAGGCCGCCTAGGGGTAAAAGAGGGGCCTGTTAATGTAAGGCCTCCCCCGATTGTAAGGCCTTACAACCGGGGGGGCCAATGTAAGGCCCCTAGCGGAGGGGGGGTGGGGGGGGAGCGGGAGCGGGTCGCACGTCACGTGCGCCCGCTCATTACATATGCACTGCATCCCCCTGTCAATCAGCGACAGGGGGAGCAGTGCATTATACGGTATATATGCGCCCCCTCCTGCTGGCACACTACCCCCCTGTTCTGAGGCCCCCACCGCTGCTGCTGCTGCAGACATCTTACCCTCCAGGGTCTTCTTGCAGCAGCCAGCGCGTCGGTCCTCTGTCCTCGGCTGTCTCCCGGATCATGTGACCGGCCGGTCGCAGTCGCGATGACGTCATGCGCTGCGACGGGTCACATGATCCGGGAGACAGCCGAGGACAGAGGACCGACGCGCTGGCTGCTGCAAGAAGACCCTGGAAGGTAAGATGTCTGCAGCAGCAGCGGTGGGGGCCTCAGAACAGGGGGGATAGTGTGCCAGCAGGAGGGGGCGCATATATACCGTATAATGCACTGCTCCCCCTGTCGCTGATTGACAGGGGGATGCAGTGCATATGTAATGAGCGGGCGCACGTGACGTGCGACCCGCTCCCGCAGTGTCCCAGCAGGAGGGGGCCTGTAGGCCACACTGCTGGGGCACCCAATGTAAGACCCCCCCCCCCCCCGAAAGTAAGACCGGGGGCCACTTTTGGCCCCCAAAAAAATGTAAGACAGGGTCTTACTTTCAGGGAAACACGGTAGTATGAGATCTGTTTATCTCTCTCTCTTATATATATATCTCGGGCAAGCCGATATAGTTTTTTTTGGGTTGATTGTATGGAGCGGGGGCTGTTAAGGGGCTAACTGCGAGCTACTTAAGTTTTATCCCCCTTGCAGCGTGCGAGACTTTGGTCTCCTATCTGTCTATCCCTTTTTAGTTTTTCTGTTGTTTGTTATCTTTCTTTTTCTGACCTCTATTTTTTCTTTCTTTCTTACTCGCCGTGGGCATAATTCTTTTGTTAAAGGCTCAAATGAGAGTTAAATTAAGATATATGGGATTAGTGATGAACAACGCGATGAGGTTGTTATTAGTTTGGGGAGGGGTGTGAGGGGAGGGGTTTGTTATGAGTGTTATGGGAGAACCTTTTCACGTATTGGCGGATGATAAATTCAAAGGTGCTGGGCGGTACTTAAAATATCCGGTTTTGGCTGTAAAATGGTATATTTCTGAATATGCCTAGACAACTTAATATTGTATCTTGGAATGTCAGGGGCATGGGGGATCCTAAAAAGAGATTTTCAATACTTAAATATTTAAGAACGCATCAAAATCTTGTGGCGTGTTTACAGGAAATGCACTGTAATGCGGAGGCGGCTGCCTCTCTTACTAAAGTGTGGAAGGGGCCTGCGTTTCATTCCACGAACAGCACATATTCCAGGGGCGTGAGTGTTCTGGTGCACCCATCTCTTCCCTTCACTGCAGAAAGGGTGACTATTGACAGTAGATATGTATGTCTGGTGTGTAGAGTGGCTGGGGTACGATTGTGCTTGATTACTCTGTATGTTCCTCCACCATTTGCTGTGAGTAAATTACAAATTATAATTCCCATTATTACGGAGGCCTCCTATTACAGAGGAGGAGATGTGGATTGCGGCAAAGGACTTTCAGAATAATAAGGCTCCTGGATCTGATGGTGTCCCAATTGAAATTTATAAGGAATATGGGGATATGTTAATGCCTAGATTAAAGGAGGTGTTTGAGGGGGCTTTGGATGAGGGGGTTCTACCTGAATCGATGAGGGAGGCGGTGGTGGTCCTCTTGCCTAAACCAGGTAAAGCTCTTCTACAGCCGGGGTCCTACAGGCCTATCTCTTTGTTATCTACTGATGTAAAGATATTGGCGAAAGTCCTGGCTACTAGGCTGATGACAGTGATCAATCAGGTAGTGGGGGAGGATCAGACGGGATTTATGCCCAATAAATCTACGGCCATTAACCTGCGTAGGGTATTTCTTAACATACAGTTGGCGTCTCGGAGTGGTGGAGAGGGCGGTGAAAGCTTTCGATAGCGTTGAGTGGGAGTACTTATGGGGGGTGCTGCGGGAGATGGGATTTGGAGGTCAGTTTATAAAATGGGTGAGACTACTATATTCTGCTCCTGTGGCTAGGATTCACCTCAATGGAGCCCTATCGGATGCTCAGAAGTTGGAAAGGGGTACTAGGCAGGGCTGCCCACTGTCTCCCCTCCTGTTTGCGCTCACCATTGAACCACTGGCGGTTAAATTGCGTAGAACAGCCCTGATATTCGGGGTTTCAAATATGGGGAATTGGAGGAAAGAGTGGCATTATATGCTGATGATCTCCTGCTGTTCTTGGGGGACACATCGGGTTCCTTAACCGCAGCTATGGAGCTTATACAGGAATTTGGAGAGTATTCGGGTTTAAAAATAAATTGGGATAAGTCAGTCATTATGCCAGTGGATGCACTATCAGCTGATACGAGGGTGGGAGATACTTGTCTTAAAGTGGTGCGAGAGTTCAAGTATCTTGGAATAGTGGCGTCTCCTATAATCTCTAACTATATCGCATTAAATCTATTGGATATGGTGGGTAAGTTCCAACAGAAAATTAATATTTGGTGCAAACTCCCTTTGTCGGTGATTGGTCGAACCAATCTGGTTAAAATAATATTGATGCCACAGTTGTTATACGCAATTCATAATTCGCCAATATGGATTCCTATGCGAATTTTCTATAAATTTCAAGCCTTATTTAGGGAATTAATCTGGAAAAAGGGGGTGGCCAGGATTCGCCTCGATACACTACAGAGGCCTAAGGACCAGGGAGGATTGGCGGCCCCTAACCCGTGGGCATACTTTTTGGCAGACCAGCTCCAACAGCTTGCACTGGCTAGTGGAAATTTGGAAAAATTGACACATGTCATTACGGGGGGAATCTCCATCATCTCCTTTTTGGAGGTTGGGCTCTTGGAGCGGGAACGCAAAGAGTGTCTGCCAACAGTGAGACTCATGAGGAAAATATGGCAAAAAACCAAGTCTATTCTAAATGTGACAGGACATACTCCATTTACCCCGCTATGGGACAATCCCGCCCTACCGGAAATTTACAAGTTAGAGGGAGGGGGTTTATGGAGGGGATTGGGTATCACACTAGTGGCACAACTCTTGAGTGGAGATGCGCTCAAATCTTTTCAGCAACTGTCCGATGAATTCTCTATCCCACGTAATACTTTCTATTTCTATCTTCAGCTACGTCACGCCTGGATGGGCCAATCTGAACAGTTGCGGAACAGGATACAGCACCATCTCCTATTCAACACATTGCTTAGCCATAATGGTGGCAAGGGTCTTATCTCTAGGATTTATGGTATTTTGATGCAGCAATTCCAATGGGAGAGACCGTTGTTAATTAAGGACAGGTGGGAACGGGATGTGGGTCCTATTGATAATGAATCCTGGGAAGATATACTGGATAGTGTCCCACTTCTGTCCACTTGTGAGGCACAACGGTTATCCCAAATATACTTGTTACACAGGGTGTATAGGACACCCAAATTTTTGTGCCAAGCCGGTATTAGAATAGATGATAAATGTCCAAAATGTGGGGAGGAGGGAGCGGATTTGATTCACATGTTTTGGACATGTAGGCATGTAGCGGTCTTTTGGAATACATGTATTGAATATATAAATAATGTGTTTGAATCTACTTTACCGCTTGCCCCGTTGGTGTGTGTGCTGGGATGTGTGGGCCCTGCACAATATGATGACTGTGAAGAATTGGCTTTAAAACGAACATTGTACCAGATACGAAAAGTAATTGCTACACATTGGCTAGACCCTCAAACACTAAGGCTACAGGAGTTTGTGGATAAAATGCGGAATTTAATTAGATTGGAGGAGGGGGTGTATAAAAAAAGAAAGGCAATCCATAAGTTTGATAAAATATGGAGTAAGTGGAGACATTATCATGGAGATCACTTTATAGCCTTGTTAAATATGATAGGGTCCTAATAATATCTGCAGTGGTGTAACTATTTAACCTGATTAGACATTTTTTGCTAGTTATATCTCATAGATATCCTGATCCAATAATACAGCATAATTATTATTTGATTCGTTGATTGATTATTATTGTGGATCCTTATCCGGACTGAAGGGTGCAGTGCCCAACCCTGATATGTGCTACGGTTCGCGGGGAGAAAAGGGGGGGGGGGGGGAGGGAATGTACTTGTATGTGGGCTGTATAAGTCATTGTTAATTGTTTCCTTGGGTCTGTTTTTCTGTATGTGATGTATTCTATTGTATTGGAAAATTCTTATTTCAATAAAAATAATCTGATTTAAAAAAAAAAAAGTCAGTGATAGACAACCCCTTACAGTGATAGCGTATCAAACACAGGTTTGTGCCTCAGATAAGTGTACCACAAGAAATAGTAATGAACATTCTGCAGTTGCCCTGTTCTTTACCTGAGCAGTACAGTTGGGAAGTTGCCTATGTTCATGTCTAAATGTGTACGGTATGTAAATCCAACCATTCACATATCTTTCCTAGCTTCTATGTGTTGTGCCATTATACTATGGCACGGCTCTTTTCTTACCCATTTGTTTTAGTATAACACACTATACATCCTTTTACTGGCTGTACTGCATATAATAATCTTTATATAGCTCCAACATATTCTGAAGCGCTTTACAATTCAGGGGTTCATATGCAAACAGTCGTAAGTAACAGTTATCAAAACAAAAATACAATAATTAAAGCAAAAATAAAGACCCTGCTCTTAAGAGTTTACAATCTACAATGAAGTGAGGGTGACACAAAGTACGGGTGTTTATTTACAATGATGGCGCAGCCAAATAAAAGAAATAGGGGGTTTGTAAAGTCTGCATGAGCCTTTACCAGCCAATCTGTGTAGAGCTGTGTCAAAGTTGTGGATAGTCCTAATTTCTTGGGGTAAAGCATTTCAGGAAATTGGTGCGGCTTTGGAGAATACTTGGAGCTGGGAGTGGGAGGTTCGGATTAGTGGGGATGTTAGTTAAAGGTCACTATTAGAACATAGAGAGGGAGGAGATGAAGGGAGGCACCGCGCTGTGATGAATTGGATCCTATTATGTATAGGCATCCAGTGCAATGACTGGCAAAGAGCGGAGGCTTCCGAGTAACGAATAGCTAGATAGGTGACCCCGACTGCTGCATTAAGGTTGGACTGGAGAAGGGAAAGTCTAGCTAAGGGGAGGCCAATTAATACAGAATTCCAATCATTAAGGCAGGAGTGGATCAGGGTCACAGTCAGGGTTTTTGTTGTTTCCATGGTACGAAAGGTGCGGATTCTAGAGATGTTCTTAAGGTGCAAGCAGCAAAAGCAGGCGAGTGATTATATAGAGGAGGTGAAGGAAAGATTGGTGTCAAATGTAACAGACAGCGAGCCTGCTGCTTAGGCGTTATCGTGATGCTGCACACTGAGAGGGGGATGTCAGATTTAGGGAGGTTAGTTGAAGGCGGGAGCAGAAGTAGTTCAGTTTTGGAAAGGTTGAGTTTCAGATAGAGTGGACATGTTGTTGGAAACTGTATTAAGACAGTCATTGGCATTCTGTAATACAGCAAGGATAAGGTCAGGGGATGAAGTATATAGTTGTGCATCATCAGCATAAAGATGGTACTGAAAGTCAAATCTGCTGATAGTCTGTCCAATAGGAGCTGTGAAGAGTGAGAGGAGAAGAGGTCCAAGGACTGAACCCCAAGGGACTCCAATATTGAGAGGAAGATGAGAGGAAGTGGCATCAGTGAATGATACACTGATGGAGTGGTCAGAAAGATAGGACGAGAACCAGGAGAGATCTGTGTCCTTTATTAGTATTTTTTTCTTATTTTTAGAGCTAATGCATGTACTGCTTAATTTCCAACTAAATGCAAAGGACTTGTAGATACCTGGATATGCTCCGCGCTGACCATATGAGACCAATTTGAAAAAGACCTTTATTCACCACCACACCATAAGACAGGATTGCCAACACGTTTCGTAGCCAGTTGGCCACTTTATCAGCTGAGGATATCCCGGTATCTACAAACCCTTTGCATTTTTCCTCTCTATGGAATCTGCAGCGACCAGGCTATTTTAGTGGATTGTGGCTTCTCACAAACCCCAAAAGTGAATGGACCCCTGCGGCAAGTCCCCCCCCCCCCCCCCCCCATGTCCCTCGGTTACTGCTCTATTGTGTGCTCCCCTCCCCTTGTGTGTAATTTCCAACTAAATCAGCTGAAAACTTGTTTCCATCATCTGCTACTATCTAATTATAACAACATTGTAAGTAAGTCATTTTTTTGCAACAATAATAAAAAATAATACTCATAATAAATATGAAGAAAAAGAAGAAGAAGAATACTATTTTGAGCATGTATGCTTAGAAGGCCTCTGTCATACCTGCTGAATGTGGCAATAGGCCTCCTTTGATAGAAAAAGGTCCAATGATTAAAAAATAAAAAAGGTCATATGATCTGTCTGGTCAGTATATATCAGTATACTAAACAAAACAGAAGAGTGTAGACTATACTATACCATCTCATGAAGGCCACTAAAATAACTTTTAAACTAAAAATCGACAGAATACATATGGCCCTGTAAGACATTCGTCAAAAGCATCTTTTTAGTAGATATTGCATGACCTTTTCACGGCATATTTGTAAAATGGATGCAGTCCTAGTCAATATTTAATGGATAAATGAATGCCTAGTAGGGGCATGTAACCCATAGTCTACAATCATATTGCTTTAATGAGGACGTGTCACCTGGCTAACACTTTCTTTGGGAGCATTTCCTGGAGGTATGTTAAGAAAAGGACATAACACAATGGGACGATAGCTGGCATATCATAGAGTTTGTGAGTGAAAATATCTAAGAAGCTGTGAATATTTTTACCAAGCTTGCATCACTAATTCTATGGCTGGCTTCTGCAGCAGACAGATTTATTTGATCTCGGGGGATCAGTCTGGGAGTGTGTGCTTCCCGAAGGCACATTGATTTTTCAGGATATATAGTTCTACAGTCTTGCTCCATTATTTGCATGACGTTGTCTCTTCTACTTATTCTCATTTCACTGTCTACAGCATTATATTTTCCGTAATGGAACGCATATGTTACATTGTTACTCTCTCGGTCTTCGGTAAAAGGTTCCAGCACAATTACAATTTTAAGAGATGACATGCCGTTAATCAAGCATTCTTTTGTTGTACGAAACAGTCAAATCACAGTCAGCCAATGTTAAAGAAGTGAATGCAATAGAAGTTGGAAAATGCAGGACTATTTACCAGTATCCAGTGTTTCAGTAGATCTTAAACCTGTCACAACTTGCTTCAGAAAAGGAGGATCACTGTAGGGCCTAACTGAAAATATGTTAAGTATGTAGCCAGAAAGGATTGAAAATGCTGACATTTCACAGCCAATAGTACATCAGCGTGGTGCAATCACAGTCCCACACATCCCAATGAAACACACATTCAGGAGCATTTCCACGGGGCATGCAGATAAGTTAGGATTACAGCAAACATTTGGTGCAAGAGTGTGTTAACTTACAAGTCAGTGAATTTCTCCAGGGACAAGTCAGGTGTAAACACATCTAGTAGGCCAATGACCTGCAAAACATCAGTACATGCAAACAGGGTTTATTTGGCTGTATTTTTAAACTACCGTATTTACACTGAAAGTGGAGAAAAAAATACAAAGTACTCAAAAAAAAAATTAAACGTGCAACTATTTATTTCTTTATGGCAAAGCAATCGTGAGCCACCATAAGGATGTGTTCACACATGGTGTTTGCAGCATATCTAGTGCACAAATTAAGCAGCATTTTACCGTATCAGCATAATCAGTGAGATTTCTGAAATCTTAAGATACATTTTTTCCTCTTATTTGCATTTTGAGCCTGCTGTAGTCTTGAAGATCACAGATGTCATGTCTTTCAGCATTTTAGCAGGGCACAAGTAGAGAATGGGTTAAAAAACACAAGTAAAATGCTGAAATAAAAATGAACGCAAACATGCAAATAAAAATGTTGTTGTACACACCATCTTTCTACTACTGCTCTGGCTTATGGTGCAGAAAAAAAATGCTGCAAAAACACAAAGGTGTGAACATACCCCAAGGCTTACAGAAGAAAACACAACATTAAAGGAACTGTATTAGTATTTTGACAAAAATAAATGCACTTCCCAGATTTCTGGAAGTAAGGCCCCTTTCACGTCAGTATATTTTGCTAATTGTGGAAGATCCAGCAGGACCTTTACACGCGAATCTGCGTACGCATCTATACACTGCTCGCACTTGCCATGCAAGCCCCGCCCCTACTTGCATTTATGTCTATCAGGGGCATCTGCGGATTCCGGTGGACTTGCAGCAACATGCGGTTGCGTGGTGGATGCGGATGCACAAATCCGGCAGTCTGCAGCCACGAAAAAAAAAAAACGGTCAGCAGCATATTTTTTTTTTCCGCCGTTCGCTAATGCGAAGAACTGCACTTGCTGCACCCGACCGCAAGCCCCATAGACAATGCATGGTCGCAACCTGAAACCTCCCAACATCTGTGACAAGGTTGCGGCCATGTATTGTCTATGGGGCTTGCGGTCGGGTGTGACATTTCTCCCGAGCATCCCCCATACTCTGGACCTCTCTGACCCAACATATCAAATTCTCACAAACTATGGAAACCTTTAAAAGGAACCGACGACCCACCTCTTCCAACAAGCCTACAGCCTTGACCAGCTCTAGCCTCTCCTAGTGTATCCTCACCCATCGCTTATAGACGGTAAGCCTTGTGGACAGGGTCCTCTCTCCTCACCCACAGTATCCTCACGCATCCTTTGTAGAATGTGAGCCCCTCTCCTCCTGTACCTGGATGTTCCTTGTATTGTTCATAATTATTGTACTGGTCTATGTATGCCTCTATCATATGTAAAGTGCAATGGAATAAATGGCATTATAATAAATTAGTTTTCACCTATAGTATTAGTGTACAAGATACCTTTACAAGGCAGTTGTTCAGAAATTGCCATTTTATAGCAGCACTTCTTTTACAGTTTCTATATGAAAAAAATAAAATGCAGCAACAGATCTGATTTTTGGCAAACATAGCTGTTCCCCCTATACTTGCACACAGGTAATTCCTGATATTTGTAGACCAGTCACGTCAGCAACTCATCTGAAGTTGTGCAGGCAACCGCATTTCCGGTCCAAGTGTGATCCGTCAAAACATCCGATTGCACTCGGATCAATGTTATTCAGAAATAGGATGGCACTCAGCTATTCAAACGTCTATCTATGGGTCCATTAAAAAAAAAAAAAAAAAAAAAAGAGAAAAATATTGGACCACACTCTGATAACCTCGGAGTCCAGTCTGATTTTCATGGACTGACCGGTGAGACTTTTATTCTTTCTCCAAATCAGAGAAAAATAATTTGCACACTGATCAGTCTGATTAGCACAATCAGACTATTTTTCTCAGATGGAGAACATACAGTTGTGTGATGCTTGCCTTACTTAAATATAGCCGAACATGTGTGCCACTAGGAGCCAGAAGTGGGCATTTCATGATATTCCAGAATAGGTGACAGTTGTGCTTCTATGGTTTTAGACTGTTCCAATACACACAGGCAGACCAAATGATTACAAAAAGCTGTATAGTTGGACAACTGCTTTAGTAACAAAATCTGCCAATGTATATATTGGTATGAAAGATCACAAGCAAACCTTTATATCTGGGAAACTGTTCTCTACACTCTTCAATAACATGACTGAATACTCGGGCAGTGTGCCATTTATATTGGGAGACTTTGCCCAGAGTCCAGATCACAAATTTCACAAAGCAATCAATGATCTGGAGACCAGTCCAAGAAAACACTACGGGCAGCTGGGCTAAAGCGCTCAACACACACTCCTAAACGAGGATCCACGGACTCTATTTGCAGATCACAAGTTTCAGCACACCTGATTGACAATTACTGCTTGTTATTTTTTTCTCTTTTAGTTACTGGTGTAATTAATAGCTGGCAAAAGTTTAAAAGCGACGTGTCCAACTGGTAATGATAAAGCACAAAAGAGATGGAGGAAGGCATGTGAGGACATAGTCTTGTCATGTTATTATGGAGTTAGGCTGTGTCCTACTCACTAGATTTCCTACTATTAAATCGGACGCCACATTCCACAGGAACATAGCTTGGAAGCTTCACGGAAGACAAAAGCCCATCTATTATTCCTCAATGTTGTGAGTGGCAACAAACCCCATGAGGCAGAAGCCAGTTCTTCCCAGACTATACATGGCTATTAGACAACATTACTAGTAATTAGGTAACCCCTGAAATGTTTTTTCTCAAAACCAGATATATACCGATTTATTGTTCAATGTACTTTGATTAGCGTCCTTAGAATCTGTTTCAGTTGTAGCATGTTATTTTCTTGGTGTGAATTCCCACGCTGTGGATTGGATGCTGTTATACAAGTATAATAAATAACAATGACTAAGAGCCTGTACACAGGTTTTTTCATAAAACCTGAAGGGTTTCCTGATCCCAGCAAAGTGAACGAGATTCCTAAGGGTATGTGCACACAGGGTGTTTTTGCTGCGGTTTTGCTGCGGTTTCCGCATGCAGAAAACCATTGGTTTTATGGTAATTTATTCTAATTTGTACCTGCAGTTGGGCTTCCCAGCAAAACCAATGTGTTTCTCAGAAATGCTGTGCACACACATTGGTTTTGCAAGTGTCAAGAACTGTCAAATACCTGCGTTTTTGGTGCGGATAGCAAAGAATTGAAATGTCAATTATTCCTGAGTTTTTGGTGCAGTCAATGGGAAAAACACAGCATCAAAAACGCAAAAAAAGCAGTAAAAACGCACAAAAAAACGCGCAAAAAACGCAGACAAGATCATAGCATTTCTCCTGTCAAGGACTCTAGGATCCTCAGGTTTTCCTGCGTTCAGGACTTCTCAAAAAACGTCCTGTGGGCACATACCCTAAGTCTGACTCGTTGCTTATTTTCTCCTTGCAGATTTGGTGCAGATTTAAATTCTGTCAATTCGCTCAGTGCTGTTCTTTTTCATCCATAGCAATGCTGTGTGCACATGTTGCGTACGTCACATTTTTTATGATTTTTATTTGCCAATTTGTCACAAGGAAAAAGAATGGGAATCCTGACATTAATGCATGCGTTGCTTATTTTCGCCTTGCAGATTTAACCCCTTAGAGACCAAGGCAATTTTGATCTTAATGACCAGGCCAAATTTTGGAAATCTGACCAGTGTAATTTTATTTGGTAATAACTCAGGAACGCTTTAACGGTCCCAGCAATTCCAAGATTATTTTTTCCTGAAACACTTGTTTTTATGTTAGTAAATTTAGGTCATATACCTTTTGCATTTGTGAAAATTGCAAAATTTTCAAAGTTTTTGCCAAATTTTGATGTTTCAATCTTTTAATTCTTATATCCTTAAGCCAGTTAGTCAGGCTGTACAAAATAAATAAAGCACCACTACACTTTTTTTATTATTGCACCACTACCTTGCAATGCAATTTTCCTGACTGCTACTCGCTTCCTGCAGCGCTCGGGTCGGTCTGCAGTGAAGTGTGACCTGCCGGCAGCTCCGGTGTTTCATGGAGCATTCTGGAGGTCACTTTTAATACATCCCAATGGGAGCCATGATCTGGCTTGCAGAGATGCATTCAGCAACTGTGATGCAACTTCTGACTTCCAGCCAGTCAGCTATGGGCACAAGACGGCATCACGAGACTGAAGTAACATCGGTACGTCTGATAACACCAGAAGGGGAATAGAAGAGAGGAGTCAACAAAATAAATAGAAACACTTGAGTGGTGCTTTAATAAATAACATCTCCCATATTTCTATTTTACATCTGCGTCATTTTTCAAACATTTTCATAGGCCGTTGGAAGGGTTTAACATTTAGCAGTGATTTGTCATTTTTCATGAAATGTACAAAACCTGGTTCTTGAGGGACCTATTCAGATTTAAATGGACTTTAAGGGGTCTATATATTGGAAACTCCCCAAACATTATACCATTATAAAAGCCACACTTCTCAAATACCTAACAAGATGTTTTTTTTAACCCTTCAAGTGCTACATAGAAATAAATGCAAAATTGCGTGGAAAAGAAAAAAAAAAAAAAAATTCCTATTAAATGTCGCTTTAGTCTGAATTTTTTCAGATTTACAAGGGATAGAACAAAGCATGGACCTCAGAACATGTTAACCAATTTCTTCTGAGAATACTGATAACCCAAGTGGTTAGAAACCTCTGTTTGGGCAAACGTGAGGGCTTGGAAGTGGAGGGGCACCATTAGAATTTTAGAACACAAATTTGAAGAGCTCCTAACGAACCTAAAAAGCAGAAACTCCCCCAAAACTGACCCCATTTTGAAAACTAGACCCCTCAGGGTTCATCTAGTAGTGAGTTCAGCATTTTGAACCCATAGGTGCTTTATAGAACTTTTAAAATTATGGATGTGAAAACAAAAAATATGTTTTCTTCCACTAAAATGTTTAGCACCAAATTTGTAATTTTTACAGTGGATAAAAAGAGTCAACAGATCCCATAATTTGTAAAGCAATTTCTCCCACATGTGATAATACCCCATATATGGTCAAAAACTGTTTGGGCACATAGCAGGGCTCAGAAGGGAAAGAGGGCTATTTGATTTTCGCATTGTAAATTTGTCTTGAATAGTTAATGAATGCCACGTCACACAAGTGACCCCATTTGGATCCAAAACCCCTCATGGAATTCATCTAGGAGTCAACTGGGAAAGTGTTTAACCCATAGTTAATTCACAAAATGTTCTAGCATTTAGATTCGAAAACAAAAAAGATTTTTTTCCTTGAAAATACAGTATTAGCACCAAACCTATAAATTATACAAAGGAGTAACAGAAAATAGACCCCATAATTTGATTTGCATTTTCGCCCCGACTCAGTGTTACCCCATACGTGGTCAAAAGCAAATATTTGGGCACCAAAGCAAACAGCATCATTTAATTTTTTGAACGCAAAATTGAGTACTATGTTGCATTTGCAGAGCCCCCGAGGGGCCAAAAAAGCAGAAAAACCCCAGTGACCCCACTGTACAAATTGTACCGCTCAGTAAATTCCTCTACAGCTGGAGCGACTATTTTGAGCCGCAGCTCATCAGTATCTCCCAGAATCGCGGATGTGTTGTGGTTGGCAGTGCCTGCCAAACACAACCCAGAACCCGGAAGTGCTTTCTGACAGCATCCGGGGTCTAGCCAAGACCCCGGGCTGTCCCGTGACCGCCGGAGACCACGCGGTAATATCGCGGGATCTCTGATGCAGGCGGGGAACGGAGAGTTCCCCGCCGCGGCTGCCTTGGATCCCGCTGTCAGTGATTGACAGTGATACCCAAGGGGTTAACAGCATCGATCGGATCCCCCTGTGTCATAGGTCGGGAAGGGGTTAAAGCAGCTGCCGCAGAGACCACATGCACCAAGGAAAGTCAGGGATGTTGGATATCGGAGAAAACGTGGTATAAAATCTGCGCTACTGCCAAATGATCCAATGGAGAAAGTAATATTCTATATACCGTATATACTCGTGTATAAGCCGAGTTTTTCAGCCCAAAAATTGGGCTGAAAAGTTCCCCCCTCGGCTTATACACGGGTCAATACGGTAGGGGCTGTGGTGGGGGCTGTGTCCAGGGCTGGGGAGGCTGGAGGATGCGGGGGGAGGCTGCTGTATGAGCGCCCCGTCACGTGTGGCCGCTCATTATATATGCACTGCTTCCCCCTGTCAATCAGCGGCAGGGGGAAGCAGTGCATATCTGCATATATGGTCCCCAAATGCTGGCACTCGCCCCCCTCTGTTGTAAGGCCCCCTGCTGCTTAACTTACCATTCCTGGTCTTCTGCACCGCGTCGGTCCTCTGTGCTCCGTCCTCTCGTCCTCAGCAGTATCCGGGGTCATGTGACCGGCCGGTCGAATGACGTCATCGTTACTGTGACGGCCGGGGACCCCGGATGCAGCCGAGGACCGGAGGACGGAGCACAGAGGACTGGCGAGATGCAGAAGACCAGGGATGGTAAGTTAACCCTAGAACGCATACCTGGGGCCTCGCAGGCCTGCCAGGTTACTTGTTTTCTATTTTCTGTAAAAGTACTTTAGTTTGAATTTTGAATATCTAGGTAATCCTCAGGTATGTAGTTGTTAGTAATTTCCAGTTATTCATATATTATTATGTTACAGACATTTCGGTATAACAACCTTTTTTTGGGACTACCTCATATTCACGCACCTGGGGCCTTTTAGGCCTGTACTAGGTTTACATGTGATACTCAGTCTTTTTGTCTGTATTGCTGCTGTGGGAAGAACTTTTATGACTATTGCTGGGAAGAGTGTTGATTCTGCATGACAACATGGTCATGTGATCTTGGAAGGGAGGCTCCCTCACAAAGTCATGTGTCTCTGACCTCATCGCAGGTCTTTTTGTCCTAATTGCTGGAGAGACTTTGGAGGAAGAAGTCAGCTTTCTTTTGTCTGGAGATAGAAACTTTCTGAGCTCCAAAACCAGAGGCTTCAAACTAATCCAGAATTCCATGCCAACAGGAAAGACAAGAGACGTCTATTTTTGACAGAACTTTGTTATGAACTTTTGATGCCTACTATGATGGAGAGAAGCAGCATGATATGCTTAGCAAGGCAAACTACAGAGGCAATGATCCAATGTGGAATACGCTTTCTGGAACATCCAGAGCAAAGAGAAAAAAAAAGAAAGCGCTGCTATATTTGTCCAGCAAAGAAGGAAAGAAAATCGGAGCGTTTCTGTTCTACTTGCGGACAAAATGTATGCAAGGAACATTCAGCAGAAAAAATAATATGCGAGAATTGTCGGGGGAATATATAAAGTTACAAACAAATATTCCTGCACCAAGTTTGCTACAACCAAAAAATGTTTTCATAAAAAAATTGTATATAGAATGCCTATATTTGGCGTGCCCGTTTACTTACTTTTTTGTTGTTTTATGCACATAATTCTGTTTTGAAATACACACATCTTAGGCGGTGTTCCCAGTAGCGCCGGGGTTCGCCAGAAGGGGATACATAATGGATCTGACCTCCTGGTAACTCCAGCTAAGGCTGCCAGAATGGCAGGATTCCACCAGCCTTAGCTGGGGCACCAGGAGGTCAGATCCATTACGGATCCCCTCCTTGCGGATCCCAGCGCTGCTGGGAATGCATCCTTACTTTGCAATTGTAAAATGAATTTTGAAAAGTATTTTTATTTGAGTTATTCCGTGTTATTTGCACACAGGCCTAAAAGGCCCCAGGTGTGTGACTATGCAGTAGTCCCAAAAAGAGGTTGTTATACCGAAATGCCTATAACATAAAAATATATGGACAACTGGAAATTACTAACAACTATATACCTGAGGAATACCTAGAGTTTCAAAAATCTAACTAAAGTAATTTTACAGAAAATAGAAAACAGGTAACCTGGCAGGCCTGCGAGGCCCCAGTATGCGTCCGCCAGCCTTAGCTGGGGTCACCAGGAGGTCAGATCCATTACGGAATCCCGTCCTCGTGGACCCCAGCACTAGTGGGAATGCATCCTTACTTTGCAATAAACTTTGAAAAGTATTTTTTTTTAGTTATTCCATATAATTGTAAACAGGACTAAAAGCCCCAGGTGTGAATGTGTAGATTTTCTATGGGTGTGCGTTCTAGGGTTAAGCAGCAGGGGGGGGCCTTACAACGGAGGGGGGCGATGTCCAGCATTAGGGGGCCATATATGACACATCTGGGCCTGTATACCACTGGGGCCTGTATACCACTGGGGCCTGTATACCACTGGGGCCTGTATACCACTGGGGCCTGTATACCACTGGGGCCTGTATACCACTGGGGCTGCTGTAAATACTGCTGGAACCTGTATACCACTGGGGCCTGTATACCACTGGGGCTGCTGTATATACTGCTGGGGCCTGTATACCACTGGGGCTGCTGTATATACTGCTGGGGCCTGTATACCACTGGGGACAGTATACCACTGGGGCCTGTATATCACTGGGGCCTGTATACCACTGGGGCTGCTGTATATACTGCTGGAACCTGTATACCACTGGGGCCTGTATACCACTGGGGCTGCTGTATATACTGCTGGGGCCTGTCTACCACTGGGGCTGCTGTATATACTGCTTGAACCTGTATACCACTGGGGCCTGTATACCACTGGGGCTGCTGTATATACTGCTGGGGCCTGTATACCACTGCTGTATACCACTGGGGCTGCTGTATATACTGCTGGGGCCTGTATATACCACTGGGGAGGCTGCTGTATACTACCACTGGGGAGGCCTTTATACCACACTGCTGGGGGCTGTATACCTGTGCTGGGGTCCACCCTCGGCTTATACACTAGTCAATAGGTTTTCCCAGGTTTTGGGGGCAAAAGTAGGGGGGGGGGGGGGGTCAGCTTATACACGGGTCGGCTTATACACGCGTATATACAGTACTTATTCTTGATTGACATTTTAAAACGGCAATGAGAGTATAAAGCCCTTAAAAACAGCTGTTTTTATGCTTACCGCGGTCATTAAGGTATTAAATCTGCAGCATGTCAATTCCTTAAGCATTTTTGGATAAAGATTTCATCCGTACAAATGAATGTGAAAAATCTGTACCAAAAACACAAGATGAAATTGCACCAAAAAAACGTGTATTTTTAAGCTGTGTTTTTCCTGACAAGAGATGTAGAAACAACTGAGGTAATGTGTGCACATACCCTTCAAACAGATTTTTAGCTGCAGAAATTTAAACAAGAAAAGCTGCAGCATGGGAATATACACTCCAGTCCAATACCTGCTCACTATCTAGGTCTTGTCAAGCTGTGGATTACTATAGGTGAACAAGGGGGCCATGACATTTTTTCTTCTTTTAGACCTTTACTGGGCAGCCACACTGTGGAGTAGTTGGATGCATGTGATGGAAGCATTGTCCTGCATGAAAATCATGTTTCTCTTGGACGATACCAACTTCTTCCTGTACCACTGCTTGAAGAAATTGTCTTCCAGAAACTGGCAGTAGTTCTGGGAGTTGAGCTTCATCCTCAACCCAAAAAGATCCCACAAGTTCATCTTTGATGATACCAGCACATACCAGTACTCCTCCACCATGCTAGCGTCTGAGTGGGATAGAGCTCTCTGCCCTTTACTGGTCCAGCCTCTGGCCCATCCATCTAGTCCATCAAGAGTCACTCATTTCATCAGTCCATAAAACCTTTGAAAAATCAGTCTTAAGATATTTCTCGGCCCAGTCTTGACGTTTTATCTTATGTTTCTTGTTCAAAAGTAGTAGCTTTTCAGCCTTCCTTACCTTGGTCTGGTCATGTCCCTGAGTATAGCACACCTTTTGCTTTTTGATACTCCAGTGACGTTGCAGCTCTGAAATATGGCAAAACTGGTGGCAAATTGCATCTTGGCAGCTTCACGCTTGATTTACCTCAATTCATGGGCAGTTATGTTGCGCCTTTTTTGCCCAATATGCTTCTTGTGACCCTGTTGGCTATTTGCCATGAAACGCTTGATTGTTCGGTGAGCACAATTCAAAAGTATACCAATTTCAAGACTGCTGCATCCCTCTAAAAGACATCTCACAATTTTGGACTTTTCAGAGCCTGTCAAATCTCTCTTCTGACCCATTTTGCCTAAGGAAAGGCAATTTGCCTAATAATTAAGCACACCTTATATAGGATGTTGATGTCATTACACCACACCCCTCCTCATTACAGAGATGTACATCACCTGATTTACTTAATTGGTAGTTGGCTCTCAAGCCTATACAGCTTTGAGGAGGGACAACATGTATAAAAAGTATCGTGATCAAAACTAATTTGCCTAATAATTTTTTATGTCTCGGGTAAGAAGTGGGGTCTTCCTAGGTATCCTACCATACAGTCCCTTTTCATTCAGATGCCGACGGATAGTACGGGTTGACACTGTTGTAACCTCGGACTGCAGGGCAGCTTGAACTTGTTTGGATGTTAGTCCAGGTTCTTTACCCACCATCCGCACAATCTTGCGTTGAAATCTCTCGTCAATTTTTCATTCCGTCCACATCTAGGGAGGTTACCCACAGTGCCATAGGCTTTAAACTTCTTGATGACACTACGCACGGTAGACACAGGAACATTCAGGTCTTTGGAGATGGACTTGTAGCCTTGAGATTGCTCATGCTTCCTCACAATTTGGTTTCTCAAGTCCTCAGACAGTTCTTTGGTCTTCTTTCTTTTCTCCATGCTCAATGTGGTACACAGGACACAGGACAGAGGTTGAGTCAACTTTAATCCATGTCAACTGGCTGCAAGTGTGATTTAGTTATTGCCAACACCTGTTCGGTGCCACAGGTAAGTTACAGGTGCTGTTAATTACACAAATTAGAAAAATCATGTGATGCTTCTCTAACAGTGGCAATACTTTTGTCCACCCCTTTTTTATGTTTGGTGTGGATTTATATCCAATTTGGCTTTAGGACAATTCTTTTTGTGTTTTTTCATTGAAGACAAATTAAATGAAGATAATAATACCAAAGAATTTGTGATTGCAATCATTTTCAGGAAGAAACTGAGTATTATCTGACAGAATTGCAGGGGTGTCAATACTTTTGGCCACAACCGTATATGCACATGTAGATCTTTCAAGGACAAGGACTAACAACTTTATATGACCAACATATTAGGCAGTTAATGAAATCAGTGTTAAAATTGATGTACATATGGGAGCTGAAGAGCCATTTGTAGATCTGAAGCCTATATCACTCCAGTTTCTATCTCCTGATGCTTGGCTCCTTTACCTGAAGTCACACAGCATAGAGGCTGTCAGGCAGAAGGAGGTGGCACTGAGTGGTATATAAATAGTTTGGAGTGTGAAATCCTGCTGACAGATTCCCTATGAGAACCTTAAACAAAGATAGGGTAGGTAGCATAAACATTAAAATAAGAGCCCACTATAGGTTAACAAGTCCTTACATCTCTCTTATGGACAAAGTTTAAGTAACATTATGTTTCTAAATTAAAAACTAGCTTGGATACAAAAAGGTAAAAGTGTGCAATAGCTCTTCTTTAAGAGCACGACTACCATACGCAAAAGGCAGAAAAAAACACCGTAAATCACTGTCACGAAACGGCATATAAAATAATAGCGTTGCTGTACAGAAATCAGATTCTTTGTGCTGTATTCTATTTCAAGGTTACAGGATGCTACAGAACGCTACTTTTATGATGTCTGACATGGTGTCAGTGTCTCCATGGTGACAGGATGGAGAAATATTGAAACTTTTTTTTCCAACAGAAAAGAAAAAAATCCTTCAACTCAGTAATAAAGATCCAAGGTCTTTAATTATTGTTGAAATGTCTGTGCAGAAAATAATCATTTGCAAGAACTAATCGTTCCCAGTAAACACATCCAATGTTCAATAAAGCGCATATACTCCTTTGTTACAAGATTAATCTACATGGTAAAAGCTGTAGATTAACATTCTGGGAATCTTTACATTAGTCTCCATAAGTGACATGGCGGGCCTTCCTTTTTTAACCCCCTTTCTGCTGCAGACCATTTTCATTCTTGTGCTTTTGTTTTTTCCATCCCCTTCTTCCAAACGTCTCATTTTGCTGTCGGCACAGCTGTTTAAAGGCTTGTTTCTGGACCAGGATTTTTCGTTTTAAAGCTACACAACTTATTTTACCATATAATGTAGCAAGAAACAGGGGGAAAATGTTCCAATTGTGGTGAAATTGTGGGAAAACTGCAGTTTTGTCATGGTTTGGGGAAGGGGGGTTTGCTTTTACATCATACATTGTGTAATAAAAATGACTTGGTAATCCAATTATTCAGGACAGTACAATTATGGTGACACAATATACAGTTTGTATATTTTTATGAACAAAAAAAAAAATGTGAAAAAAAAAATTATTTCCATCGCTATTTTCTCAGAAGTTTAACTTATTTTTCAATCAACTGAGCTGTGTGAGGGCTTGCTGCCATTTTTAATGATATCATTTTGGTATACTTATAATTTATTGATCACTTTTTATTGTATCTTTTAGGGGACGTGCAGCGACCAAAACAAATGACACTTTTGTGGTTTCAATTTATAATATATGTGTTGAATAATTCAATTATTTGACAAATCAGCATTGTTGTGTCACTAAAGGTGTGAATAGGTTTTTTTCAGTTGCTTTGTTTTTTTTATAGGGGAGCCTGTGGCTGAGCTGCATAGGAATATTGACATATTGCAGGCACGGGTGCCTTTGTTGGCATCAAACAGGCACTACACAAGCGCCTTGGATGGTTGTGGGAGATTAGGGTGTTAAAGGCAGGTGCTGGCTGGGTAACACAGTATCAGCTAGGTGTGATGCAGGCTCAGTTCCTGTGCCGACTTCATACTCTGGTATCCATCATACTATGTAAATGCTTAACAGATGTCAAAAGAAGTTAATAAAAATATCTCCCCAACCAGGACGTGCCATGCACATTGTTCAGACTGTTAATAGTTCCATTAAACGGGTATTTTCAACTTGTCTTTTGAGCAGTTCAGAGCAATGAAGTCTCCTTAGTTTTCTGACTTCCTAAATTCTGCAGGCGCACTCTCCTCTAGGAGCGACTAGACTGCAGTATTAAGGCCCCATTACACATAGCGATATTGCTAACGACATCACTGCAACGTCACAGGTTTTGTAACGTAGCCAGCGATATCGCTGTGTGTGGCACTTAGCAGTGATCGGCCCCCTGCTGGGAGATCGCTGATGGTTAATGAATGGCCTGGACCATTTTTTGATCGGCGATCTCCCGCTGGGCATGCTGGATCACTATGTGTAACACGGGCAACGACCAGCGATCCCCATTCTGCGGCCGAGAACCTGACGGATCCCAACGACTGTCGAGTTGTCGGCGCATTGCTGGGTCATCGCTGGTAAATCTGCCTGTGTGGCATCTCACCAGCGACCACATAGCAATGCACCAGCGATCCCAGACAGGTTGGATTGTTGTCGGGATCACTGGTGCGTCACAATGTGTAACGGGGCCTTTAGTAGAACTATAAAGCTGGCACAAGATCTACTAGACCACATTCATCTAGCAGTGGTATGTTCTGGAGCGTACACTTATATCAGTGCATTTACAAACAGATAATAGGACATTTGAAAAAGCACACAGCTCTGAACAGGGACAGCAGAAAGCCCAGATTAGCAGTCCTGCTCTGAAACGGAGGGCTGGTGATTTATAATTGTATCTCTTCAGAAGAGGAGAGTGAGGGTGAAAAGGTGAGCAGCTAACTTGCTCTACAGAAATATAATAGGCTGGGAAAGGTGGCCGTATGTTCAGAATTAACTCATCCCCTGGAATGCAACTATTGTGCACTCTGCCAGGGTCTTTAGGCCAAGCTCCATGGAGAACATCTGTACACTCTGAAAGGGTGTTTGTAAAGAGAATGACAGCAGATAGTAAAAGCAAGTCAATTGTGAGGTTGCTTATTTTCATGCTAATGAAAGCAACTTAACTTGAGAAAACCACTGTACTAAGGTCAATTACAGTATAATAAACTTAAAATAGAAGTTTTCACAACACAATTCACATTTCATTACCTAGTTGGTTACAAAAAAGAAAAAAAAAAAAAATAGTAGCCCAAACCATGTAGAATACAAATGGCATCAAAATCCTAAAGATACCGTTACACGCTTCAATGTCGTTTAGTTATCACCAACGATCTCATGGGAGCGCGGTCGTTAGGACATCTTTTTGAGATCATTGATGAGATGTCACATGTCTAGATATCGTGAACGAAGCATCAATGATGTGGAGAGCAGTTATCGTTCGCACAACCCAGCCAACGATACTTGTTCATTGTTGTGAATAGGGGGAAGTCGTTAACGACATCGTTATCGCGGTGTCACACACAACGATGCAGCAGGTTGGCTGATCTAGGATCATCTGATTTGAGAACATGTTCTCAAATCTGCAATCAACGATCCAACTATTTATCGTAGTCGTATCTCGGTGTCACACGCAACGACGTCCTATGTCGTTTAAATGACTCCAAACCCGTGACGTTTCAGCGATATCGTTCACGATATCATACTGTGTAATGGTGCCTTAAATAACACCATCCAACCTGGGTTTCTACAGCATTGAATGTAAATCCTGTTTCATACTCGCCTTCTGGTGGCTTTATCTTTTTCTATGTTGCTCTGGTCGATCTCCTGTGATTTTGTGACCTGCTAGCAGGTCCAGGGTGTTATGAATCTTGCTGGAGATCACAACTCAATGCAACTATAATTCGGTGATGGATTGCCTCCATCAGAGGGTGAGCTGACCCTGTTCGTTTTTCTGTTGTTATTTTAATGGGCCAAACATGGAGAATGAGAAGGAGTTGAGGACTCTGGTCCAGCAACCATGACAGGAGTACAAATCCACAAGATCAGAGTACTGCAAACTTCGTACTATTTATAAGTTCACTTGCACTCCTTCTAATTATTAAGCCATCATAGCATCATTATGTTGTGGCTATGGGCAAGCATGAAGTCAGGGCAGCCTACTAATTAGAACATATATTGGGGCTATGACAAGTAGTGAGTACATTGGGGTCATTTGGACCAGTGTCCTGCAAATCTTTTTGCTCAATTACAAGCCAAAACCAAAAGTATTCATGCCTACTATTTGGAAGATAAAGTGTCCAGGCAGCTTAAATAAAAAGACATTTTTGAGCTTGTAATCATACATGCATAAACTAAAACTTAGTGCTCATAAATAGGGAATTAAATAGCGACAAGGCTTTGATCATATGCCAGTGCTAATGCTACCATTAAAGATTACCAGGCAGAAAATGTCTATGTTCCTATTAAAAGCTGCTGTAGCAGTGGTGGCACGCTTGTTGTCAGTGTATAATTTTGCATGACACACAGCTAATTAGATACTTACATTCTCATGCTGCATGTGTTTCAGAAGCCTCAGCTCCCTGTATGCTCGTTTTGCAAAAAGTTCAGATTGAAAGGGACGGTACAACTTCTTGATGGCCACTTTTGTTCCAGATCTATTGTCAATAGATGAGCTGTAACATAGAAACATACAATTACAAATGAGCTTACATAACCATTGGAAGCACTCGCTTCTATACAACCACATATTAGCATAGAATAGTGTGCTCAGTAAAAGCTTTATAGCCACAATTTTAACCCTTATAGGATCTAGGGTCATTGATACCTCACTGTTTGGGCCATACTTTGATCTTCCAACATGCATTGCTTTACATACCAAGTGTTTTTTTTTTTGTTTGTTTTTTTTAACCCAGGCACCCCCAGACTGTTTTCATATTCATGACCAGTCCATTTTTTGCAATTCTAACCAGTGTCACTTTAAGAGGTTATTAACTCGGGAACACTTCAAGGGATCCCGGGGATTCTGAGATGGTTTTTGCCATGAAACCGAGAGCTATGTCACATAAAACATAATAAATAAATAATATTTCCCACATGTCCACTTTACATCAGTGCTATTTTTTAAACTATTTTTTATGTTCAAATATCAGCAATTTCTCATTTTTACAACAAAATTTTAGAAAGCCACTTTTTTTTTTTCTTTTTGGGGCCACATCACATTTTAAGGGTCTAAGAGGGGCCTATGAAAGATGATGGGAGTGATGGTGTGTCACGGTCCGCGCTGCTTCTGGATTAAAAACTCACCAAAGAGCCCAGCAAACTTTCATCCTCTTTATTCCTTATTCCAACGCGTTTCAACGCCACAACCCGGCGTCTTCCTCAGGGTTGTGGCGTTGAAACGCGTTGGAATAAGGAATAAAGAGGATGAAAGTTTGCTGGGCTCTTTGGTGAGTTTTTAATCCAGAAGCAGCGCGGACCGTGACACACCATCACTCCCATCATCTTTCTTGGAACATACCACGATTCAGTGGTAGGTGGAGGTCCTGCAGCAGCTTGGAACATTGATTCCTAAACGCAGTCAAACCAGTTGTGGGGACCACAACTGGACCAGGTGAGCGGCCACACAGCACCACCATCTACATACTAGTGTCACTAGTGATAGGGCACTATTGCGCCTCTTGTCCCCCCCCTTTTTATATTTTGCAATTAAGAGGGGCCTATGTCACATAAAATACCCAAAAGTGACACCATTCTAAAAACGGCAATTTCTTCTAAGTACGCTGATACACCAATATGTGGAGGAAAACTATTGTCTGTGACATGGTACGACTCAGATGGAAAGAAGCGACACTTCTCAAATGTGAAATTGGTAGAATTAGTGCCATGTTGTGTTTGGAGAGCCTCTTATGTGCCTAAACAGTGGAAACCCCCCACAACTGACCACATTTTGGAGACTAGACCACTCAAGAAATGTATCTAGATCTCTGGTGAGCACCTTGAACTTCACAGAATGTTATACCATTGCGACGTTAAAATGTATATATTTAACAGAAATGGGGGGGGGGGGGGAACAAACAAACTATCTATTAGCCCCAATTGTTGTATTTTCACATGTGTAAGGGGAGATAAGGGGAGAAAATGAACTATACTGTTTGTTATACAATTTTTCTTAGGTACATCGATACTACAAATGTGGTCAAAAACTACGTTTGAGGCAAATTGCAAAGCTCGGAAGGGAAGGAGCGCGATATTGGACGTTAGAACTTGCTGGAATGGTTTGGGGGTGCCGTATCACATTGGCAAAGCCCTGGAGTTTATCAGAAATCCGCAATAAGAGACCACATTTTACAACCGGTTACCATCAATGAATTTATCTAGGGGTGCGGCAAGCATATTGACACCACAGGTGTGTCACAAAATGGTATACTAATGGGTAGTGAAGAAAAAAAAAATTTTACCACTAAAATGTTTTTTTTTTATAAACCCCACATTTTCAAGATTC
Organism: Allobates femoralis; assembly: GCA_033576535.1. Taxonomy (NCBI): domain Eukaryota; kingdom Metazoa; phylum Chordata; class Amphibia; order Anura; family Aromobatidae; genus Allobates; species Allobates femoralis. Next base: position 305,882,708 of record JARQOC010000004.1, read on the forward strand.
ACAAGGGGAAGAGGTAAAGAAAAGGGCCTCATAGCTTGTTACACAATTTCTTCTGAATGTGTAATACCCCACATGACTGTCCAGTACTGTTTGGCACAGCACAAGGCTCTGGAGGGAAGGAGCACCATTTAATTTTTTGGAGCACATATTTTCCTAAAATAGTTAATAAGCCGGTTTTGTAGTTTAAACCCCAATGTTTCTGTCCTGCCAGGTAATGGCCACACTCCCTGGACACCATCTGACATCAGGGGTGGACCCAGACTGTAGTGGGCCCCGGTGCAAGAAATTTTTCGGGGGCCCCCCCCCGCCCCTCATAAGTGGCGACAAAGTAATGTAAACATACAGCCCAGCACAGCCGCCAGGTAATATATACAGCCCAGCACAGCCGCCAGGTAACATATACAGCCCAGCACAGCCGCCAGGTAATATATACAGCCCAGCACAGCCGCCAGGTAATATATACAGCCCAGCACAGCCGCCAAGTAATACATACAGCCCAGCACAGCCGCCAGGTAATACATACACTACAGCCCAGCACAGCCTCCAGGTAATATATACAGACTAGCACAGCGTCCAGGTAATATATGCAGCACAGCATTGCCTCTAAGAAATATATACAGCCCAAAAACAGCCTCCAGTTAATATATACAGCCCAGCATAGCCTGGTATAACATATATAGCCCAAGACAGCCTCAAGGCGATATATACTAGATGTGTGCCTGATGCTATTGCATCGGAGGGCGAGGATAGGTGCGGCGGCGGGATGTGGGGGGCGGCTAAGTGGACACACACACACCTACACACACAGACACACACCTACACACCCCCTTCCGGTCTCACCCATCGTTGATGGAAGCTTGAACCGGGAATGAGGTGGTCAGTGCAGGATGGAGGCTCGGTGGTCAGTGCAGGATGGAGGGGGTTAATGGTGGAGGAGCATAGGGTCAGATGGGGGCTCCATGGTGTGTGTTGGAGCTCCCCCTGTGCCTGGCTGGGCTTCGGGGAGCGCTCCAGTGGCGGTGGCTGGTACTGGGCATGGCGGCGAGATGTGCCGCCCGCCATAACCAGCGTGGTGGCGACCAGGTATAGTACAGTGGCGGCTCTGCTAGCAATCCCCACCCCCTCCCCCCCGCTTGCGGCGGCTCCAGTAGCACCCCCTTCTCCCGCTCCTTTGTCGCGGTGGCTCCACTAGCACCCCCCTCCCGGTCGTGGCGGCTCCACTAGCACCTCCCAAACCCTCCACCCCCTCGGCTCAGGTGGCAGAGGGGCTTGATTCACCCCTGACCACACACACATCCATATTTATTATTACTGTTATTTATTTATATAGCGCCATTAGGTTCCATGGCGCTTTACATGAGGATAAGGGAGACAAGAACAAGTACACTAAATCTAGGGATCAGGATGTACAGGTACAGGAGGGGACCCTGTCCACGAGGGCTCACAGTCTATGAGGGGCGGGTTAGGATACAGTAGGATGGGGGAATGTCAAGTATGGGGCGGTCTCCTGGGTCTATGTGTACACACATACAGTGTATATACACACACATGCATATGTACAGACATATACAGTATATACACACATCCATATGTACAGACATATACAGTATATACACACATCCATGTGTACATGCATATACAGTATATATACACACACATCCATGTGTACATGCATATACAGTATAATACACATCCATATGTACCATCACAATACAGTATATATACACACACATCCATATGTACACACCACAGACACTCATATACAGTAGCATACACAGAGGTAGGGAGATAATTGACCTTTTCAGTGGTGGTCTGCAGGCCGGTCACGTTATCAGTCCAGACTCTGTGGTCGGGGTCGGTCGGTCGCTTTGTCTGTGGTATGATGGCATTTATGACGGCTGTTTGAAATCCCTCAGATAGGGATCTTCCATGGACAGTGAAAGTTCAAACAGCAGCCATAAATGACCCGCAGCTACAAGACAGGATCCAGACCATCTCCCCACTGTGCAGAAACCTCGGGCCCCAGCGGCATATTGAGGCTCCGGATAAACACTTTCCCTCCAGCCTGACTGCACCTGTAAAGGGGAGCTCTAGCAGTAATACAGACAGGATGAAGGAGCCCACACAGGAGGGGATGCCGGACAGGAAGATGCCAGGTACCAGCAGGCAGAGCAGGAACTGCATTGCCCCACCAGCAGAGCAGGATGTAGAGAGCAGGAGGCATTCAGCAGCTGGAGCCGCTGAGGAGTGGAGCTGACACACTCCTCCTCCAAGAAGCGGCTGCAGGGACAGAGCCGGAAGCTCCACACCGGAAACACTACTTCCCCGATTGTGCCCGGCTGGCGGCCGCAGAGAGATTTAAAGGGGCCGCGGCCGCCAACAGGATGAGGCACCCGCGCACAGCAGTTGCGCAATGTGTTAAAGTTCTCCCCCCGGGACTCAATTTCACAATAAAGATGCGGGCAGGCGGCGGCGCTGTAATCTATTAGTACCAAATCCCCCCACCCCGGGCTCACTCACATTGAATCCTGGAGATTCTCCTCCCTGCGGCCACTACCACCCTCCTGTCAGGGAGCGGAACGGACCCGCCGCTGGAGCCTTCAGGGGCCCCCTAGCTGGCTGGGGCCCTGGTGCAGCTGCACCACGGTAGTTCCGCCCCTGCCTGACATGACAGAATGTGTTATAAGGGGTTAATGGAGCTTTTTAATCAAAACCGGCAATTACTGCTATTAATTACATTACTATAATATCCAGCAGGGAGCAAGAGTCAGGAGGAACTGTTATGGTGGGGTTACACGTCCCGATATCGCGATACGGAGGCAACGCCGCGGGAGCGCGCATTTTTTGAGCGCTTTTCCCGATATCGCACGGCGGTTTACACGCTGCGATATCGGGAAACAACGTCCCTCCGATGTGTACGCCCACCAACCCAGTAACGACCATTTAACATGGGAGTTAATGGGTGAGGTGCGAGTACAATCGGAGTTGGGCTGTCACACGCTGCGATGCTGGTACAACAGCCTTGCGATATCGGGGAGTTGAATAGCCAAAGCTATATCGTTTTGGCATCGTTCCAGCATTGCGTTGTACGCTCAAACCGTACAACGCGACACACGTATCGGGTCCAACTGCAACCCACGTGACTTTTTGTCGGAGTTGGGTCGGAGTTGGACGCCGATATCGCGGCGTGTAAACCCACCATTAAAGCTGGGTGCTGAAAGCTGTTCAGATTGCAATCAGCACCCAGCTTTTACAATCAGGACCACAGACAGCTCCTCCTGACTCAGATGGTGTCCAGGGAGTGTGGACATTACCTGGAAGGACAGAAACATGGGGTTTAAACTACAAAACCGGTTCATTGCCCGCATCTGCAGCCTCCGGCCTGACATACAGCACAGAGGCTGCAGAGGGGGCTAAAATGCCAATTCTCCCAAGCACAGTAACCAATCAGCTGTCAGCTCTGTGAAAGCAGCGGTGACAGCTGAAGGGTTAATGCACCGCCGCTGCTCTGAAAATGTAATTGTCGGGCTGCCGACACATTAACCATTCAGCTATCACCGCTGCTTTCACAGCGCTGACAGCTGAATGCTTAATGTGTCGGCAGCCCGACAATAACATTTTCAGGCCAGCGGCGGTGCATTAACCCCTCAGCTATCACAGCTGCTTTCACAGAGCTGATAGCTGATTGGAATATGTGCCAGGTTGCGCACAGTAACCAAACACTGCTGCTTGACAGCAGCGGTGTTTGAATACGCCGGTAAGTGCTGTACGCAGTCCGGAAGTTAGCTTCAGGACCGTGGACAGCATCACACTGACATGCACCACACACACACTCACGCAGCACACTGACATGCATACAGGCTTCATGTTTGATGCATGACAGAGCGCCTTCAGCCTAATACTGAACCTAATGCAAGTCAATGGGAAACTCGAATATTTTCAGGGGAATCTTCCAGAAAAATATTTAAGCTTCCTATTGACTTCTATTAGGCTCAGTCTTCAAGATGAATACTCAAATAGTAAAAAGATATTTGGTTAGAATAACCAGAACCAAATATTTAACTTTTCGCTCATCATTAAATTACACCCCTCTGGAAGTCTTCTCTGGGTGTAGTGACCATACGGTCTCTGGAAAACACCTATGTCGTCAAACGCAGTCAACGTTGCAAAACGAAAAATTGCAAATAAACACTTGTAGTACCCAGTACATTGTAGTTCTCTTAAGGTACCTTCACACACAGCAATTTTGCTAGGCAATTTCACTGGCAATTTGCTGGTTGCAGTGAAATCATGGACACATTGTTCTATTTTGTAGCATGGTACAAATGGAACAATGTGTCCATGATTTCACTGCAACCAGCAAATTGCCAGTGAAATTGCCTAGCAAAATTGCTGTGTGTGAAGGTACGTTTACACTGTGCCCAGCTCATGCTTCTGGAGAAAACACCGCATAAATTATGTGGGTGCTCCTCACTACAAGAATGCCAAACGTGGATATTAACTATGGTTTAGACACATTGTGCTGCTCAGAAGGGAGGGAGGTGCACTTGGATTTGCAGATCTTGCTGGCGATTACCGTATTTTTCGGATTATAATACACTTTTGTTTCCCCCAAACTGGGGGAAAAAACAGGGTTGCGTCTTAAAATCTGAATCTTTTATATTAAAAAAAAAAATATATATATTATATATATAATAAAAATAATAATATAATAATATAATAATAATAATCTTACCAAGGTCAAATGTGGGTTGGGGGGTGGAGCAGGGGGTGCCCGATGTGGTTTTCACAGGGCCAGGGAGGCTGGGGGCCAAGGCAGGGATCTGCGGGTGTCGCGCTGGTGTCCGGTGGGCGCCGCTATCATTTCCCAGCATGCATTGCCAGTCTGGCAATACATGCTCTAGTGTCCAGAAACTGCTGCGGATCGCGGTCTGCGCCGCGGCCATTTTAATATAGATACTCTAGTTTTCAGACTTAAAAAAAATGGCTGTGGCGGATGCGCAGACCACGATCCGCGGCCATTTCTAGACACTAGAGCATGTATTGCCAGACCAGCAATGCATGCTGGGAAATAATAATGGAGAGCCCATCGGAGACCGGTGCGACACCCCCCGCAGCTCCTGGCTTGGCCCCCAATCTCACTGGCCCCGTGAAAACCGCATCATGCACCCCCACAACCCTCCCTCGGTAAGACTTGGGGGGCTATGTACCAGGAAGTAAGATATGTATGTCCCCCATTCTGGGACATATATCAGGAGGGGGCACGGAAACCAGGATGGGGACATGGATACCAGGATGGGGGCTATATATCAAGGACATATACCAGGATGGGGCAGGATACAAGGAGACTATATCAGGATGGGGGCATGGATATCAAGAGAGGGACCATATATCAGGATGGGCCACATATACCAGAATGGAGACAAATATACCAGGATGGGGGACGTATAAACTGATTGTAAGACAGACACTGGCATTATAAGACGGACCCCATTTAACATTAAAATTTTTTCTTTTCCTTCACCAAATTTGGGGGTGCGTCTTATAAAGCAAAAGTACTGTATTTTTTGCTTTATAAGATACACCTGATTAGACGCACCCACAACTTTGGTAAAGGAAAAAAAAAGAAAAAACATTTTTTTTCATTGTTAAATGGGATCCATCTTATAATGCCAGTGTCCACCTTACAATCAGTAAATATATGTGCCTCATCCTTGTATATATATACCCCATCCTGGAATATATATCCCCTCATCCTAGTACGTTGTCCCCCCATGCTAGATATGGCCCTAGTGACGGCACATAGCCCCCTCATCCTGTATATGCCCTCCCAGTGATGGTACATAACCCTTTATCCAGGCTATGCCCCCCCCCCCCTATTCTGCACTCACCCCCTCCATTGTGTATATGGCCCCACATCCTGCACTGACCCCTCCATTGTACATATGCCCCCCACGCCTTGCTGTCACACCCTCCATAGTAGATATGCTCCCCCAGTCCTGCACCTACCCCTCCAGTGTACAGTTCTGGCCAAAAGTATTGACACCCTGAAATTCTGTCTGATAATACTCAGTTTCTTCCTGAAAATGATTGCAATCACAAATTCTTTGGTATTATTATCTTCATTTAATTTGTCTTCAATGAAAAAACACAAAAGAGAATGACGCAAAAAGCAAAACATTGATCATTTCACACAAACTCCAAAAATGGCCACACAAAAGTATTGGCACCCTCAGCCTAATACTTGGTTGCACAACCTTTAGCCAAAATAACTGCGATCAACCGCTTTCGGTAACCATCAATGAGTTTCTTACAATGCTCTGCTGGAATTTTAGACTATTCTTCTTTGCAAACTGCTCCAGGTCCCTGATATTTGAAGGGTGCCTTCTCCAAACTGCCATTTTTAGATCTCTCCACAGTGTTCTATGGGATTCAGGTCTGGACTCATTGCTGGCCACCTTAGAAGTCTCCAGTGCTTTCTCTCAAACCTTTTTCTAGTGCTTTTTGAAGTGTGTTTTGTGTCATTGTCCTGCTGGAAGACCCATATCCTCTGAGGGAGACCCAGCTTTCTCACACTAGGCCCTACATTATGCTGCAAAATTTGTTGGTAGTCTTTAGACTTCCTAATGCCATGTACACGGTCAAGCAGTCCAGTGCCAGAGGCAGCAAGGCAACCCCAAAACATCAAGGAACCTCCGCCATGTTTGACTGTAGGGACCGTGTTGTTTTCTTTGAATGCCTCTTTTTTTCTCTTGTAAACTCTATGCTGATGCCTTTGCCCAAAAAGCTCTACTTTTGTCTCATCTGACCAGAGAGCATTCTTCCAAAACGATGAAGGCTTTCTCAGGTAAGTTTTGGCAAACTCCAGCCTGGCTTTTTTATATCTCGGGGTAAGAAGTGGGGTCTTCCTGGGTATCCTACCATACAGTCCCTTTTCAGTCAGACGCCGACCGATAGTACGGGTTGACACTGTTGTACCCTCGGACTGCAGGGCAGCTTGATCTTGGTTGAATGTTAATCATGGTTTTCTATCCACCCTCCGCACAATCTTGCGTTGAAATCTCTCATCAATTTTTCTTTTCCGTCCACATCTAGGGAGGTTAGCCACAGTGCCATGGGCTTTAAACTTCTTGATGACACTGCGCACGGTAGACACAGGAACATTCAGGTCTTTGGAGATGGACTTTTAGCCTTGAGATTGCTCATGCTTCCTCACAATTTGGTTTCTCAAGTCCTCAGACAGTTCTTTGGTCTGCTTTCTTTTCTCCATGCTCAATGTGGTACACACAAGGACACAGGACAGAGGTTTACTTTAATCCATGTCAACTGGCTGCAAGTGTGATTTAGTTATTGCCACCACCTGTTAGGTGCCACAGGTAAGTTACAGGTGCTGTTAATTACACAAATTAGAGAAGCATCACATGATTTTTCTAACAATGCCAATACTTTTGTCCACCCCCTTTCTTACGCTTGGTGTGGAATTAGATCCAATTTGGCTTTAGGACAATTCTTTGTGTTTTTTCATTGAAGACAAATTAAATGAAGATAAAAATACCAAAGAATTTGTGATTGCAATCATTTTCAGGAAGAAACTGAGTATTATCTGACAGAATTGCAGGGGTGTCAATACTTTTGGCCACAACTGTACATATACCCCCCATATCCTGTCGTCATCCCTTCCATTGTACATATGCCCACCCCCCGTCCTGCACTCACCCCGTCACTCTTAAGTTACACAGTACGAGATCGTGAACGATATCGCTCAAACGACATTGCTAGGATGTTGTTGCGTATAACACCAAGATACGACTACGATAAATTGTTGGATCGTTGATTGCAGATTTGAGAATATGTTCTCAAGTCAAACAATCCTGGATCAGCCAACCTGCTGCATCGTTGTGTGTGACTCTGTGATAACGATGTCGTTAACGACTTCCCCTATTCACAGCAGTGAACAAGTATCGTTCGCCAGGTTGTGAGAACGATAGCTGATCGTTACATCCTTGGTGCGTCGTCCACGATATCTAGATGTGCAGCATCTCACCAACGATGTCAAAAGGATGTCCAACGACCGTATTCCCATGAGATCGCTGGTGATATCGTTACAACATTGACGCGTGTAAAGGTACCTTTATTGTCCCCATGCTGGAGCGCAGCAAGTAAAATAAAAAAAAGCTGATTACTTACTCGCCGTCGATCTGTGCTCGCAGAGTTACCCGTCTCTGTGCTGCCCAGCATCTTCCGATCATGCAACCGGGTCCACAGCTTTTTTTTTTATCTTATTTGCTGCGCGCCAGCTTGAGGACATATAAGAGTGACGGGGTGAGTGCAGGACGTGGGGGGCATATGCACAATGGAAGGGGTGACAGCAGGCTCACACAATATGCACCACTCCCCCTTCCATCTCCCAGCGGAACTTCAGCACTGAGAGGTGGACAGTGGCAGGTGCAGTGCATATTAAATGAGCATGTGACCACCCACTGTCTCTGTAGCCTGCAGCCAGCCTCCTCCAGGCCGCGATCACTGCTCCAGACCCCCCCTCCACCTTACCACAGTAGATTCAGATTATAAGATGCACCCCCACTTTCCCCAAAATTTGGTGTCTTATAATCCGAAAAATACGGTATTTATTTTTTGGGTGGGGGAGCCACAGAGCCTTCCATAGAGAATCTTCAGAGCCTTTGTGCTACAAGAAAATGGAAGCCCCTATATTTCCATTAGCAGATGACCGTTTTTTTTTTTCGTGGGTTGAGTTGAATACTATTTGTATACAGAACATTTTGAAACAACTCACATTTATCCTGTGCTCTATGCTGAGCTCCACATCAGGTTTTCATAGGTGTCGCCAAAGTACAAGTTCAGGTGAAACCTCCGATGGATCCATTCACTAAGGAGGCAGCAGAGTTACTCCAGATTCAGTTTGGCCTTTCTTCATTGGTGTCCTTTTCAAATGTACACAAAGCTGTTAACCACACTTTTGTGCACGCTTAAAAAGATGTACACCGCCAGACCACAGGCCAGACAGGAGTTCAAAGTGACTTTTTTGTTGGGAATTTTTTCTGAATCACGCTTCTTCAGAGATTCACATGTAATCACAGGTGTAAGCGCTCAGCATAGAGAGCAGGATAAATGAGTGCCAAGCCTCATGGTGGGGTTACACGTCCCGATATCGCGGCGATATCTGAGGCAACGCCGCGGGAGCGTGCATTTTTTCAGCCCTTTTCCCGATATGGCATCGGCGGTTTACACGCTGCGATATCGGGAAACAACGTCCCTCCGATGTGTACGCCCACCAACCCAGTAACGACCATTTAACATAGGAGTTAATGGGTGAGGTGCGAGTACACATCGGAGTTGGGCTGTCACACTCTGCGATGCTGCTACAACGGCCATGCGATATCGGGAGTTGAATAGCTCTGCTATTCAACTCCGATATCGTTTTGGCATCGTTCCAGCATCGCGTTGTACACTCAAACAGTACAACGCGCACACGATATCGGGTCCAACTCGCGACCCACGTGACTTTTTGTCGGAGTTGGACGCCGATATCGCGGCGTGTAAACCCACCATCACTGCGAACTTTGGGAAGCAGTGTAAAAAAACAACAAGAATGAATTTGCTTTATTACTATTATTTTAAGAGGACCTGTCACCTTACTGGTGCATGGCAATCTAAATGCACTACTGAATGCAGCATGCCTGCTGCATTCAGGGAAGGGGTCCCGCCCATGGCTCTAAGTCCCCCTATGCTCTGAGAAATAGACTGTATAAATCTTACATTTAGTGAGCCCGGAGGGCACTCCTTCTGATTGTGCCAGCGCTGGCACAGAGGTTTTTCCCTGCCTCCGGCCGCTCTGCGCCACCTCCTGCTGCTCTGTTTCTCCTCCTGATTGTGTCCGCCCCCTCCTCGCCTGCACCGACGTCTAAGCTTCTGATCTCACTAAGGCGCATAGCGAGGCCGTGACGTCAGCCGCCGGCTTCCATCCTCCTGCGTAAGAACAGAGGCTTAGGACGTCAGCACAGGCGAGGAGGGGAAGCGGACACAATAAAGAGGAGGAACAGAGCAGCAGGAGGTGGCGCAGAGCGGCTGGAGGCAGGGAAAAACCTCGTGCCAGCGCTGACTCCATAAGAAGGAATGCCCTCCGAACTCACTAAACGTAAGATTTCTAAAAGTCTATTTCTCAGCTTACAGGGCTAGAGCCATGGGGGACACCTTCCATGAATGCAGCAGGCATGCTGCATTCAGTGGTGCATTTAGATTGCCATGCACCAGGATGTGGGGGTGACACTTTTTAAGGGTATGTGCCCACATAGTGGTTTTACGTCGGTTTAGCAGCGAAAACCGCCGGCGGTTTAGCATAGGTTTTATTTAAATTTATGTAAATCCTAAGCAGCGTTAGGACTTACAAGTAACCCTATGTAATTTAGAAACTGCTGTGCACACATAGTGGGTTTATGTGAGCGGATCTGCCCGCGGTTGAGCGGTTTCCCAGCGGTTTAGCAGCATACAGCATGTCAATTCTTCTCAGCGGTTTTTGATCGGTTCCATGAAAGAAATCCTCCATAGAAAACCGCCGGAAAAAACGACTGAAAACCGCTGTGCACACGCTGAAAAAAACCGCCGGAAAACCGCCGGAAAACAGCTGGAGACTTCAGAGCTCAGAACTGATAATTTCCAGCGGTTTACTGACGATTTGAACGTCACTAAACCACTATGTGGGCACACAGCCTAACATATCCTCTGATGGAGCAGTATGGCGGCTTGTATTTTTGCAGAACTAGATAACATTTTCAGTGATCATTTTATTTACATGCAAATTTTTGATTGTGTTTTACTTCACTTTTTGGCAGTATGGTGAAAAGGCTGTCTTTTTCCCCAGTTTGTTAAATAAATAAATAAATAAATAATATACTATCATAAATACATATTAAAATAGGTTTCTGATTGTAGGATCCACACACACTACTAGAAAAAGCTTTCACTATAAAATGTAGATATTATCTAATAAATCATTCAAATGCATTTTGAATAACATATTTTATGACCCTCTAGCATCTTTTGAACTGATAAGTGGTACTGCGATATCAGAGGAAAGCAGACACATTCAATGCTGCACTGGGGAAAGAAGTTTATTTTATTATTTATTGGAATAAAAATTGGCAAAACGACTGGCATAAGATGGAGAATTAAAAAAATCCAAAATATTTATTAAGACACTAGATGGAGGCCTGATACTATCGCACCGAGACGACAGACAGACACACACACACACAGACACACACACACAGACACACACAGCGCTGACCCCACACACCTCAGCCTCGGGGCCCCTGAGTGCTGCCCCCACACGCCATCCTTGAGGGGCCCCCTTAGCACTGCCTCACATCCCTATCCATTACCAGCCGTCGCGCTGATCGCAGCCTGTCATGTGTAATGTGACGCTGCAGTCGGCGCCATGTCTATTTCCTGTGTGTGCGGCAATACAGAAAATAGACAGTGTAGAGCAGGGGTCTCAAACACACAGCCCGAGGGCCGCATGCGGCCCCATGGGCTTCAATATGCGGCACCTTGGACAAGTTAATGATGCATCACCCCAGTTAAGGGGGCCGCTGTAGTCCCCACTGTGTGATGACTTCCGTCTGCAGCACTAACAAGCTCTGCCACTCAGCAAGATCAATGCAAGCTGCCAGCCAATGAGAGGCCCGCACCTGATGGCGGAATATGACGTCACTTGTGAGCCTCTGGCTGGCAGATTGCATTGATCTTGCTGAGCAACAGAGCTTGTCTGAGCGGCAGCTGGAGGAAGTCATAGCACAGCGGAGGCCGGAAGTCAGCACAGCGGGGACCGCGGCTGCCTCCTGCACTGGAGTAATGCATCATTAAAGTGAAAAAAGTGTGACTGTGTGAGAGGGTGAGGGTGTGAGTATGTGAGTGAGGATGTGTGGATAAGAAAGTGTGTGAGGTGTGTGTATGGGAGTGTGTGAGGTGTGTGTATGGGAGTGTGTGAGGTGTGTGTATGGGAGTGTGTGAGGTGTGTGTATGGGAGTGTGGGAGTGTGTGAGTGTGTGTGTGTGTGTGTGTGTGTGTGTGTGTGAATGAGTGTGTAAAAAGGTAAAACAGGATGGGGGGGCATCACTATAAAAGTAGATCAGGATGGGGGGGACATACCTAGAAAAGGGGATCAGGATGGGGGACATCAGTACAAAAGGGTACCAGGATGCGGGACCTCACTACAAAAGGGGTCCAGAATGGGGGACATCACTACTAAAGGGGATTGGGATGGGGGGCATCACTAGAAAAAGGGAACATCACTAGAAAAGGGGATCCAGATGGGGGATATCACTAGAAAAGGACATTACTACAGGATGGGGACATTACTACAAGAAGGGGATCAGGATTTTTACTTTACTACATTGAGAAAAAAAATTCTGGTATTACTAAAAATATCACTTAGGGTACCTTTACACACGGCTACATTTGTAGCTTGTCACAGGTAACTTACTGGTTGCAGTGAAATCATGGATACATGATTCCATTTGTACACAGCAACAAGATAGAACCATGTATCCATGATTTCACTGCAACCAGTAAGTTACCTGGTGACAGCTACAAATGTAGCCGTGTGTAAAGGTACCCTTAGTCCTACAAGGGATGTGGCCCCCGCTATAAATGTTTTTTTATGTGCGGCCCACCAACCCAGCCAAGTTTGAGACCCTGGTGTAGAGTATGAAAAACTGAGGAGTTCAAGATGCTTGAGGGAGGGGGCTGGGCGGTCTTAATTAGGGATCCCCACCACCATAACCTGAACTCTGCAGAACCTGTTTAATCACATCATCATGTATGGGCGAAAGGTGCCTATAGGATGGATGATTATCTCCAACTAGATGGTGGCCCGATTCTAATGCATCAGCTATTCTAGAATATGTATGGAGTTTACATACTGTGACTTAGGGTACCGTTACATGTCGCAACATTGCATGTAATTTCACTTGCAATTTGCTGGTTGCAGTGAAATCATGGACACATTGCTCCATTTGTACACGGCAACTAAATAGAACAATGTGTCCATGATTTCACTGCAACCAGCAAATTGCAAGTGAAATTGCATGCAATGTTGTGACATGTAACGGTACCCTTACAGAAATTTTTCAGTCAGCGTGAGTGAATTACAACACTCCTCCTGTCCCCGCGGATTTCCGTTACAGACAGAAAGACGTGATCAGACAAGTATATAGTAGGATGTAGCAGAGCTGGTGCTGTATGTTTTGTGCATTGTGATGTCTGTATGTACTGCAATAGATTGACCTGCACTCCAATAAAAAACTATGAACAATACACAAACCGTTTCAGCTCTGCTATGTCAAACTCAACACTGCTGCATCTACACTTATATACTCTTCCAAGCCTTCTAACAGTTGCCATGTATATATATTTAGATGTAGCAGAGCTCATGCTGTGTTGTTTGTGCATTGTGATATCCGTGCTGCAGTAGATTGAGCTGCACTCCTATAACAAACACTACAATGGCACCTGACCACCTCAGCTGTGGCAGATATCCTGCATCTCTCCCTCTTGGGCCCGTCACACGGGGAGATATCGCCGGCGATGTCGCCGAGATCTTCCTGTTCAGGCCATGTTGAAGCGACATCGCCTGTGCGTCGCCACGTGTAACAAGGCAATTGAACGGCGATTAATCTCTGTTTCTGAGTTCAGAGATTTCGCAACAGTGTCGAGAAATCAGGTGATGTAGCATGAGCGATCCATATGCCTACTGCCGTGTGAAGCGGCGATAGCAATGGCACAGGCGATGTCTGTGTTCAGGCAATCCATTGTGTAGACCACATTGATGGTGAGGTGGTGCTGTGTGACACGGCGATCTGAAAAGCCAACATCGCTTCAAGGTTGATTCAGGCGATTCCTGGGTTGACGGTTACATTGCTACGTGTGACGTCTCACGAGCGACGCTGCAGCGATGTGCGCGTTCATGAGATCACCGCAACATCGCCGGCGATATCTCCCCGTGTGACGGTACCATTAGTGTGACTGAGAATGTCAGGCCATCACTGCATGAGACCTCCTACAGTGGAAGCTCCCACTTATCAATATGCATAAGGGCCACGTCACACACATAGATATCTGTGCAGATATTGTTTGCAGATCTCTGGTTGCAGTGAAATCATGGACACATTGTTACATTTGTACACAGCCACAAAATTGAACAATATGTCCATGATTTCACTGCAACCAGAGATCTGCAAACAATATCTGCACAGATATCTGTGTGTGTGACGTGGCCCTAAGCCATGGGATACCCACTGACATGACTTATGCATATTGATGAGCGGAAGCTTCCACTGTGGGAGGAGTCTCATGCAGTGATGGCCTGACATTCTCAGTCACACAGAGGGAGAGACGCAGGATATCATGAAAGATGTGACACTGCAATACGGGGAGTGGGTAACAACGGGGGGAGGGGGGCTGAAAATTCACAGTGCGGCGAGGGATGACAAAGGGGAGGCTGAAAGGACCGACACTTTAAATAGCTGGAGGGAAAACAGACTTCACCGCCGGCTTTCCTGCCCGCTGTATGAAGTGAAACGTTGTCTCTCTGTAACGGAAATCCCGCGTCGGATTGGTCCGGAGCGGTCAATCAGCAATGCGGGATTTCACTTACAGAAAGAAAGACGCGATAAGGCAATTATATAGTAGGATGTCCCTCAGAACCAGACCCGCAGAACTATAGATAGTGCAGCAGGACTGAAGTGCTGGAAATAAAGTATAACATTCCCGCAAGTTTAAAGAGAACCTGTCAGGTGGTTTATGTCCCCCCAGCTATCACTGTCTGTAGCTGCAGCTTTATAATACTATTCTAATCATCCCTGTCTGAGCTCATAGTGTAAAGCATTTATACACTTATATTTCAGTCCCTACCTAGGAGCAGGGGGATTGTCTGGCAGGATAATAGTTAACTCACTATTAACTTGGATATCTAAAGGACCTGTGTGATGTAACGATCATGTGACCATAGTGGGCGGAGCTAAGCCAGCAAACATATTATGTTGTATGAGAATTTAGCTCCGCCAGTTGTAGTCACATGGTTGTGACATCACATCAGGTCTCCCAACATGTTCTAGTACAAGGCTGCAATGTTAACTATTAACCTGCCAAACAGTCCCCGTTCTCCAAGCTGGGGACTGACTGCCTCATTACATAATGAAATGTAAGTGTATAAATGCTTTCTTTTCACCTTTCACATTACACTCTGAGCTCAGACAGGGATGATTAGACTGGTATTATAAAGCTGCAGGTGCAGATAGTGATAGGTGGGGGGAGCATAAACCACCTGACAGGTTCCCATTAATAATAGGGGCAATGGTGGCCGCGTTGATCGGTATTGTGGATCAGATTTCCATCATTGTCTGATTGTGGATTTTTTATCTTTCGCTTATGCCAATCTTTTTGCCTGCTTATATTTTGCCTGTGGGTCACCAGGTGATAGGCACCAAGACTATGTTCATTTTATTGAAATCTGGAGGAACAAATTACATATTTTTAGCACACTGGTGTTTCATGTGTTCTTTTTGTACATGCTTTACATTATTTGTTACATGAGAATAAAACTCCAAAAATAAATCTGTAAGGAACAAACTTTTCTTGGCCTTAAATTGTAAGATTTTTTGGAATAAGGGTGGTTTCACACTAGTGTTTGTGTCTGCATGCAGAGGACATGCAGACGCAAACAAAGTGCAAATGCTGCCATACTGATGAGAATGCAGCGGAGAATCTCCACATGCGTTCACATCAATGTGGTGCCCGGCCAGAAAATCAGCTGTCTCTGCGGTGGCCGGGAGGTGGAGATAAGCGGCAGAGATCAGCAGCTGCTCCAGCTGAACTCCCAGTGGCCGCCGCTGATCTCCTGGGAGAGATTTCAATGTGATTCCACAGTACTCTCCTGCGCAGTCATGCGGAGGACACTGTGGATCAATTCACTTTCTTGCATTTTTTGTGCGCTTGCGGTCACTTGCTGATAAAACAAGCGCCTGCGAATGCCACAAAAAAATGGTGTTTTCGGAAGGTGGAGGAGGGTGCACAAATTATGTGCAGCCAAACACAGCTACTATGAGTTCCCATGTTAAACATAGGAACGCAGTGCACATGCGTTTGGCTGCGCTTGGTACGCGGTGTTCAAATACGCAAATGTGAATCCAGCCTAAGGCCCCTTTCACATCAGCGGTAAGCGCTGATCATTGCAGTTGCGGTGAAAAAAACGCATCTGCCGCATTTACCGCATAACGGCTGCACTTGCTGCACACTTACCGCAAGCCCCATAGACATTGATTGGGGCTTGCCGCAAGTGAACCACAAGTGCGGCCCTTCTGAGATAACTGCGGCAGATGCATTTTTTTCACCGCAACTGCCACGATCTTACCGCTGATGTGAAAAGGCCCTGACATGGATTACACAGTTTTATCTCCCTTACTTTTAAGTCTACAAAAAAAGTTTTGAGCAAAGACAAAAAAAAAATAAGGTGCCAAAATTATTTAATAACTGAAAGACACATTAAACTCAAGAACAGTGTACATACAGATGGAGGTTGCCAATTTGGAAGTATCCCTTTCAGGAACATCACCTTGTGAATAAATGTCTTTTGTGCCTCTGTACCATACTTGGCTCATTCTCTAAATTTGGATCCTAAGTATTTCTACACTTGTTTCAGAATACATCGTATTGTCCACAACTCTCAGAGTACCGTTACATGTCGCAACATTGCATGCAATTTCACATGCAATTTTCTGTTGCAGTGAAATCAATGGACACATTGTTCTATTTGTACACGGCCACAAAATGGAACAATGTGTCCATGATTTCACTGCAACCAGTAAGTTGGTCAGAAGTTGGACACAGAGTTGTTGTGTGTAAAGCGGCCTAATGGTGGGTTTACACGTCGCGATATCGGGCCGATATCGTAGCCAACGACGCGGGAGCGCGCTTTTTGAGCGCGCTTTTCCCGCCATCGGATCGCCGGTTCAGACAGCCCGATATCGGGATACAACGTCCCGACGATGTGTACGCCCCCCAACCAGGAACGACCATTTAACATGGGAGTGAATGGTTGACGTGGCAGTACACATCGGAGTTGGGCTGTCAGACGGGATGATCCGGCTCCAACCGGCATCCGATATCGGGCGGTTGAATAGCACGCTCATTCGACCCCCGATATCGTTTTGCCATCGTTCCTGCATCGTGTCGGATGTTCAGACCGTACAACGCAGGAACGATATCGGCTCCAACGCCCGAACCACGTGACTTTTGGTCGAGTTGGGTCGGAGTTGGACGCCGATATCGCGACATGTAAACCACCATAAGGGCTGCTTTACACACACCAACTTCTGTGACCAACTTCTGAACAGATCTCTGGTTGCAGTGAAATCATGGACACATTGTTCCATTTTGTGGCTGTGTACAAATGAGCAATGTGTCCATGATTTGACTGCAACCAGAGATCTGTTCAGGAGTTGGACACAGAAGTTGGTGTGTGTAATGCGGCCCTGAGGGCCACTTTACACTCTCCAACTTCTGAACAACTTACTGGTTGCAGTGAAATCATGGACACATTGTTACATTTGTACACAGCCACAAAATGGAACAATGTGTCTATGATTTCACTGCAACCAGTAAGTTGTTCAGAAGTTGGACAGATAAGTTGGGGTGTGTAAAGTGGCCCTAAGTGTTGCTACAATCAAATCTGCTATTAAGAGCAGGAGACTGCATGCGCTTCACCTCTTGTCTTCTACACCCAATTTTAATGATTGTTTGGGTGGAAATGGTGTGGGAGGGGGAAGAATGGCATGGAGATAAACTTTTTTTTTTTTTTTTTTTTTACATTAGTGAAGCCACTATTCAGGAATTGGTCAGCAGGTTTACAACATAACGGAATTACAGAGAAATCACTTTTTATGAAACAAGTTTCTCAGCACACAGGGATCAAAGTGGGGCATTCCCCTCAATTATGGGTGTACTCAGCAGCTCGGCTCCCGGCTACCTCGCGCCGCCGGAGTGAGCCGGGATCTCCGTGCCGGGCAGATCCGCGGGTCAGCTCAGGGGAGCCGCAAGCCAGCCGGTGATTTTCCCGGTACCCGCCGGCAATTCTGATTGGTCGCTCGCTTGCGAGCCTTAGCGCGCCACCAATCAGAATAGCGGCACGCGCTATGCTACCATATTTGAAATACACTGAGAACAGTGTATTTGAAGGATGGCGCCATACAGCACGCGCTATTCTGATTGGTTGCCGCGTTCAGCGAGCGACCAATCAGAATAGCGCTGCGCTCTATGGTGCCATACTTCAAATACACTGTATCAGTGTATTTCAAAGATGGCGGCATTGCGCCCAGCGCTATTCTGATGGTCGGCGCCTTCAGCGCCCACCAATCAGAATAGCGGCGCGCTGTATGGCGCCATACTTCAAATACACTGTATTCAGTGTATTTCAAATATGGCGGCATAGCGCGAGGCGCTATTCTGATTGGTTGGTGCCTTCAGCGCGCCGAACAATCAGAATAGTGGCGCGATCAATGCCGCCATATTTGACATACATGAGTACAGTGTATTTGAAGGATGGCGCCATACAGCGCACCGCTATTCTGATTGTCGTTGCCAGCGACCAATCAGCATAGCACTGCGCCAAAGGCGGAGCAGGCGCGATGTAGCCCGGGAGCAGAGGTCGGCTCCCGGCTACTACGCGCCCGCTCCGCTATTTGATTGGTCGCTCGCGGCTGCCGGCGACCAATCAGCATAGCGCCGCACCGAACGGCGCCATCTTTAAAACCTATTTTGTAACATCAGATTCAAAACATGGCGCCGTTTCTCGCGGCGCGCTTCTGATTGGTCGCTCGCGGCAGGCACCGACCAATCAGAAGCGCGACACACTCGCCCCCATTTTAAGGCGCGCATTTGGATTTTACCTCAGACACAGTTTCTACTGCGTGGAGGCGGTCCAGTGACGTCCCCATTTCAAGCTGCTGCCTAATTTCGTCAAAAAAGAGCTAAGACTATTTACTACACTATATATATTTCGTTGTGAAGTGGTTCAGTGACTTTTTCACACCAATATTGAACTTTGTTTGGTGTTTTCTCTATATATACTGCCTATTGTTCACTGACTGTTATACTGAGAGACTGCCGTTTATTACCTCTTCTGTGCAAACTTGCACACTGGGTATATTGCTCTATTATTTGCCACATAAGGACATTGTCCATTATTGCTGAGCAATTTCTCTGCAATATAAACTGCCTTTATGAATATCTGCATTCCTGCAAAGAACTATTGCCTATTATTAACTGGCTATTTTCCTACTACCTGACGCTGCATCTTATTAACCTGTTTGCCACTACCACGCTTAAAGCTCTTTACCTTTGCCAACATGAGCTCTAATACCAAGTATACTCATGACACACAGCCAAAAGCTGCTGCCGCACGTAATATCAGGTGTGATGGAAAGTATACTAATGACGCAGAGCGAAAAGCCGCCGATGCCGCACGTAAACGCAAACAGCGTGCTAACAAGAGTACAGAGGACAGATCAAGACCCTGGACACTGTTAATGCTGCTTCATTAAACGCGTCACTAAGAGTCTTTTGAAGAAAAAACTAATCGATTAACTAATAAAGCTGCTGCTGCACGCTGTCAACGTTGCAAACATAATATTTCCACGTCCTCAGTCAAGATTCTGCCCACAATACAGCTTCTATGTTTCCATCCATTGAAAGTGCGCTGCCTGAACCTCCTGCAACCATTGGTAAATCTGCACGTAAGCGCAAACACTGTCCTACCGACACTCCAAATGATAAACGCCGTCGCCTGCACACCGTTAACTCTGCTTATAATACATGCTTCACACCTGACTCTTTCTAAGGCAACAAACAATCCATTACCAAATGCAGTTGCTGCACGCCGTGAACAGCGCAAAAAAAAAAACGCTTGCACCTCCACATTGATAGACCCTGACCACGATACACCTTCCAACTCCTCAGTGATTAAATCTGTGGACAGTGAAGATCCTCCACCAGGTCCACGCTATATATATGATGGCTTACAGAACATTCCAATGCTCCGTTACCACAACCTCTACATCCTACAGGTTTTACTAATAATGACAGTACTGTAGTAGAACACACCTGTGGTCCTATGAACTATTTATGTCAACATTGTGAAGCATTCCATTTTAATGCTGAGATACCAGCAGATAAAAATTTTACTCTGTGTTGTCACAAGGGTAAAGTCCATATACCTATACCCCAATATCCCGAGGTCTTTAAACGATTCCTGACAGGGAAGAGTGAGTTCAGTAAGAATCTCATGGAAAACATCCGTAGTATTAAAGCTCATTTGCTTTCCCTCCATGGGTGCCAATATTTCCCCTCCACCTGGACATGGCCCTTACGGTTTCCGCATACATGGACAAATATATCATCGTACTGGAACACTACATCCCTCTGATGATCAAGTTCCAGCTTATGCCCAACTGTATATTTTGGATACCGCTACTGCAAATGAACAACGTTTAAACTGTCAACAAAATCAAAAAGGTCATCCCACTTTGTCTAATTGAAAAGCATTAATATCAATGTAAATCCCTTTGTTGCTGCTTACAAAATGTTACGGGATGTGGAACATGAAGAACATCTTAAAGCTGAAGCTAATGGCACTCTCATGCCAAATATCATCATGGCCCTTAAACAAGATCGGAATCAAGACCCTCGCCGATTTAATAATCCAACTGTCAATGAAGTTGCTGTCGTATTTGAAAATGACAATGGAGAGCCACCATTCCATCGTGATATTTTAATACATTTAAAACCTGACCCCAAAAATCCTTTGGCGCCAAGAACACAACAGGTCAGCATTCTACACAGTAATTTAGATGCTTTACTCTATCCTTTATTTTTCCCTTACAGAGACCAGGGCTGGCATGATGGACTCAAACATCAAGGGCAAAGTCCACGCAGGATTACACAACTGCAATATTATTGCTAAGTGCTGTCTGTCCGTAATCAGTTTAATCCAATCCTGAATGGTGGCAAACTCACTCAGCAGTACTTAGTGGATGCTTATGTGAAAATCGAGGCTAATCGCCTAAATTATATCCGTCAACACCAAAAGGATTTGAAAGTAGAGGATTATTGCGTACTCCAGGAACATCTCCAGAAAAAATCCATTGAGAAGGGCATCCCCATTGGAAAAACGGTCATTTTACCATCTTCGTTTGAAGGCAGTCCCAGGAATATGCAGTAGCGGTACCAGGATGCCATGGCTATTGTGACTAAATATGGTCGCCCTGATCTATTCATCACCATGACCTGCAATCCGAAATGGAGTGAGATTACTCAGAATTTGGAACCTTGGCAGCGTGTGGAACACAGACCTGATTTGGTAGCACGTGTTTTCAAAATAAAACTGGAAGCACTCTTCAAAAACATTCACAACGGATTACTTGGGAAAGTTTGCGCTATTGTTCATGTAATTGAATTTAAAAAACGTGGCCTTCCACATGCTCACATTTTAATTATTCTAGACAGCAACTCCAAATTAAGAACTAAGGAGGACGTAGACAATAGCGTCTGGGCAGAAATTCCTCATCCTACCGACTACCCTCAGCTCCATAAAATTGTTATGCAACACATGATACATGGTCCCTGTGGAGAACACAACCCCAACTCTCCCTGTATGGATAATGGAAAGTGTACGAAAGGTTTCCCAAAAGATTTACAACCATCTACCATCATTGCTAAGGATGCCTATCCTACTTATCGCAGATCCATGGGTCCTTCATTTGAACACCATTCCAAGATGATTAATAATTCTTGGGTAGTGCCATACAATCCTTTCCTATTATTAAAATACAAGTGCCATATTAATGTCGAAGTTTGTGGTTCCATTCAAAGTGTGAAATATTTATTTACGTACGTGTATAAAGGACATGATGAAGCCAATCTTGAAATTTGCCAAACGAACATCCAACATGATGAAACACATCAATTCATGGATTCAAGATATGCTAGTGCACCAGAGGCAGCTTGGAGAATCTTTGCTTATCCTACGCATAAGCAATCTCATAGCATAATTCGCCTTGCCGTCCATCTGCCTCATTCTCAACAACTCTATTTTCATGAGGATGACTCCATTCCAAACATCAAACAAAAGCTTCATACCAATTCTACACTTATGGCCTACTTTAATCTTAATAAGGACGACCAACATGCTCATAAGTATTTTTACTGCGAAATTCCTGAATAGTATGTTTGGCAACAAGGATCTTGGGAAAAAAGAAAACGGTCAGGTAGCTCTATTATTGGCAGAATGTATACTGTAAGTCTCAAAGACCAGGAACGCTACTATTTACGGTTGTTGTTATTGCATGTGAAAGGTGCAACCAGTCTTGAGAGTCTTAAAACTGTCAATGGAGTCATACATCTAACCTTAAAAGAAGCAGCATTAGCACTTGGATTACTATTCGATGATAGTGTCTGGAGAAATACCTTACTTGATGCCTGTATTCTTAATATGCCTGCACAGCTTCGCGACCTCTTTGCCTATATCTGTATATTTGGTCCTCCAGCTAATCCTCTTGAGTTGTGGGATGAATTTAAAGAACACTTTGTACAAGACTACTGCCGTGCATACCACTCCAACATTGAAGACTGTATAAATTGTGAAGGATATGCTATGACAGATGTCCAAGATGTTCTAAAAGTTCACGGGAAAAGTTATATTGATTTCAATTTACCACGCCCAGCTAAGAAACCACAACTGCTCCCACAGTATGATAAGGATTATGAGCTAAGAATAGCTGCTGAGATGAAAGCTACTCTCAATGAGGAACAACTTTTGGCCTATGATACCATTAATCAGGCTTTAGAAAACAATAATGTAACATCCAAGTGCTTTTTCCTTGACAGTCCTGTGGTAGTGGAAAAACCTATCTATATCATCTCCTCCTACATCTTCTAAGGGGACAAGGAAACATTGTATCACCTGCTGCCACTAAAGGAATTGCGGCTAATTTACTACAAGGGGGACGAGCAATACATTCTCTCTATGGCATTCCAATACCTGTGACTGAAACATCTGTTTCCAGAATTAAAAATGATACCGATGCGGCTAAGCATTTGCATAATACGAAACTTTTTATTATTGATGAGTGCACAATGCTATCTAAACATGCCTTGAATGTCATCGATAGACTTTTACTAGACATCATGACAACGAATGTGGCTAAGAAAGAGAAAACACCTTTTGGAGGAAAAGTTATTGTTCTTGGAGGAGACTTTAGACAATGTCTTCCTGTTATTGCTCATGGATCAAGAACAGATATTGTAGAGAGCTGTATTAAAGATTCACAAACATGGCAACTTTTTGCTCGACTGCCGCTTATCAACAACATGCGCTCCATTGATCCTGAATACAGCAGTTGGTTGCTTCGACTGGGAAATGGACAGCTGTCAAATGAAGATAACCTTGGAGACGATGTCTTTGAAATTCCTCCAGACATGGTGTGCACTGGCTGTTTAATTACTGATATTTTTGGAGATAAACTTTCTATTGATGTGAATGACACCGAGAGCATAAATATTGCTGCTCCTCATGCTATTTTATGTCCAAAAAATGAAGATGTTGAGAAAGTCAATTCTAACGTCATAGATCGCTTGCCAGGTGACTATAGTGAATATATCAGTGATGATTCCATCGATCCTGATGAAGCCGATGACCTCGACCAATACACAGTGGAATTTTTAAATTCACTAACACCAACTGGAATGCCTTCACATCGGCTAAAACTTAAAGTTGGCACCATTGTCATGTTATTACGAAACATCAACACCAAGAAAGGTCTCTGCAATGGTACTCAGCTGATTGTCAATGCGTTACATGCCAATATCATACAAGCTAAAGTAATTTGTGGCTCAGCAGCAGGAAATGTGGTATTCATTCCACGAATTGATTTGTGTCCATCAGAGACTGGATTACCTTTCAAATTACGACGTAGACAATTTCCGATTAAGCCAGCATTTGCAATGACCATTAATAAATCACAAGGGCAGACCCTCAATCGACTTGGAATATATCTACCGGAATATATCTACCAGAACCAGCATTTGCCTATGGTCAACTCTATGTTGCATTTTCCAGAGTCAAACAGCGTTGCAATGTCAGGGTCAAAGTGGTCAATACACCACTTCAAGGACAATTACTGCCTGATAAAAAAAAATAGTTTAGTCATAGATATATAAGACAAAAATAAAAAAAAACAAAAAAAAAAAAAATTGTTTAGCCATAGATATATAAATTTCAAGCACTTAATTAGGAAATAACCACGTAACATATATAGTTTTACATCTTAAAACCTTTGTTTAGACAGTTCATAGTATAATATATATTATATATACACACATACATATATACATATATATATATACACATACATATATACATATATATATATATACTAGCTGTGAGCCCGATGCAAATGCATCGGGTGTCTAGAATATTTTTTTTTTTTTTTTTAGATTTTCAAATAGATTTTCACTTGCCGCACCTGCCGCAAGTCCCCCTATACTTTCTATGGGGATTACCGCAACCGCGCCGCAAGTGTAGCGACTCGCAATGGCCTCGCGGCCATTGCTCACGCTACACAGCGAGTCGCAATAGATCCCCATTGAAAGTATAGGGGGAGTTGCGGCAGGTACGCGGTTGCGGTAATCCTTATGGAAGCGGGCATTGCGATTCGCTGGCCGAAAATAGAACCAGAGGCTCGGCCACAAAGCTAGCGATTTCCCGCTGAGGCTAGCGACTCGCTACCTGAGCGGGAAATCGCTAGCTTTGTGGCCGAGCCTCTGGTTCTATTTTCGGCCAGCGACTCGCAATGGCCGCTTCGCGGCCATTGCTCGCACTAAAGCTAGCGACTAGCAATGGCCTCGCGGCCATTGCTCGCGCAGCTGACGCCTCGCATAAGATTTTCGCGGCCGCACTTGCCGCAAGTGCAAAACCGCACTTGCCGCACCTGCCGCAAGTCCCCCTATACTTTCTATGGAGATTACCGCAACCGCGCCGCAAGTGTAACCGCATCTGCCGCGTTTGCCGCATAACCGTTACACTTGCGGCGCGGTTGCGGTAATGCCCATAGAAAGTATAGGGGGACTTGCGGCAGGTGCGGCAAATGCGGTTTTGCACTTGCGGCAGGTGCGGCCGCGAAAAAAACCGCGGCTGACTGCGGTTTTTTTCGCGCGGCCGCACTTGCCGCAAGTGCAAAACCGCACTTGCCGCAAGTCCCCCTATACTTTCTATGGGGATTACCGCAACCGCGCCGCAAGTGTAACCGCATCTGCCGCGTTTGCCGCATAACCGTTACACTTGCGGCGCGGTTGCGGTAATCCCCATAGAAAGTATAGGGGGACTTGCGGCAGGTGCGGTGGCTCAGGCAGCGACTCGCAATGGCCTCGCGGCCATTGCTCGCGCTACATGAGCGGTAAATCGCTAACTTGGCCAGCGACTCGCAATGGATCCCCATAGAAAGTATAGGGGGACTTGCGGCAGGTGCGGCGGCTGAGGCAGCGACTCGCAATGGCCTCGCGGCCATTGCTCGCGCTACATGAGCGGTAAATCGCTAACTTTGTGGCCGAGCCTCTGGTTCGATTTTCGGCCAGCGACTCGCAATGGCCGCTTCGCGACCATTGCTCGCACGTGGTGACGTCACAGAGTGACAAAGCCACGGTCTTTTTCAGGGTCCGACACGGAAGTGCCTACGGCAATTATATAGTAGAATATATATATAAATATAAATATACTAGATGGTGGCCCGATTCTAACGCATCGGGTATTCTAGAATATGTATGTACAGTAGTTTATTTATGAAGATGTAAGAATAATGCAATGCGAAGCTGGGTATAAATCCCGCGCCAGTATATAGCTGATTAGTGTCGGCGTACAGCAGTGTCGGCGTACAGCAGTGTCGGCGTGCAGCAGCGTCGGCGTGCAGCAGCGTCGGCGTGCAGCGGCGTCGGTCTGCAGCGGCGTTGAGCAGGGGTGAGAGGGTGCTGAGCGAGGGTGACTGGGTGCTGAGTGGGGGTGAGTGGGTGCTGAGCGGGTGAATTGGTACCGAGACGGGTGACTGGGTGCTGAGTGTGGGTGACTGGGTGCTGAGATGGGTGACTGGATGCTGAACGGAGTGAGTGGGTGCTGAGCAGGGGTGAGTGGGTGCTGAGCAGGGGTGAGTGGGTGCTGAGCAGGGGTGAGTGGGTGCTGAGCAGGGGTGAGTGGGTGCTGAGCAGGGGTGAGTGGGTGCTGAGCAGGGGTGAGTGGGTGCTGAGCAGGGGTGAGTGGGTGCTGAGCAGGGGTGAGAGTGTGGTGCTGAGCAGGGGTGAGTGGATGCTGAGGCAGGGGTGAGTGGGTGCTGAGGCAGGGGTGAGTGGGTGCTGAGCAGGGGTGAGTGGGTGCTGAGCAGGGGTGAGTGGGTGCTGAGCAGGGGTGAGTGGGTGCTGAGCAGGGGTGAGTGGGTGCTGAGCAGGGGTGAGTGGGTGCTGAGCAGGGGTGAGTGGGTGCTGAGCAGGGGTGAGTGGGTGCTGAGCAGGGGTGAGTGGGTGCTGAGCAGGGGTGAGTGGGTGCTGAGCAGGGTGAGTGGAAGTTGAGACAGGGACTGAGTGCTGAGCGGAGGTGACTTGGTGCTGAGCGGAGGTCACTGGGTGTGACTGGGAGCGGGTGAGTGTGGGGTTCAGTGGAAGCAGTGTAGGTTCAGTGCGCAGTGTGGAGTGAGAGGGTGCAGCGTGGGTTCAGTGGCGGTATTGTGGGGGCAGTGTGGGTTCTGTGGGGGCAGTGTGGGGTGAGAGGGGTAAGCAGGGGTAGTTAGGGGTGAATAGCAGGATGGAGGAGGCTCCACTCACCCCGACATTGTTCCTCTTCCTCCTCTTTTTTTTCTTGCTGCAATGACGTTCCGTAATGATAGGCCGCTGGAGGCAGGATTAAAACAGGGGGTGTAGTAGTGGAGATCATCTGTTCATTTCAAATAACAGGGCAAGAAAGGCGACAGTGAAGTCAGCTTTCCTGCCCACTATGTGAGTGTAGCGCTGTCACAGCAATCCTACCTCGCTAATGCGTCGCAGTCGCCAGGTTTTGAATGCGTGCGGCTGTTTTGCCTATGCTGCGCTCATTGGTTGCTGCGGCTGGCAGCGACCAATGAGCACTGGCGACCTGGCGCGCGATTTCAGCCTCAGACAGACATGATTAGGTAATTATATAGTAGATGTGAACACACATTAAGTAAAAGATGATAGATTTGTATCATCCAAATTTATCGATTTGGTGATATGAACCACAATCTTAAGCTCCAGCACTATAGGTGCTGAGAAATTTACATTTCTTTTTTCACTGGGAGAGGTTTTTGTAAACACCTGAGAGACGGGTAAGATGGCTGTTCACACACATCTCCATCTCAAGGTGTGTTCTGTACATATAGATACATAGTCTCATATATAGATAGAAAACTATGGATTTAGCTTTAACATCAGCATTTTTTGGCTATTTGTGGAAGTTTTGGTAAAAAAAAAAAAAAAAAAAAAAAAAAAAACACAATTTCTGCACTTGCTGCCTAAGGCCTCATCTACAGCACACTTGCTGTAAGCTGCATGCAATTTATATGGAATTTGTGGTTCACTTGCGGCAGATGCCACGGTTACGCAGTTTCGGCCGTAAAAACCGCAATGACCTGCGGTTTTGTAGCGGCTGCATTTCGTCCACCTGCCAATGCCATGTGTGCCGCATTTACAGCAGGTTAACCGCAAGTTCCATATACATTGCATCAGAATCGCTGCAAGTGTGTCGCAATTAAGCCCTTAGGTGTCAAGTACGGAAATTGTATTTATTATATCCCACCTTCTACAAATAGCTGAAAAATGCTGCTCTAAAACAGCTTTTAGTCTTCATAAATATGAAGTAGTTAGAGTAGGGACCCATGAGACGTAGGGCCACCTTGACATGGTTGATGGGCAAACACAAACTGGCTGATACGCAAAATATCAATATTGATTTTTTAAATGAAGCTACTTACTAAGTATCAAGTATTAACCAGTCGGTGTACCAAGAGCCCTACAATATAATAATTCCATTGTACAAAAATAATAATCATCCTACAACTATACATAGTTCATGAATAGATATCATGGAATAATTGTATTCTTAATTTTTTAACAATAAACTACCGTATATATGGATTCTAGACTACCCGATTCTTTAGAATCGGGCCGCCATCTAGTATATACGGTGTGTATATATATATATATAATATATTATAATATTTGTAAGGGTGCTTTCACATCTGCGTTTTTCGTAATTCGCGGCAGATGCGGTGAAAAAACCGCATCTGCCGCGTTTACCGCATAACCGTTCCACTTGCGGCGCGGTTGCGGTTTTTTCTATGCAAAGTATAGGCATACTTGCGGCAGGTGCGGCAAGTGCGGTTTTGCACTTGCGGCAGGTGCGGCCGCGAAAAAAACCGCAGTAAGCCGCGGTTTTTTTCGCGGCCGCACCTGCCGCAAGTGCAAAACCGCACTTGCCGCACCTGCCGCAAGTATGCCTATACTTTGCATAGAAAAAACCGCAACCGCGCCGCAAGTGGAACGGTTATGCGGTAAACGCGGCAGATGCGGTTTTTTCACCGCATCTGCCGCGAATTACGAAAAACGCAGATGTGAAAGGGCCCTAACACAACATATACTTTTTTTTCCTTTATATAAAATGCAAAATGGAAGTGTTCCATATATACATAATATATATATATATATATGCCCTATTTTAATTTTATTTTTCATGCAGACGCATCATTATTTCTCACTCCCAATTTGCTGGAACAGAAGAGTAAGGCTATGTTCACACACAGCGCTTTTTTTTGCGCAGGTGCTTTTTCCAGCGTTTTGACCCGTGCAAAAAAAAAAAAAAAAAAAAAAACTGTGGCGAGTTCAGACACCGCGTATTTTACGGGGCATCTTCTTCAGTGATGTCACAGAGGGGAAGAGGAATCCTGTTCCTTCTCCCCTCTGTTAAATCTGTCACAGCCCCATTTGATTTCGCAGTGCATTATACACTGCAAAATCAAATGTAAAATAATGTCAAATGTTTTAAAAGAATGTCGAAATGTATTTATACTTACCCTCCGCCGGGTGTTCCAGAGCCAGAAGCAGCAGCAGGCATCAACCTGCAAGTACCTTGCGTGATGTCATCGGGCGCCATGATTGGCCGCTCGCGGTCATGTGATTTGTACGTCATAGGACGTCACATATCACGACTGCTAGCAGGCCAATCCGCAATCACAGGCCCTTGCAGGTCGATATCTGCTGAAGATCTCCCGACTCCCGAACACCCGGCGGACAAGTAAGTATAAAATTCTTTATTATTTTTAATACATTTGACTTACTTTTACTTCCTCCCCTCTGTGACATCAGCGCTGGCGTATTCCCACTGGAATTATACATAGTCTGAACAGTGATGCGTACCGTATATACTCGTGTATAAGCCGACCCGTGTATAAGCCGACCCCCCTACTTTTGCCCCCAAAACCTGGGAAAACCTATTGACTCGTGTATAAGCCGAGGGTGGACCCCAGCACAGGTATACAGGTCCCCCCAGTGGTAGTATACAGCAGCCTCCCCAGTGGTAGTATACAGCAGCCTTCCCAGTGGCATATACAGGCCCCAGCAGTATATACAGCAGCCTCAGTGGTATACAGGCCCCAGCAGTATATACAGCAGCCCCAGTGGTATACAGGCCCCAGCAGTATATACAGCAGCCCCAGTGGTATACAGCAGCCAGCAGTATATACAGCAGCCCCAGTGGTATACAGCAGCCTCCCCAGTGGTATATACAGACCCCACCAGTATATACAGCAGCCCCAGTGGTATACAGGCCCCAGCAGTATATACAGCAGCCCCAGTGGTATACAGGCCCCAGCAGTATATACAGCAGCCCCAGTGGTATACAGGCCCCAGCAGTATATACAGCAGCCCCAGTGGTATACAGCAGCCTCCCTAGTGGTATATACACACCCCACCAGTATATACAGCAGCCCCAGTGGTTTACAGCAGCCTCCCCAGTGGTATATACAGACCCCAGCAGTATTACAGCAGCCTCCCCAGTGGTATACACAGACCCCAGCAGTATATACAGCAGCCCCAGTGGTATACAGGCCCCAGCAGTATATACAGCAGCCCCAGTGGTATACAGCAGCCTCCCCAGTGGTATATACACACTCCACCAGTATATACAGCAGCCCCAGTGGTATACAGGCCCCAGCAGTATATACAGCAGCCCCAGTGGTATACAGCAGCCTCCTCAGTGGTATATACAGGCCCCAGCAGTATATACAGCAGCCCCAGTGGTGTGGTATACAGCAGCCCCAGGGGTATATAACAGCCCCAGGGGTATATAACAGCCCCAGGGTATATAACAGCCCCAGGGGTATATAACAGCCCCAGGGGTATATAACAGCCCCAGGGGTATATAACAGCCCCAGGGGTGGGGTATACAGCAGCCCCAGGGGTATACAGCAGCCCAGGGGTATACAGCAGCCCCCAAATGCTGGCACTCGCCCCCCCTCCTTGTAAGGGCCCCCCCGCTGCTTAACTTACCAACCCTGGTCTTCTGCACAGCGCCGGTCCTCGGGAACCCGGATGCAGCCGGACGGGAGCAGCGAGGACGGAGCACCGAGGACCAGCGCTGTGCAGAAGACCGGGGATGGTAAGATAAGCAGCAGAGGGGCCCTTACACAGAGGGGGGGGGGGCAAGTGCCAGCATTTGGGGGCCAGATATGCACTGCTTCCCCTGCCGCTGATTGACAGGGGGAAGCAGTGCATATATAATGAGCGGCCCCACGTGATGGGGCACTCATACAGCAGCCTCCCCTGCCTCCTCCAGCCTCCCCAGCCCCGGACACAGCCCCCCACCACCGTATTGACCCGTGTATAAGCCGAGGGGGAGACTTTTCAGCCCAATTTTTGGGCTGAAAAACTCCGCTTATACACGAGTATATACGGTAATTCGAGCGGGAATAAAGGGCAAAATATGGGAGAAAGCGCAGGCGCAGGAGCGTAAATAATTGACATGTCAATTCTTTTTACGCCCGCGCTTTCTTCCATAAAAGAGATGCGTATTTTTACGCTGTCTATATGGCAAAGTGAATTTCCCATTCACTTTGTCAGCAGACACAGAGGTACATTATGCATTTTTGGAAAGTGCGCGTAAAAAAAGCGCTCATAAATGCGCAATGTGTGAACGTAGCCTTAAGGTGGCTGAGAGGTTTAGGAGCAATAACGGGTCTTTTCTGTGATCATGATTCCCTAAACTCACTTGTTCAATTATTCCTGGGCAGTTACCAAAGTTGGTCCTTAGAATGTGGAAAGCAAGGGGCACACACATATACTAATATAATGTACTAGCTGTACTACCCAGCTACGCCCGAGTTAATAAATAACTGACGTTAGCTATAACTAAATAGAATTTGAATATGTCATATTAATGACCTGTAAGAAAATAGAAGCTGAGCTGTGATTGGTTGCTATAGGCAGCCTGATAAATCTCCAGCCAACAGTAAACCCTCCCCCCGGCCGGGCAGTATAGGGTACCTCACACATACACATAATAGACAGCTCATGTGGCTGACATCTGCCTTAATTCCCTATATGGCACATGTGTTGCACATTGGCTGTTTTTAATCAGATGTTTATTTTTGGAAATTAAAGATAGCACACGTATGAGGCGAGTTGTGTGAGGCGATTTGTGCACATCTGTGTCTGTCTGTGTGATGTGTGTCCCTGTGGTGTGAGTGCATGTGTCCCTATAGGGTGTGTATGTGTGTGTGTCCCTGTGGTGTGTGTGTGTTCCTGTGGGGGGTGGGGGGGGTCTGTGTGTGTGTGTGTGTCTCTGTGTTGTGTATGTCTCTTTGTGGTGTGTGTGTGTCCCTGTGGGGTGAGTGCATGTGTCCCTATAGGGTGTGTATGTGTGCGTGTCCCTGTGGGGAGTGCGTGTGTGGTGTGTGTTTCTCTGTGGTGTGTGTGTGTGTGTCCCTGTGGGGCAAGTGCATGTGTCGCTATGGGTGTGTGTGGTGTGTGTGTTGTGTGTGTTCGGGTGCGTGGTGAGTATCCAATGTTGGGGCTGCACCTTAGCGACTATACACTTGCTGTTACTCTGTGTGCGTGTGGTGTGTATACATGTCCCCGTGCGTGGTGAATATCCCATGTTGGTGGCCCCACCTTAGTGACTATATGCTGTTAGTCTTTGGCGCTGTCATTATGCCCATCTCATTCACAACTGTCAACTGGTAACTGTCACTTTCTCTCCATTATGTAGATAGGGGCAAAATTGTTTGGTGAACTGGAACGCGCAGGGTTAAAAATTTTGCCTCACAACATAGCCTATGACGCTCTCGGGGTCCAGACGTGTGACTGTGCAAAATCTTGTGGCTGTAGTTGCAATGGTGTAGATGCCAATCCCAGACATACACACACACACACACACACACACACACACACACACACACACATTCAGCTTTATATATTGATACCAAAAGGTTTACACAAAAGGTTTTATTTGCATTAAAGAGGACCTGTCACCCCCCTGGTGCTATGATGCTAACTGAATGCAGTATTGAATGCAACGTGCCTGTTACATTCAGGGAAGGGGTCCCCCATGTCTCTACCCCCCTGTAAGTTGTAAAAAAAATACTTTATAAAGTTTATGGATAAGGATTCCAGAGGGACTTACTCAGTAATGAGTCAACGCTGTAGTATGGTGTCCTCCCCACCTCCAGCCCTCTCTTGTTCAGCCTCCACAGAGCAAGCAATGAGCGGGAGCGGTCTCAGCATCTGAAACGCCTCCTGCCGTTGACATCAGTGCTGGATCCCGCCCAGCTCCAGATTATACTGTTTGCATATATCGGAGCAAGCTCCGGTGCGGACGTCATCGGTAGGAGGAGTTTCAGCTGCTTGGACAGCTTTCCCCCATTGCTTGCTCTGTGGAGAGGAGACCCAAAGGAGGCTGAACAAGAGAGGGCTGGAGGTGAACCAGAGAGGGCTGGAGGCGGGGAGGTACCAGCAGCAATGATGACACGTACAGGAGGCTGAAAAAGAGAAGGCTGGAAGCTGGGAGGACACCATACAACAGCGATGACTCGTTACTGAGTAAGTCCTTCTGGACTCCTTATCCATAAACTTTATAAAGTCTTTTTTACAACTTACAGGGGAACTAGAGACATGGGGGACACCGTCCCTGAATACAGCAGATACGCTGCATTCAGTACTGCATTCAGTTAGAATAGCACCACGGGGTGACAGGTCCTCTTTAAACTATTACATTTTGAACCAAAGCTAAGCTTTTATAAATTCTATATCCCGGTTAGCTAGATTTCTAAATGTTATCAATAGTCATTTTACAGAAACATGAGCACTGTGCATGGCTGCCATTAAAAGGCAATCAATGAACAGACCAGAAGAAGTTCATACTAGGCAAGCCATCTGGCAGTGAGATCTGCATATGCTCTGCTGTCATTCTCCTTCCGCACCGTCATGTTCAGATCACCTGCGAATCATGCTTAATATGTATTGTAGACAATTTATTCTGCACAATGCTGTGCCAATCTGATATTAACTGGGCAGCAATAGAGATGGAAGCCACCGCACATGTCAGTTAACGGAGAAAACAAAACAAGCACAGTGGGCACGTGATTTCTATAAATCTCATCCACTGCGCTTATACTGTACAATGTAGCATTCAGAACGCAACGCAAATACGCTGCGTCCATAACTCTGCAAACTGATTGTGGGAACACAGCCTTATGGTTCCTGCATTTTTTTTTTTAGTTTAGAGGTGTCCATCATAGGACATAAGTATGATTACCTACTCTCCCACTCTTACTGCTCAGACAAATTATTTCACTCACTCATATAGATCCATTAATTCCCTTTACAAACATGATTATCACAGTCACCATTGGAGCAAAAAATCTAAGGTCCCTATCAGTCTTTGGAGTGTGGGAGGATATAAGAAAACCCACACAAACACAGGGAGAACATACAAACTCCTTGCACATGTCCTTGGTGGGAGCTAAGCCTAGAGCTTCCTCCCATATACCAGCATAAAAGGACAACTGACCTAACCTCCCACTATACCCCTTCTCATGGAAATGGACCCACTCATACCACATTTTACTCCTGGAGCATGTACAAGGACCATGTTTATTCCACTCCTAGTTTCTATTAGACACATGTTGAATAGGGATGAGTAGACCCGTGGTAGTTCAGATTCTGGGTGTTCAGCCAGACTTTATATAAAGTTCTATTTTGGAACCAAATGTGACCCGAATCTAATTGGAAGTCACTGACCAGGCAGTTCTGCTCTTTGCTCACATACAGCCAGCCATAAGCAAAGTTCCAGGGGGAGGAAGTGTGGTGTTTTGTAAATTTTTTCTTTTTTTTTTTGTACACACTACATCTATTTTTGCTGATTGTACCCCAAGTGCAGCCATTTAACCCCTTCATGACCCAGCCTATTTTGGCCTTCCTGACCTGGCCATTTTTTGCAATTCTGACCAGTGTCCCTTTATGAGGTTATAACTCGGGAACGCTTCAACGGATCCTAGTGATTCTGAGTTGTTTTTTCGTGACATATTGGGCTGCATGTTAGTATTAAATTTAGGTCGATAATTTTTGCGTTTATTTGTGAAAAAATCAAAAATATGGCAAAAATTTTGAAAATTTAGCAATTTTCAAATTTAGAATTTTTCTTCTGGTAAACTAGAGAGTTATGTGACACAAAATAGTTATGAAATAATATTTCCCACATGTCTACTTTACATCAGCACAATTTTGGAAAAAAAAAAAAATTTGTTAGGAAGTTGTAAGGGTTCAAAGTTCATGAGCAATTTTTCATTTTTCCACCAAAATTTACAAAACCATTTTTTTTATGACCCCGTCACATTTGAAGTCTTTTTGAGGGGTGTACATGACAGAAAACACCCAAAAGTGACACCATTCCAAAAACTGCACCCCTCAAGCTACTCAAAACTACATTCAAGAAGATTATTAACCCTTCAGGTGCTTCACAGGAACTAAGCAAATTGGAAACAAAAAAATGGATATTTAATTTTTCTAACAAAAATGTTCTTTTAGCCTCAATTTTTTCATTTTCACATAGGCAACAAGATAAAATGGATCCTAAAATTTGTTGGGCAATTTCTCCTGAGTATATCGATTACCTCATATGTGATCATAAACCATGGTTTGGGCGCACGGCAGGGCTCTGAAGGGAAAGAGCGCAATTTGACTTTTGGAGCTAATTTTCCATTCAAAAAGTGAAATGGCGCTCCTTCACTTCTAAGCCCTGCCTGCGCGTCAAAACAGTGGTTTATGACCACATATGAGGCATCGGTGTACTCAGGAGAAATTGCCCAACAAATTTTAGGATGAATTTTATCCTGTTACCCATGCGAAAATGAAAGAATTGAGGCTAAAAACATTTTTGTGAAGAAAAAGTACTTTTTCCATATTCACAGATCAATTTGTAAAGCATGTGGGGTTAAAAATGCTCACCACCCATCTAGATAAGTTCCCTGGGGGGTCTAGTTTCCAAAATGGGGTCACTTGTGGGGGAGCTCCAAAGTTTAGGCACACAGGGGCTCTCCAAATGCGACATGGTGTCCGCTAACAATTTGAATGGAAAATCACCTCAAATTGTTAGCGGACACCATGTCGCATTTGGAGAGCCCCTGTGTGCCTAAACATTGGAGCTCCCCCACAAGTGACCCCATTTTGGAACCTAGACCCCCCAAGGAACCTATCTAGATGCACAGTGAGCACTTTGAACCCCCATGTGATTCACAAATTGAGCCGTATAAATGAATAAAGAAACTTTTTGTGAAAAACATACTAGTCTAGTAGTTGCAATTCGCAGCATAGGGGACCCAAAACATTTGGGTCTCTCCATGCTGAGGATTCCAGCCCCCTAGCTGCCAAGTTGTACCTGGCTGGCAACCAAAAATACAGCAAAGCCTATTTTTTTTTTTATTTCTAGAATTATTTCTAGAAAAAAAATGACATAGGGCTCCGCCATATTTTTGGTCCAGCCGGGTACAACTTGGCAGCTACGGACTGCCACCAGCCCCCAGCTGCCTCGTCATACCTGGCTGGAACCAAAAATACAGCGAAGCCTATTTTTTTTTTTATTTCTAGAATTATTTCTAGAAAAAAAATGACATAGGGCTCCGCCATATTTTTGGTCCAGCCAGGTACAACTAGGCAGCTGGGGGCTGGAATCCTCAGCATAGTGAGGCCCAAGCGTTCTGGGCCCCCCATGCTGTGAATTGCAGCCCGCAGCCGCCCCAGAAAATGGCGCATTCATTGAAGCGCCATTTTCTGGCGCTGTACCCAGGCTCTTCCAGTTGCCCTGGTGCCGGTGGCTAACTGGGTAATAAAGGGGTTAATGCCAGCTTTTTATTGGCAGCTGGCACTAAGCCCGAGATTCATAATATAGGGCCAATGTTAGACCCGCCATTAGGAATCTCTGGTAAATAGTCAGAAAATACACACAGAGAAATATCTTTTTATTTGAAAAAAAACACAAACAAAATTCGGACTCCATCTTTATTATAAAGATCCGACGTAGTCCACAACGAAGGTCCCACGACGCTCGATCGCCTCCGACGTATTCCACAACGAAGGTCCCACGACGCTCGATCACCTCTGCTACATCCAGAGACTGCAGCAAGGGATCAAGTGTCCTCTTGTTGTAGTTTCTGGGGTCAGAGTCATGGTGCACGGTACGGCAGATCATTGCCATACAGTGCACCATGACTGACCCCAGTGGCTACAAGAGGACACTTGATCCTTTGTTGTAGTCTCTGGGGTCACAGTCATGAAGTACTGTATGGCAATTATCTGCCGCGCCGTGCTTCATGACTGTGACCCCAGAGACTACAACAAGGTATCAAGCGTCCTCTTGTTGTAGTCTCTGGGGTCAGAGTCATGGTGCACGGTACGGCAGATCATTGCCATACAGTGCACCATGACTGACACCTGAGACTACAACAAGAGGACACTTGATCCTTTGTTGTAGTCTCTGGGGTCACAGTCATGAAAGACTGTATGGCAATTATCTGCCGTACCATGCTTCATGACTGTGACCCCAGACACTACAACAAGGGATCAAGTGTCCTCTTGTTGTAGTCTCTGGGGTCAGAGTCATGGTGCACGGTACGGCAGATCATTGCCAAACAGTGCACCATGACTGACCCCAGTGAATACAACAAGAGGACACTTGATCCCTTGTTGTAGTCTCTGGGGTCACAGTCATGAAGTACTGTATGGCAATTATCTGTCGTACCGTGCACCATGACTCTGACCCCAGAGACTACAACAAGAGGACACTTGATCCTTTGTTATAGTCACTGGGGTCAATCATGGTGCACTGTATGGCAATTATCTGCCGTACCGTGCTTCATGACTGTGACCCCAGAGACTACAACAAGGGATCAAGCGTCCTCTTGTTGTAGTCTCTGGGGTCAGAGTCATGGTGCACGGTATGGCAGATCATTGCCATACAGTGCACCATGACTGACACCTGTGACTACAACAAGAGGACACTTGATCCCTTGTTACACACATGCACCCATCCATCCATGCATCCATGACCGCACCCATGCGCCCATCCATCCACGCACCCATCCATCCACGCACCCATGCGCTCATCCATCCACACACCCATCTATCTTTGCACCCATGCTCCCATGCACGCACCCATGCTCTCATGCACACACCCATGCGCCCATCCATCCACGCACCCATGCGTCCATCCATCCACGCACCCATGCGTCCATCCATCCATGCACGCACCCATCCATCCACGCACCCATGCGTCCAACCATCCATGCACGCACCCATCCATCCACGCACCCATGCGTCCATCCATCCATGCACGCACCCATGCACCTATCCCTCCACGCACCAATCCATCTTTGCGCCCATGCACGCACCCATGCGCCCATGCACGCACCCATGCGTGCACCCATGCGCACACCCATGCGCCCATGCACGCACCCATGCATCCACCCATGAACATGCACACATACACACACACACATACTTACCTCTCTCTCAAGATCCTCCAGTGAGGAGGAGGAGCCTGGGAGAAGAGGAGGAGCGCCACACAGAGGAGCCGTGGC
This sequence comes from Allobates femoralis, assembly GCA_033576535.1. Taxonomy (NCBI): domain Eukaryota; kingdom Metazoa; phylum Chordata; class Amphibia; order Anura; family Aromobatidae; genus Allobates; species Allobates femoralis. The sequence continues at coordinate 305,920,957 of JARQOC010000004.1, forward strand.
ACCACGGAGGACGACGGAGGACGGGTGAGAGGGGACACGGGGGGGAGGGGGCACTAGGGGACACGGGGGGGAGGGGGCACTAGGGCACCCGGGGCAGGAGGGTTGCGGGGCACTAGGCACCCACCGGCGCCAGACCGCGCCGATGCCTGCACCGGCGCCTGCAGCAGCGCCGGCATGCTGCTGAGAGGGGATCGGTGCCGGTGGTGGGTGGGGGGGTTAACTTTGGTGTCGGAGGGGCTGAGGAGGGGGAGGGCACCCGCGCACCCACCCCTCCAAGCCTGATTGGAGAAATCCAATCAGATTTGGAGGGGAGAATCGCTCTGATTGGTAGTTCAGATTAAACTGCCAATCAGAGCGAATTCAGCCACGAGGGGGAAAAAGCCACCCCCCCAGGACAAAGTACAGGTCCTCATGTTCCTGCGGCACCAGTGACATGTCACCGGCCCCGATCACCGGTGCCGCGGGAACGCGATCCTGCCATGACGTCGTGGGACGTCACAGGTCGGGAACGCATCGACTTCTATGACGTCCCACGACGTCACAGGTCGTGAAGGGTTAAACACTGCAAGGCTCACACTGGGGCGAACATAGTGTGTACCCGAGCACAGTGATACTCACTCCAGTGATTTGTATATGTAAAGTACCCGAACGCTGACTTTTCTAAAAAAGAAAAAAAAAAAGTCTGTATTCACTACGAACACCAAACCTAAAAGTCTGGTTCACTGATTGGAACAGTTCAACATTTAGCAATTCTGAAAAGAAGCACTTGATATTTCTATCTCCATACCCCCTGTTGATCATTATGTTTGCTCAATTTGCCAGCTAAAGGCCCCGTCATACTTGGCGACGCACCAGCGCTCCCGACAATGATCCGACCTGGTAGAGATCGCTGGTGCATCGCTACGTGATCGCTGGTGAGATGTCAAACAGTCAGATCTCACCAGCGAAGCAGCACCGATACAGCAATCGTTGGGACTATGTCACTCTCGGGCGTGGTATTGAGATCGCTGGTCGTTGTCCTTATCAAACGCAGCGATGCATGCTGCCCAGCGGGAGCGCAACAACCAAAAAATGGTCAAGAACGGTTTGTAACGATCAGCGATCTCACAGCAGGGGCTTGATCGCTGCTACGTGTCACACATAGCGAGATAGCTGTTGCGTCACAAAACTTGTCACTTGTTACACGGTCCGAGATCGTGAACGATATCGCTCAAACGTCACGGGTTTGGAGTCATTCAAGCAACATCATTACTACTTTGTTGCATGTGACACCGAGATTCAATTACGATAAATTGTTGATCGCAGATTTGAGAACATGTTCTCAAATCAGACGATCCACGATCAGCCAACCTGCCGCATTGTTATGTGTGACACCGCGATAACCATGTCGTTAACGACTTTGCCTATTCACAACAGTGAACAAGGATTGTTCGCTGGGTTGTGCGAATGATAGCTGCTCGCTGGATCGTTGGTGCGTCGTGCACGATATCTAGACATGTGACATCTCACCAACGATCTCAAAACGATGTCTGCAACGACCGCACGCCCATGAGATCGGTGGTGATATCCTTTCAATATTGAAGCGTGTAACGGTACCTTCAGTGTGATGGGGGCTTTAGTCTGATGTTTGTTTGTTACATAAAGCACACAAGTTGCACGCTTTCATCTTTCTTGATCTAATGCATGGACTAGCCAGAGGTATCCTGACCTAAACACAGCAACCTCACATTTGGCTGGCAGAAAAGTTCAGGTCAGGAAACCCTTAGCCAGTTCTTGCCTCAACAACTGTAAAGGCCACTTCACACACACAGATATCTGAGTCCAATATCTGAATAGATCTCTGGTTGCAGTGAAATCATGGATACATTGCTCCATGTTGTACACAGCCACAAAATGGAGCAATGTATCCATGATTTCACTGCAACCAGAGATCTGTTCAGATATTGGACTCATCTGTGTGTGTGAAGTGGCCTTAAGACAACCAGTCACATTGACTTGAATACTGCAACAGAACAGGAGATGACCCTTGCCAAGGAGCAAGGAGTGGGGTCTGAGAGTGGTTAATGGTAATTGTCAGTCAATATTCATCTCTCCCATTTCTTTTATCCACATGGTTGTTCGGGTAAACCAATCATACACGTGTTATGACCGGCAGACTACTCTGATAAATAGTGAGGGAATAGGGAAAGGAAGCTGCTCCACTGCCAATTGCTCCAGGTGTGACAGTATGGCTTCCGTCTGGATCAAAGTTTTAAAGGAGAGCTAGCGTTGCATTCATCTCTCCAATCCTTTATTTCATATAAAAATATCCCCTACCAGGGATGGCCAGACGCATTTCAAATTGAAACTTTTTATTCATTGGCTCATTAAACATTAAAAACACACATTGATATATACAAAAAAAATCCCCCCCATAAGCCCAGCTGAACCAAATTCCATACATATAAATGAACAAAGAATTAACCCTTGTCTGGACACCAGTTCGAAACGCGTCTGGCCATCCCTGGTAGGCGCTTTTGATGTTTTTAGTCTTTATATGAAATAAAGGATTGGAGAGATGAATGCATCGGTAGTTCTCCTTTAAGACTACTCTGATGGCAGCTCACCTTCTCTGAAATACAAAAGATTAGGCATGCTGATATCCAACAGCCCAATACTTTTCTTTCACTTGGGCAAATGTCTGAAGACCACATACACATTGCACAGTCGACTTGTTCTGATTAGTTTGGCTGATATTTTTCTAGTGCTGCAAATAAATGGCTTCCTTTGAGAAACAGCTCCGTTCCAGTCCAAGGGTTGTGTCTAGTATTGCAGGTTAGGATTCTTGGAGTATAGCTGGGCAGCTTTACCCCATAAACGTCTAGACAAAATTGGCACGGTTTATATACTAAAGCAGCCATGTTCTGCTAATCCATTTTTTACAATTTATGGCTCATTCAAATGTCCGATTTTTGCGTATGGGTACTATCCAAGGGATAGCACTTGTACCTGTGAAAGTCTAAGGGGACATTCAAATGTACTTACCGTATATACTCGTGTATAAGCCGAGTTTTTCAGCACAAAAATTGTGCTGAAAAGTGCCCCCCTCGGCTTATACACGAGTCACTATACAGCTGAGTGGGGGGGGGCCGGTGTCCGGGGGCTGGAGGAGGCAGGGGGAGGCTGCACTATGAGCGGCCGGTCACGTGGGGCCGCTCATTAGTGCAATGCAATATGCACGGCATCCCCCTGTCCATCAGCGGCAGGGGGAGCCGTGCATATTACATTGCTCTCCCCCAGTAGTTTATACAGGCCCCCCGATCCCCCCCCCCCCGTAGTTTATACAGGCCCCCCGATCCCCCCCGCCCCGTAGTATATACAGGCCCCCCGTAGTTTATGCAGGCCACCCGATCCCCCCCCCCGTAGTATATACAGGCCCCCCGATTCCCACCCTCTATGTAGTATATACAGGCCCCCCGCGCTCTATATACAGGCCCCCGGTTGCAGCCACAGACCTGTAAGAGAATCGCTTTCATACTTACCCTCCTCGCTGTTACCCGCGCTCCTCCGGTCTCCTTCCCGCTTGTACCCGGCGCGTCCACAATGACGTCATTGTGGATGCGCCGGGAAGAAGCTGGAAGGAGACGAGGACGCGCGATGACAGTGAGGAGGGTAAGTATGAAAGCGATTCTCTTACAGGTCTGTGGCTGCAACCGGGGGCCTGTATATAGAGCGCGGGGGGCCTGTATATACTACATAGAGGGTGGGAATCGGGGGGCCTGTATATACTACGGGGGGGGGGGGGGATCGGGTGGCCTGCATAAACTACGGGGGTGGGTAATCGGGGGGCCTGTATATACCACACTGCTGGGGGCTGCTGCCTGTATATACCACACTGCTGGGGGCTGCTGCCTGTATATACCACACTGCTGGGGAGGCTGCTGTATACCACACTGCTGGGGAGGCTGCTGTATACCACACTGCTGGGGAGGCTGCTGTATACCACACTGCTGGGGGCTGCTGCCTGTATATACCTCAGGGGCTGCTGCCTTATACACACGCTGGGGCTGCTGCCTGTATATACCACACTGCTGGGGGCTGCTGCCTGTATATACCACACTGCTGGGGGCTGCTGCCTGTATATACCACACTGCTGGGGGGGCTGGGCTGCCTGTATATACCACACTGCTGGGGGCTGCTGCCTGTATATACCTCACTGCTGGGGGCTGCTGCCTGTATATACCACACTGCTGGGGGCTGCTGCCTGTATATACCACACTGCTGGGGGCTGCTGCCTGTATATACCTCACTGCTGGGGGCTGCTGCCTGTATATACCACACTGCTGGGGGCTGCTGCCTGTATATACCACACTGCTGGGGGCTGCTGCCTGTATATACCACACTGCTGGGGGCTGCTGCCTGTATATACCACACTGCTGGGGGCTGCTGCCTGTATATACCACACTGCTGGGGGCTGCTGCCTGTATATACCACACTGCTGGGGGCTGCTGCCTGTATATACCTCACTGCTGGGGGCTGCTGCCTGTATATACCACACTGCTGGGGGCTGCTGCCTGTATATACCACACTGCTGGGGGCTGTATACCTGTGCTGGAGTCCACCCTCGGCTTATACACGAGTCAATAGGTTTTCCCAGGTTTTGGGGGCAAAAGTAGGGGGGTCGGCTTATACACGGGTCGGCTTATACACGAGTATATACGGTAGTTTTTTGCAAATGACTCACAGAGACATCTAATTTTGATCCGACGGTTGGATCAAAACTGTCAATGCAAGTCTGAGTCTGTAAAAAAAAAAAAATAAAATTTGGATGAAATATGAAATATTGAGAATGAAGTTAGAAAAATGCATCACACCTGTCACAGATTCATCAGATCAGCATTCTCAATATTCCTAAACTAGGTATCCCCCACTCAAATTACATCATATACCCCTAAGGCTAGGAGCATACACTGTGCTGCCTTATTAAAAGGACTCTCTGAACATATGATGTCTATATAATATCTATATAATCCCCACAGATCACCTATTAATCAGTTCTGCGATTTTGCACACATGGTGATTTAACAGCTCTAAAGGTAGCGTCACACGCGGCAATATTGCTAGGCAATTTCACTGGCAATTTGCTGGTTGATGTGAAATTATGGACACATTTGTTGCCGTGTACAAATGTAAAAAATAGAACAATGTGTCCATGATTTCACTGCAACCAGCAAATTGCCAGTGAAATTGCCTAGCAATATTGCTGTGTCTGACAGTACCTTAAGTGTTTTTACTATTATTATTTTTTTTTGTTACAAATGTTTTTAAGCAGGTCTGTGGAGTCAGAGTCATGGAATTGGTGAACATTTTGGTGGAGTTGGAGTCTCGGACCTAAAATATGTAATAAATTGGTAGCATAGTTCAATGCAGTATATTATTATTATGTTCTATCTAAATAGCTTGATTATTATTTCATGATAATGATTAAAAGCCTGATGTTACCATTGTACTACAATAAATGTATCACTTAAACATGAGCCATGGATGAGGGAGTCAAAGTCAGTCGGGGAAATTGAGGATTCGGTGGTTTGGCTTACTGACTCCACCACCCTGTTTTAAGGCATTTATTTCCAAGAGACAGGTTTTCTACATCTAGTAGGAATAAAGTATGCATTGTTTTACTTGTAGTTCTTTATCGGACATTTACAAACTTTCACTAATACATTGTATTCCGATTGCTATCATATTTTGTTTTATGTAGGCTATATTTAGCCTTGAATTACAAGGTGGCTATAGCAACAGTTTGTGTTGGCGTGGGTAGAGTTTTGTTATTTTTCATTATTTATATTTTGTGGAATATATTTAATTTTACATTTTTTAACATAATATATATCTCAGAAGGTTATGAGCCTCAGAGGGACTTTCAGTATATTTTTTTCAACTATAACTGTTGGTGACCCACATAAAGACACAACAGCCCTCTATAATAACAGGTCACAGCGATGGTGATGACCTTCGTGTCCAATACAGATAAAAGCATTGCTGCTTCTAGCACTATATAAACTGGAAGAGATTTTGTAACCCAATTCTGTCTTCTCAGGATCCCCTGCTGCCTCCATAAACCCACACCACTAATTTACCATGGTGCCACATTAAAGATGATGTATAAGCAATCTGTACATACGGCGCTTGGTTGCTTATTTTCTTTAGAATATATGCTACCGTACTCCTAAAAGCTCATAAATGTTCAGACTTTTTAATCACAATTTGTTCAGCATTTGGCTCATATCAGTTTATATGGACGTTAAGGTAGGAGGAGGTTCTCACTGAGGATCTCCCAATATGATCCAGAGTGAAGAGATAGCTATGAAGGTACCGTCACACAGGAGATATCGCCGGCGATGTTGCCGGCAACTGAGGGCGGTGGCCAGGTTGCGGCGACATCGCCGGAGAGTTGCCTCGTGTGACAGGGCGATAATCAGGCGAAAAATCGCCTGAGTCACATCGCCAGGTTTCCCAACAATGTTGGGAAACCTGGCGATGTTGGTCAGGCGATCATGCCTGATCGCCTTGTGTAACGCGGCAACCTGCAATGTTGAGGGCGATTCCGCCTATCTACAACATTGCGAGTTATCGCTCGCTGGGTTGCTGGGCAACGCAGCGAGCGATAGCCGCGGCAACTAGCAGGCGACATCGCCGGTAAGTTGCTCAGTCTGACATCTCCCCGGCGATGTTGTCAGGGATGCGCGCTCCCGCGATCGCCGGCAACATCGCCGGCGATATCTCCCTGTGTGACGGTACCTTGAGGGTGTCTATCTCCTACAAGGACAACACATTCATTTCATAATGGGCATCCTTCATAGAAAAATTTAATTTTCCCTGCTGAGACAAGGAAATCCTTGCAGGGAAAATCAGGATCTACAATTCAGCAATTAAAGGGGTATTCCCATCTCCAAGATCCTATCCCAATATGTAGCAGGTGTAATAATCAGATTAGCAAACACTTCCAATTAGAAATGTAGGTAACGTCTCCTGATTAGCTATGTCTCTTATCTCATGTGCTGGATATTCCAGCTTGGATATCCATGGTTACAACCACTCACATAGTGACAGCTGCTCATGTTCATCAGTATTGATACCTGTCACTATATGATTGATTGTGCCTAAGGATACCCAAGGCCGGCTTCACACTGCGGGTGTGATCTGATCCGTGGCTGTCAGGGTGAACCTGACAGCCCCGGACCGGATCAGCACACAGAACCGGAGGGCTAATATGCCCTCCGGTCCGGGGTGCAGCTGCAGTTGCTGATTATTCAGGACTGCGGCTCGCATGGAGCTAGCCGCGGGCCTGAAATAACAGCAGAGTGCAGCCGCAGGTGTCCGGTTCCCGGATCGGGGCAATCCGGCACCATAGGCTCCCATGTTAGGGAGCCCCGGATTGCCCCGTATCCGGGAGGATCCGGGCGAATCTGGGAGGATACGGAAGAAGGCGATTAAGGGTGATTTTTCTCCTCGGACACAAAAACGATGCAAGAAACGTTTTTGTGTCCGTGAGAAAAATCTGAATTCTCCCTGATTCTCCCGGATAGAAACCGGATGGCAGAGAGCTGCCATCCGGCTTCTATCCGGGCCCATAGGATACTATTGGCCACGGACAGCCACGGATCGAATCACACCCGCAGTGTGAAGCCAGCCTAAGCTGCTGTAATGCCTTGTAGATGAGGTAAGTGACATAGCTAATCAGGAGAACTATAATGGTGGGTTTACACGCTTCAATATCGTTCCGATATCGCAGTTCAATGGCGCGGGAGCGCGCAATTAGTGCACGTTCCTCCCGCATCACATTGAATGTTTACACGCTGCGATATCGGAATAAAACGTCCGTGCGATGTCTCCGCCTCCCAACCCAGGATCGCATGGTTAACATGGGAGTGAATGGGTGACGTATGAAATCGCATCGTAATTGGGCGTTTACACAGCACGATCCGGCTTCAATCGCTATGCAATATCGGGGCATTGAATAGCACGCTCATTCAATCCCCGATATCGCATTGACATCGTTCCTGCATCGTATTGGACGTTCACACCATACAACGCAGGAACGATTTCGCCTCCGACGATTGAACCACGTGACTTTTGATTGAAATCGTAAGACGATATCGCGACGTGTAAACCCGCCATTAGGCATTTCTAATTGGATTTAATTGCCATTATTTTTAGTACTCTTACTACTTCTCGGGATAGGGTATTCCCATCTCCAAGATCCTTTTAAATACTGCACTTTATGACACTGATAAACAGTTATCAGTGATAAGACAACCTTTATACAGCTAAGTACACACAATGTCTTCTTTACCTGGAAAAACACTATGGAAATGCTAAACAAGAATGAGCAATGTAAAAACGACTTTTTTTTAACTCATTTCAACTGTTTCACACCTCCAAATCAAAAAGTGTTTAGGAAGTGACCAGTCCTAGCTTCTGCTGGCTTCCTCTTGGATGCCACTTAAAACTTTAATGCATTAATAGTAATATTTTAAAAGTCGCCACAAAGCATCAAAAAAGATCAAAAGACGATTCAGGTAAAACAAAACCGGTCTCCTGAAGTGTCTTTTGATTGAAAAACTGAGTGAGTAGACTGATGACTAAAGAATGTTGTGTGCACATACCCTTGAATGAAAAATCCTTGCCAAATGTCACATTTTCCATGTAAATTCCCATACGTATAGTTATAATGTAATTGCTGTTATTATTTGTTGTAGTAGATTTGAAGGTGTTCTACAGCACTTCTATATTGTTGATCAAGTCTTAATATGGGTTATCAGTATAAACGGAGTAGAGTCCGGCAAGGCTTCCCAACCAAAGGCATCCTATTATTAGCCAACAGGGGTGGTGGGCTGTAAATTGCGTACGGAGTGGCACACCACAGCTCTGCACAGATTGCCAGCTGCTGGGTACTACAGACCAGCTCTTATGCTTTTCAGCAGTGCTTGATCTGCAGTACAAAGCAGCCACTAAATCGTGCACAGGACTGTGGGGTGCCGCTCCGTGCTCACATCAGGCCTCTGATAGAGGCAATAACAGCTGCTCATGTACAACACCCACCATTCTCAACAATTTGATGTTTGTGACCTATCTGAAGAATTGGTCAACAATACACACGTATTTAACAACCCCATTTTTAGATCACCAGAGCGCCATCCATCCTTTCTAGCCATCATTCACAGTGAGTAATGCTGGTCATACACATACGATTATGATGGGCAGATCAATTGTATTTTTAATTATTTGCACTTGCAAGATTCCCGATTAAATCAGTATATCGATCACATAAAAGAAACGTAATGCGCATTCAGAGAGGTGAATAATCAGCAGACACAGACCTCTTGTTTTAGCTGATAATGGCAAAACATTCCGATATGCGCCATTGCCTTTTTGTGGACAGGAAGTAGTTTACCATCACATATAAACGTTTATGTACACTTCAAAAACCACCATTGCCCGAAGTGGTTAAAATGGCTCTTTTCAGAGAACAATCATCCTGCGTGCATGGGGAGCATAATTCCCATCTCTTTCACTGTAGAGTGGCATGACTCAACGCTATGAATAGAGTGGGAAAATAGATCTAACATTGGTGACCAGAGGTTTACTTTCCTTTCAGGTAAACGGTAAACCATAATTTTCACCTTTAAGTCTATTATGTTTTAGTCAAAAAGCTGAACACAGAATCCAGGACAGATCATCAATGTATGACTGGAGGGATTCCCACCCACCTGGTCCACCAGTGATTAGCAATACCTGCACCTCTGCACCCTCTTTGCAGTACTCAATATGGCATCATTCACATGATCAATTGGTACGGTGCTCTCAAGACTTATGGCGGGTTTACACGCCGCGATATCGCAGTACAATTTCAATCAAAAGTCACGTGGTTCAATCGTTGGACCCGATATCGTGCCTGCGTTGTATGGTGTGAACGTCCAATGCGATGCAGGAACGATGTCAATGCGATATCGGGGATCGAATGAGCGTGCTATTCAATGCCCCGATATTGCATAGCGATTGAAGCCAGATCGTGCTGTGTAAACACCCAATTACGATGCGATTTGATACGTCACCCATTCACTCCCATGTTAACTATGCGATCCTGGATTGGGAGGCGGAGACATCGCACGGACGTTGTATTACGATATCGCAGCGTCTAAACAGTCAATGCGATGCGGGTGAAACGTGCACTAATTGCGCGCTCCCGCGCCATTGAGTTGCGATATCGAAACGATATCGTGGCGTGTAAACCCACCATTAAGATACAGAGAACGCTGAGCTGGGTCCTTCACAAGGAAGGTTTGCTTAGCTACACACCTGTTGTTTTGCAGGTTGACGGGTGTCTTTATGGGAAGGTCACTATTAAAAAAAAAATCTCAGAAAACCTCCGAAGTGATCTTCACTTTAGTAGAACATTATTCAGGAAGAATTACACTGTTTATGCAGGTCTGTGGAGTCAGAGCCCATTTTGGGTGGCGGTGGAGTCAGATACAGGGAAATTGAGGAGTCTGCGTCCGATATGGGGCTTAGGCCCACGTCACACACACACACAGATATTTGTGCAGATATTGTTCACAGATCTCTGATTGCAGTGAAATTATGGACACATTAATCCATTTATATACAGCCACAAAATGGAACAATGTGTCCATGATTTCACTGCAACCAGAGATCTGTGAACAATATCTGCACAAATATCTGTGTGTGTGACGTGGGCCTTAGGCTGGGTTCACATTGGGCGTGCTCCGGTCTGGGGCTGTCCGGGGTGACAGCCTGGACCGGAGTTTTGCTCCATAGGAGACTATCGGGCGGGACGGAGCTGGATGGCAGTTATCTGCCATCCGGCTGCTATCTCGCCGGATGTATCCTGGAGAAGTGGGATGTTTCTTCCGAATCCAAAAACATTGCATGCAACGTTTTTGGAATCGGAAAAAAAAACCCACTTGTCCCTGCTTCATCCGGCGAGATAGCAGCTGGATGGCAGATAACTGCCATCCAGCTCCATCCCGCCCGATAGTCTCCTATGGAGCAAAACTCCGGTCCAGGATGTCACCCCGGACAGCCCCGGACCGGAGCACACCGCAATGTGAACCCAGCCTTACTGACATCACAGCCCTGGTTATGGAGTTAGTGTCTGAATCAGATTTAGGCTACGATCACACATAGTGCTTTTTTGCGCTTGTTTACGCTGCGCTTATCCACAAAAGCGCACCTGCGTCTGCCGGCAAAGTGAATGGACTTTCACTTTTGCCGTGCAGACGCTGCGTAAATATACGCCACGCTTTTATGGGAGAAAGTGTGCGCGTAAAAAGAATCAACATGTCAATTGTTGATGCTTTTTTGCACGCGCTTTCTCCCATAGGCCCCATTATAGCCACTGAAATTACGCATCGCCGTTCAGACGATGCATTATTCCAGCACGTATAATGCCGGGCACTGCAGGATGTGATGTCACACAGGGGAGGAAGAATCCTGTGTTCCTCCCCCAGGTGACAGGTGAAAGAGCCCTTTTGGCTTTCACAGTGATTATAATCAATGTCATTGTCATTAGTTCTCAGCTACAATATACACTGTGAAAGCTAAATAAAAAGCAAAAGGCATTACAAATAAAAATTTCAATACTTACCTCTCCGGCGGCTGTTCCTGCTTACCGGGAGCAGAGAAATCCACTTCTGATCTGCTTGCAAGACCTTCCAGCTGTGATTGGCCAGTAGCAGTCATGTGGTATGAACGTCATGTACCACATGATCGCTACTGGCCAATGACAGATCTGAAAGGTCCTGGCAGCACAGTAGACATGGATGTCCCGGTAACCGGAACAGCTGGTGGATAGGTAAGCATATTTTTTTATTTTTAATGCCTTTTGCTTCATTTTATTTAGCTGTCACAGTGTATATTAATACACTGTGAAAGCCAGAAGGTCTGTCATACAAGTCACACGGGGACACGGAGGGAGGAACATCGGATTCTTCCTCCCCCTTTTGATATCACATCCCTCCTGCGCTTTTGGGGGACAAACGCAGCAGGAAAAAAAAACAGGGTCTGTGAAGGCGCTGCGTTTTTCTTACCTGCGCTAAATAACACGGCCGCAAAACACGGCAAAAAAACGCACGCCCCCCAAAAGTGCAGGAAGTGCGCAGTGTGTGAACGTAGCCTTAGGGAAATTGAAGAGTCAGATGCTTAAAAGATAATCGGATATATACGTGGAAGATCCTTGCTGCTGTCAGACAGACAAGCCCATAGGGTAATATGGATCAAGATTGATGGCTTTATTCACCACTTTCGGAGTGTCAGCCTCTCTCCTTCCTCAGGACACCAAACATATTTACAGGACTGACAAGTAGTACACCATAATTTATACATAAATATTTGGTGTTTGGACTTCCAGCCTGCTATTGTGTCATCACTTCCCACTGAAACCAGAGAATAGAAGATGACCCTGAATACATTCCCCATGGTAACGCCAATGTACCAGGTGCTCGGCAAATAAAATGCTCCCCAGGCTGGAAAATCTGATACCGTGTTACGGCGGTGGAGGCACACGTGAAGAGCTGAACCACCTCACCTGCATTTACATTGAGCACAGCTCCACCCTAATGAAAGCTATGGAGTCATCACTACATTAACCATTAATGGGCTCCACCTGATCTGCAGCACACAAAGTTATGCAGATGACAAGAAAATAATAGTTAATCAGCGTCTGATTAAAGCAGACATTAATAATGATCACAAGTAAATGCAAAGCTGGCTAGGCTATCAACTGTGCCAGCAAGAGAACTAAGGAGAAAATCAATGTCATCGCCATTAATTCTCAGCTATGGAGGCGATCTGGCAGTGCCAGGAGATGCCCATTATTAACCCATCATTCTCAGTTATGGGTAGTATCCTGCAGGGTCAGTTACCACTCATCTAAGATGAAGGTGTATCTGGAAGTGCCAGGAGTGGTCCATTATTAACCCTTCATTCTCAGCAACGAGTGGTATCTGGCAGGACCAGGGGGTACCCATTAACCCTTCATTCTCAGCAATGGGTGGTATTGTCAGGAGGTACCCTTCAGTCTCAGTCATGGTGTCTGGCATGGTCAGGAGGTGCCCTTCAGTCTCACTCATGGGTGCTATCTGGCAGGGCAGAGCTGCCCATTAACCCTTCAGTCTCACTCATGGGTGCTACTCAGGCATGGTCGGAGGTTGCCCTTCAGTCTCAGTCATGGGCTATCTGCCATTCTGCATGGTCAGGAGGTGCCCATTAACCCATTCATGCTCATCATGGTCTATCTGGCATAGGTCAGGAGGTGCCCATTAACCCTTCAGTCTCAGTCATGGGTGCTATCTGGCAGGTCAGGAAGTGCCCTTCAGTCTCAGTACATGGGTGCTATCTGGCATTGTCAGGAGGTGCCCATTAACCCTGCAGTCTCACTGATGGGTGCTATCTGGCATGGTCAGGAGTGCCCTGCAGTCTCAGTGATGGGTGCTATCTGGCATGGTCAGGAGGTGCCCTTATCCTCAGTGATGGGTGCTATCTGGCATGGTCAGGAGGTGCCCTGCAGTCTCAGTGATGGGTGCTATCTGGCATGGTCAGGAGGTGCCCTTCATCCTCAGTGATGGGTGCTATCTGGCATGGTCAGGAGGTGCCCTCATCCTCAGTCATGGGTGCTATCTGGCATGGTCAGGAGGTGCCATTCATCCTCAGTCATGGGTGCTATCTGGCATGGTCAGGAGGTGTCCTTCATCCTCAGACATGGGTGCTATCTGGCATGGTCAGGAGGTGCCCTTCATCCTCAGTCATGGGTGCTATCTGGCATGGTCAGGAGGTGCCCTGCATCTCAGTCATGGGTGCTATCTGGCATGGTCAGGAGGTGCCTTCATCCTCAGTCATGGGTGCTATCTGGCATGGTCAGGAGGTGTCCTTCATCCTCAGACATGGGTGCTATCTGGCAGGGTCAGGAGGTGCCCTTCATCCTCAGTCATGGGTGCTATCTGGCATGGTCAGGAGGTGCCCTCATCCTCAGTCATGGGTGCTATCTGGCAGGTCAGGAGGTGCCCTTCATCCTCAGTCATGGGTGCTATCTGGCATGGTCAGGAGGTGCCCTTCATCCTCAGTCATGGGTGCTATCTGGCAGGGTCAGGAGGTGCCCTTCATCCTCAGTCATGGGTGCTATCTGGCAGGGTCAGGAGGTGCCCTTCATCCTCAGTCATGGGTGCTATCTGGCATGGTCAGGAGGTGCCCTTCATCCTCAGTCATGGTTGCTATCTGGCATGGTCAGGAGGAGCCCTTCAGTCTCAGTATGGGTGCTATATGGCATGGTCAGGAGGTGCCCTGCAGTCTCAGTCATGGGTGCTATCTGGCATGGTCAGGAGGTGCCCTTCATCCTCAGTCATGGGTGCTATCTGGCATGGTCAGGAGGTGCCCTTCATCCTCAGTCATGGGTGCTATCTGGCATGGTCAGGAGGTGCCCTTCATCCTCAGTGATGGGTGCTATCTGGCATGGTCAGGAGGTGCCCTTCATCCTCAGTCATGGGTGCTATCTGGCAGGGTCAGGAGGTGCCCTTCATCCTCAGTCATGGGTGCTATCTGGCATGGTCAGGAGGTGCCCTGCAGTATCAGTGATGGGTGCTATCTGGCAGGGTCAGGAGGTGCCCTTCATCCTCAGTCATGGGTGCTATCTGGCATGGTCAGGAGGTGCCCTTCAGTCTCAGTCATGGGTGCTATCTGGCATGGTCAGGAGGAACCCTTCAGTCTCAGTGATGGGTGCTATATGGCATGGTCAGGAGGTGCCCTGCAGTCTCAGTCATGGGTGCTATCTGGCATGGTCAGGAGGAACCCTTCAGTCTCAGTGATGGGTGCTATCTGGCATGGTCAGGAGGAACCCTTCAGTCTCAGTCATGGGTGCTATCTGGCATGGTCAGGAGGTGCCCTTCATCCTCAGTCATGGGTGCTATCTGGCATGGTCAGGAGGTGCCCTTCATCCTCAGTCATGGGTGCTATCTGGCATGGTCAGGAGGTGCCCTTCATCCTCAGTGATGGGTGCTATCTGGCATGGTCAGGAGGTGCCCTGCAGTCTCAGTCATGGGTGCTATCTGGCATGGTCAGGAGGTGCCATTCATCCTCAGTCATGGGTGCTATCTGGCATGGTCAGGAGGTGTCCTTCATCCTCAGACATGGGTGCTATCTGGCATGGTCAGGAGGTGCCCTTCATCCTCAGTCATGGGTGCTATCTGGCATGGTCAGGAGGTGCCCTGCAGTCTCAGTCATGGGTGCTATCTGGCATGGTCAGGAGGTGCCATTCATCCTCAGTCATGGGTGCTATCTGGCATGGTCAGGAGGTGTCCTTCATCCTCAGACATGGGTGCTATCTGGCAGGGTCAGGAGGTGCCCTTCATCCTCAGTCATGGGTGCTATCTGGCATGGTCAGGAGGTGCCCTTCATCCTCAGTCATGGGTGCTATCTGGCAGGGTCAGGAGGTGCCCTTCATCCTCAGTCATGGGTGCTATCTGGCATGGTCAGGAGGTGCCCTTCATCCTCAGTCATGGGTGCTATCTGGCAGGGTCAGGAGGTGCCCTTCATCCTCAGTCATGGGTGCTATCTGGCAGGGTCAGGAGGTGCCCTTCATCCTCAGTCATGGGTGCTATCTGGCATGGTCAGGAGGTGCCCTTCATCCTCAGTCATGGGTGCTATCTGGCATGGTCAGGAGGAGCCCTTCAGTCTCAGTGATGGGTGCTATATGGCATGGTCAGGAGGTGCCCTGCAGTCTCAGTCATGGGTGCTATCTGGCATGGTCAGGAGGTGCCCTTCATCCTCAGTCATGGGTGCTATCTGGCATGGTCAGGAGGTGCCCTTCATCCTCAGTCATGGGTGCTATCTGGCATGGTCAGGAGGTGCCCTTCATCCTCAGTGATGGGTGCTATCTGGCATGGTCAGGAGGTGCCCTTCATCCTCAGTCATGGGTGCTATCTGGCAGGGTCAGGAGGTGCCCTTCATCCTCAGTCATGGGTGCTATCTGGCATGGTCAGGAGGTGCCCTGCATCCTCAGTCATGGGTGCTATCTGGCATGGTCAGGAGGTGCCCTTCATCCTCAGTCATGGGTGCTATCTGGCATGGTCAGGAGGTGCCCTTCATCCTCAGTCATGGGTGCCATCTGGCATGGTCAGGAGGTGCCCTTCATCCTCAGTCATGGGTGCCATCTGGCATGGTCAGGAGGTGCCCTTCATCCTCAGTCATGGGTGCTATCTGGCATGGTCAGGAGGGCCCTTCATCCTCAGTGATGGGTGCTATCTGGCATGGTCAGGAGGTGCCCTTCAGTCTCAGTCATGGGTGCTATCTGGCATGGTCAGGAGGTGCCCTGCAGTCTCAGTCATGGGTGCTATCTGGCATGGTCAGGAGGTGCCCTTCAGTCTCAGTCATGGGTGCTATCTGGCATGGTCAGGAGGTGCCCTTCATCCTCAGTGATGGGTGCTATCTGGCATGGTCAGGAGGTGCCCTTCAGTCTCAGTCATGGGTGCTATCTGGCATGGTCAGGAGGTGCCTTCATCCTCAGTCATGGGTGCTATCTGGCATGGTCAGGAGGTGCCCTTCATCCTCATGATGGGTGCTATCTGGCATGGTCAGGAGGTGCCCTTCATCCTCAGTCATGGGTGCTATCTGGCATGGTCAGGAGGTGCCCTCATCTCAGTCATGGTGCTATCTGCATGGTCAGGAGTGCCTTCAGTCTCAGTCATGGGTGCTATCGGCATGGTCAGGAGGTGCCCTGCAGTCTCAGTGATGGGTGCTATCTGGCATGGTCAGGAGCTGCCCTCTATAGCCAGCCCAGCTGTCAGGACAGCAGTCACTTCCTGCACTCACCACACAGTGCCATAGGCTCCGGAGCCCACAGGCAGCAGGTCCCGGTATCGCTCCTTCACCTCCCACGCCGTCTTGTTCACCTCCTGGCTGTAGAAGGCTTTCTTGGGCAGCGGTGAGGACATGGCTGCTGTGGTGCAGGGTGTCAGAGAGTTGTGGGCTCAGTGTCGGCTCCGGTCTCCTGAGAGAGAGCTCGTCATGCAGCATACATACACCATGAATGCTGGCCGCCCCCTCCTCCTCAGTGTGCTCCTTTCCTCCCACACTCTCAGCGCCTCCTTCTCCTCCTCACTTTCTTCTTGGCTTCTCCTTCCTCTCCGCCCGCGGCCGCCCCGTGCTGTCCTGTGTCCTGTGCAGGCGCAGAGCTTTGTTGTCCCCGGTCACATGACCCAGCCGCGCGCTCCCTCCCCTCACTCAGGGCCCTGCATTCATTAACCCTCGCTGTGCCGCCCTGTCGTGCACCCTTGTGGGGACAGAAGAGTGAACTAGTTCTACCGGTCTTCAATAACTTTGTAATATGCGCCATCATGTGGCCTGCAGAGGGCGCTGTGTACAGCACCATGGTCACTGTCCTTATGGGCTGTATAGGACCATCACTGGGGTATCCGGCTCCAGATAGTTGTGGGCCCCGGGCTACAGAGTCTCCATGGGCAACCCTCTGTCCGCCCTGCTCCGCACCATAGGCCGCACCCCTGGTTTAGACACATGAAAATAAGGAAACATTTCTTCCTATTAATGAAAGCTTCCCTGGTGGTGTAAAAGGGAGGGGTCATTAATGCTATTTTTAATGTACTAGGGTAGAATGCGGAGGCAATAAATCTATAGTGTCTTTCTGCAAATTATGTTAGACACACACAGCTCTGCTATATACCCATAGACCTAATGGCTCTGCTAAATGCACGTGTAGACAAACACAGTTTTGCTACATGCACACCACACTCAGCTCTGCAACTTGCACTCTACACACACAGTAGCGTAACTTCAGGCCCAGGGGCCCCGATGCGAAAGCTTTAACGGGGCCCCCAATTATTGCAAATCTTTAATAGTATTATTCTATAGGCCATGAGGGACTTTGGGGTCCCCCTAGGCTACAGGGTCCGGGTGCGATCGCAAACCCCTGCCCCCATTGTAGTTCGCCCCTGTACCACACATAGCTCTGCTAATGCACACTTGACACCTCTACACGTGCACACCAGACTCATAGATCTGCGACTTGCACACTACCAGGGGCTGGCAGATCTTGCCCTAGGGGGCAGTCCGCCTTTGCCAGCGGCGGCCAACTGAGGATGGGGGGGGGGAGTGCTTGCGCTGCTTTACTCGCCTCTGGCGGATGTGTGGCACCCCACTAAGAGTGCGTCACAAGAGGGTACTACACCCCTGACTGAAAGTGTCATATTCTCTGTTCTAGTAATGAGTAAGATAATTCTGATGCTCCATCCACCACATGCAACACCTAGTGTTAGAGGACCAATTAGGCACCCGTTACTAGGGTAACCGGTCTTGGTGGGAGGAGAGGCTAGGGCATATAGCAGTGGGGAAAGAAGCAAGGAGTTAGAACAGTTGCAACAGAACAGTCAAGTCGTGACAGGAGAGAAGCTGCAGAACAGGAGCTGCACAGAGCTGCGCAGCTGATCTAGCAGAGTGGGAGAAGAACAGAAAAGAACGGAGACAGCTAACATGGAGGGCACGTCAACCTGGTGACCCAGAAGAGACAGAGAGGGGCAAAGTTAGAGCGGGTGATTCAAGACCCGAGCCCGGTCCAAAACCGGAGTACCGGCTCTGACGTGGTCCAGCAGGTTCACTCCTGAATGACAAAACCCGGAGTGGTCGTAGGCTTTATAGGAGCTCGACTCACCAAACACCAACTACCGCAGCTATACCGGGAGCACCCACCATTGAAGGCCAGGGACCGTGAGGGCTAACCGGCGACCCAACCGAAGACCATCAGTGCTCCTAATTGGGTATAACAGAGCAGCGAAGAGAAGGGACAGACAGTGATAGAGAAAGACACCTGTGGAGCTTCAGAGGGAAACTACTCATTACAAGAACCACCCGGTTCACTACCTGGCAATAAGATCTGCGTTACTCTGTATGCTGCAAAATACCTGAGTAAATACCCGTTCAGAGTGAGCTACGTGTCCGAGCCTTATTCCAGAACTGCCATTCATTTGCATTGCTTCACAGAAACGACTGAGCTGCCCTATTCCACCATCTCAGCTCACAGCTCCGGAGACCCCGCTCGTCCTGTAGGGAGCCATTCCATCTTGCTGCCGCCCATCACCCCGGAAGATCAAGCAGCGCCGGTGCCATCACCGGAACCTACAGGTGGCGTCACAAACAACAACTTTATTTTATTATTATTTTTCTTTTCCCCTTTTTACATTGCCCACTGGGCCCACAGCCTCAGGCACCGCTAACCATGACCTACAGACCGCACCTGAGACCTGAGTCAGATGCACTATCAATAAAGTGAGTGCGCGGCCGCTCCCACTCGGGGGGGCGGCCCCAAAGTTCGACTAAACCACCGGCCTGGGGGGCAAATGCCTCCCTGCCACCTGGGCCAGTCCGCCCCTGCACACTACACACATACAACTCTACTACATGCCCAATACATGTGAGGCGGTCGACAGGGTAGGGCAGCGCCGGACTGGGGTGTCTGTGGCCCACCAGGGAAATTGACTCCAGGGGCCCACCCACCCGGACACACCCATTCTTCAGCTGTATGCAAATACCTGATATCCGTTATACCTATTATAGTGGAGCATGGACTGTAAAACACAGGCAGCTCCTGCACATCACTGTGCGCTCACCATTACTGCGATGTACAATTAGTACACTGAGCTGTAGGCTGATTTTCTGCTAATGGAAAAAAGAAAAAATTTAAATCTGATTTCCTAGCGAGTGTGACACGAGCTTAGTGTGACTTGGAGCGTAAGTGCGGACGGAAGTGTGTGACTTGTGATTCAGTGACTTTGGATTCAGGGAGTTTGGAAGGGAGGACTTGCTGAATTGCAGGTTGTATTTAATTAATACTTTGCATTTCTTTTTACTTATCATTTTTGTCTGGTACAATCCCCATTAGGAAATGAGCTCCATAATTGACAATGCCATCCGGTGTACATCTTGCCACATGTATGCAATCCTTGAACAGCCGGTCGAGGGTGCATACTGCTATGTGAGATGTGAGTATGTTGTACATTTGGAAGCCCAGATACTGGATCTAAATGAACAACTGACAATGCTGAGATCCATAGACAATATGGAAAGGAGTCTGCTGCTCACTGAACAGCTGCTCAATGGGATAGATGTGAGGGAGGATGGTAGTATGGAGCTGCAGGACCGTGAGGTAGCTAGCTCGGTGACAGTTAGAAGGCGTGGTAGAGTGAAGGGTGCCAGGGAGGCTAGCCCTGATCTGGCACGCCCCAATAAATTTGCTATGTTGGCAGATGAGGGGGGTGCGAGTTCAGGGATAGCACTGCTGCAGCAGGGCATGACCTCTGAAAGCCAGAGGAGTATCTGCTCCAGTAAGGGGGAAAACAGGAGAGCAGGGCAGGCCAGACAGGTGCTGGTAGTGGGGGACTCAATTATTAGGGGAATAGATAGGGCAATCTGTTACAAAGACAGGGATCGTCGAACAGTGTGCTGCCTACCTGGCGCTCGAGTCCGGCACATCGCTGATCGGGTTGACAGATTACTGGGAGGGGCTGGTGAGGACCCAGCGGTCATGGTGCACATTGGCACAAATGACAAAGTTTGAGGTAGGTGGAAGGTCCTTAAAGATGATTTCAGGGAATTAGGCTGCAAGCTTAAGGCAAGGACCTCCAAGGTAGTATTCTCTGAAATACTGCCTGTACCACGTGCCACACCAGAGAGGCAACGGGAGATTAGGGAGATAAATAAGTGGCTCAGGAATTGGTGTAGGAAGGAGGGGTTTGGGCTCCTGGAGAACTGGGCCGACTTCTCTGTTGGCTACAGGTTCTATGCTAGGGACGGGCTGCACCTCAATGGGGAGGGTGCAGCTATGCTGGGGAGAAAATGGCTAGAAGGTTGGAGGAGTGTTTAAACTAGGGATTGGGGGGGAGGGTATTTATTGTATAGGAGGGGAAGATAAAGAGAATTTTGTTTACTTACCGTAAATTCTTTTTTCTTTAATCATCAATGGGAGACCCAGACAATGGGGTTAAGGGCACTGCCCTCCGGAGGCCACACTAGGTACTACAAGTTTGTAGACACCGCCCCTCCGCTTATAAACCCCTACCGCAGGGAATATCCTCAGTTTGGTCCATAAGCTGCGAGGAGACAAAAAATAACCACACCCGAAACCTCGGGAAAAAAACCGTGAACAAACGGTCCAACAACCCGGAATAAACTGTTCCAACTGGGAACAAGTCAAATGTGACAACATCCAACGGAACACTGGGTGGGTGCTGGGTCTCCCATTGATGATTAAAGAAAAAAGAATTTACGGTAAGTAAACAAAATTCTCTTTTTTCTGGTCATCATAATGGGAGACCCAGACAATGGGGATGTCCTAAAGCAATACCCCAGGGCGGGAAGAGTTCCTCAAAAGACGGATAACACATGGTCCCCTCAAAGGTGGGCAACAGCCGCCTGGAGGACCCGCCTGCCCAAACTTGCATCCGCAGAGGCATGGGCATGCACCATATAGTGCTTAGAAAAAGTATGCAGGCTTGACCATGTGGCTGCCTGACACACCTGTAGAGCAGAAGCTCGATGTCGCAAAGCCCAGGAGGCACCGACAGCTCTAGTCGAGTGCGCCTTCAATCCCACCGGGAGAGGCAGACAGGAAGAACGGTAGGCCTCCTGAATGGGCACCTTGATCCATCTGGCCAAGGTAGATTTTTATGCCGTGGACCCCTTACAGCGACCCGCCGTAAGGATAAACAAGGAGTCAGAACTCCGGAAGGAGGCAGTCCTGGACACATAAATGCGTACAGCCCTCACGAGATCCAGAGTGTGAATGTCGCGCTCAACCTGATGAACGGGAGTGGGGCAAAATGATGGAAGCACAATCTCTTGGTTCAGGTGAAAAGTGGACACCACCTTAGGCAAGAATTCTGGCCGTGGGCGTAACACCACCTTGTCTTGGTGAACCACCAGGAAGGGTGACTT
This sequence comes from Allobates femoralis, assembly GCA_033576535.1. NCBI lineage: Eukaryota > Metazoa > Chordata > Amphibia > Anura > Aromobatidae > Allobates > Allobates femoralis. The sequence goes on from JARQOC010000004.1 coordinate 305,942,950, forward strand.
GCACGAAAGTGCAGCCAATTCTGAGACCCTTCTCAGAGACGTAATCGCCACCAAAAAGACCACTTTCTGGGACAGACGAGAGAGGGGAACTTCTCTCAGTGGTTCAAACGGCGGCTTCTGAAGTGCCGCCAGGACCATGTTAAGGTCCCAAGGGTCCAGTGGTCGCCTATATGGCGGAACCACCCGAGACACCCCCTGTAGGAATTGACGGACCTTTGGTAGAAGCGCCAAACGTCTGTCAAACAGCACAGACAGCGCTGACACCTGACCCTTCAGGGAGCTAAGGGATAAGCCCAGCTCCAAACCCGACTGAAGGAAAGCCAACAGCGTCGGAACCGACAAGGGCCAAGGTGACCGTCCACCAGAAGCACACCAGGCGAAAAAGATTTTCAACGTCCTGTGGTATATCTTCCGCGAAACAGGTTTCCTAGCCCTATTCATAGTGGAAACCACTGTATAGGAGAAACCCCTGGACGTCAGCAGCCAGGCCTCAAGAGCCATGCAGTCAATCTGAGGGCCCTGGAATTGAGGTGGAAGAATGGGCCTTGCGCGAGAAGATCTGCGCGGTCTGGAAGAGCCCATCTGTGTCCGCCTGACAGTTGCCACAGGTCTGGATACCAGGACCTCCTGGGCCAATCCGGAGCCACTAGAATGGCCACCCTGCACTCCGTCCTGATCTTCCACAGCACCTTGGGAATCAGAGCCAGAGGCGGGAACACATACGGCAGATGAAATCCGGACCAACTCAGGATCAGAGCGTCTGCTCCCAGAGACTGAGGATCCCACGACCTCGCCATGTATTGCGGCACCTGATGATTCAGCCGTGAGGCCATCAGATCCACATCCGGAGTGCCCCATCTGCTGCAGACGTCTCGGAAGACATCCGGATGAAGAGACCACTCTCCGGCGTCCATCCCCTGCCGGCTCAGATAGTCGGCCTCCCAGTTTTCGACCCCTGGGATGTGAACTGCGGAAATCAGGCAGTTGTTGTCCTCCGCCCAGGATAGGATGCGGTGGACTTCGGCCAGAGCCTGTGCACTCCTGGTTCCTCCCTGATGATTTATATATGCGACGGCCGTCGCATTGTCGGACTGAACCCGAATGGGTTGTCCTGAGAGGAATCTCTGAAACGCCAGGAGCGCCAGATAGATCGCCTTGATCTCCAGCACGTTGATCTGCAACGCCGACTCCGACTGAGTCCAGAGGCCTTGGGCCCTGTGGTGTAAGAACACCGCCCCCCAGCCCGTCAGACTGGCGTCGGTGGACACCACTAACCAAGATGGTTTGATGAAAGACCGGCCCCGAGACAAGTGACGTGGCAGTAGCCACCACTGCAGGGAATCCCTGGTCGGTTGAGAAAGAGTCACCAGCCGATTCAGAGAAATCGTCCTCTTGTCCCATCTGCGGAGGATCTCCAGCTGGAGAGGACGGAGGCGAAATTGTGCGAAAGGCACCGCCTCTATTGCTGCCACCATACGCCCCATCAGCTTCATCAACACCCGTATGGATGACTGTGGTGACAGGAGGACCTGTTGTACTCCGGAATGGATGGCCAACTGTTTGGCTCGTGGCAGAGACACCAGGGCCGAGTCTGTGTGGAAGTCCATGCCCAGATATGTCAGTGACTGGGTCGGAACCAGGGTCGATTTCTGAACATTGAGAAGCCACCCAAAGTGTTCCAGAGACTTCATGGTCACCTCCAGGCTCACCCGACACAGGTGTTCCGATGGCGCCCTGACCAGAAGGTCGTCTAGATAGGGGATGACGGCATGTCCCTGCACATGCAGGAGAGCCATCATAGAGGCCATCACTTTTGTGAACACCCGCGGAGCCGAGGCCAGACCAAAAGGGAGAGCCACGAACTGGTAGTGTTCGTCCCCCACTGCGAATCTTAACCAGCGTTGATGAGCTGGTGCAATGGGCACGTGAAGGTAAGCGTTCCGGATATCTATGGACGCTAGGAAGTCCCCCTGTGACACAGCCGCGATCACGGAGCGCAGGGATTCCATGCGGAACTTCCGAACCAACACGTGACGGTTGAACAACTTGAGGTCCAGAACCGGGCGAAAAGAGCCGTCCTTCTTTGGGACGATAAAGAGGTTGGAGTAAAAACCCCGGAACCTCTCCCCGGAAGGCACTGGGACCACTACTCCGTCTCTGCGGAGACCCTCCAACACCAGATGAAAAGCCTGAGCCTTTTCTGGAGACGGGACCGATCGATGGAATCGGTGTGCCGGCTGAGACGTCAGCTCTATCCTGTAGCCTCTGGAGACTATATCTCGTACCCACTGATCTTGGACCTGGAGTAGCCATCTGTCCCGAAAAAGAGACAGGCGGCCCCCCACCTGTGGGGAGGCAGGATGAGAGAGCGAGTCATGCGGAAGTGGGTTTGGGGGTGGCAGCCGCTGCCCCCGCCGGTTTCTTCTGGCGACCCTTGGGACGCCACTGAGTAGAGGGCTTGTTCCCTCTGTCCGCACGGGCAGACGATGCTGATGGCTGTGAACTGGACCGAAAGGACCACTGTTTTGGGTTCCTCTTTACGGTATACCGTGGCTTAGGTTTATTCTGTGGAATCTTTGACTCCGCAGAATCCTTTATCAGCTTGTCCAGTTCGGTACCAAAAAGCCTGTCGCCAGAGAACGGAAGATTTTGCAAAATCTTTTTAGACGTGGCATCTGAGTCCCAAAGACGCAGCCACAATAACCAGCGGATCGCTATAGCGTTGGCCGAAGCCACAGCAGAGCGATTTGCAGTTTCCAGTACTGCCGTCCTGGCGTAATCCGCATAGGCTCTTGCTCTATCAGTAAGCGCCAGGACTTCTGAACTGGACCCTGCCAGGTCCGCGATACCATCCAAGCAGGAGGTGATCGCCTGCAGAGTCCAGACCGCGGCAAAATTAGGGGCAAATGAAGACCCCACAGCCTCATAAGAAGACTTGGCGAGTTGCTCGACCTGTCTATCAGTCGCATCCTTCAATGAGGAGCTATCAGAGGCAGAAAATAGGGAGCGTGCAGCAATCCTGGTCATGGAAGCGTCCACCTTAGGGGACTGCGACCACTCCTGAAGCACCTCCTCAGGGAAGGGGAAGCGATTGTCCTTGGATTTACGGACATAACGCCGTCCAGGATGAACCCTGGGTGCTCTAACCACCCTTCCAAAGTTAGTGTGGTCCATAAAGGAACCACTTGGTCTAGCCTCCGGCCGCAGCCATTGGTAGACCTCCTTCGGGTGAACGTTCACCTCCTCAGGGGGTGTCACGAGACGCAGAGTCTCGTCGATGGAGGACACCAGATCCTCCACCCCCTCTGGTGGTTCTGACGCGGACCCGAGTAATGAACCCCCATCATCCTCATCCCCCTCAGAGAGACCCTCCTCCTCAGAGAGTGTCTGGAGCTCGGGTGAATCCTCACGTCGAGTCCGCTTAAGGGGTCTCATAGTTGAGGCAGGGGACACCCTGGGGTAAGGTGAAGGAGCCGCTGGATTTTCCAGTCTCCTGGTCAGTACCTCCAGGGATTGCGACATGGAGGACAGCTGGGATAACATAGATTCATTTATCTTGTTCTGTGTCTCCCATGGCCCTGGGCCCACATGGACCACAGGGTACAGCACCGAAGCTGCTGTCTCAGCAGTATCAGCCCGGGCCTCTGGGCGTCCGCAGTTATTGCAGGACCCCTCCACCAGTGTCCCGTTGCATGTAGCACAGGTAGTGGTGTTACTGGCCGCCTTAGCAGCGTTCCTCCCAGCTGAGGACATTCCCACAGCAGGGGGAATAAGCCAATCTTTAAAGACAAAACCGGTACAACCGGCGGCTTACCGACCGCAGTAATGCGGTGGAGGAAGCGGTGTGTGCGTGTGTGGCCTCCGCGAGTCTTCCGGTCTCCCCTGTAATGAGTGCAGCCGTGCACTTCAAGCAGATCCAGCCGGGAAGTGAGGGGAAGATGGCCGCCGACAAATCAACTGTGGGCGGAGCCGAAAACACGCGGGAAGCCACACGCACGCCCATTAATGACGTCACCGCCTGGGCTGCTTCCATCTCCTCAGGCAGCCCCAGTAATGAAGGCGCCGAGGCCCGCAGCGCGGGAAAGTACCGTGATACAAAACACAATACCAAGGCTGCAGACAAAGTCTGGAGCCGACAGCCGCAGCCCCTGTGAGACACAGGGCGGTCAGCCAGAGTGGCCCCAGCACGGGGTCCACCGCCAGAACCGCGGACCCGAGGGTTGCGCGCGGTCTGAGTGTCCCAACACATATAGTGCCGACACTACCCCCAGGCACACCGGAGACACACAAGGTGCCTCAGTGCCAGTCCGGTCTGTAAGCACCATTTAGGGAGGCCTCGGACGGGGGTGCAGCACCAGTCCGGTCTGTAAGCACCATTTAGGGAGGCCTCGGACTGGGCTGGCTCCAGTCCGGTCTGTAAGCACCATTTAGGGAGGCCTCGGACGGAGCGGAGCTGTGCAAGGCTCCAGTCTCCCACTTTCCAGAGCCCCCAAACAGGGATGGGAAGGAGTGCGACAGCGTACCGGGAGAACACAAAGTGTCCAGGCTCTAGGCCCTCCGATACCTCGACCTGCGTTTTCCCTAAGGGTGAGCAGGGAGACTGCCGAAGGTCCCCGACAGGGACCATATTACCTTGTCTTCAGACGCCATCACGTAAGTAGTGAGAATGCAGTGAAGTGCAAGCAAAGCGTGTGATACCTCCGAGCACACTAAGTTAAAACTGAGGATATTCCCTGCGGTAGGGGTTTATAAGCGGAGGGGGCGGTGTCTACAAACTTGTAGTACCTAGTGTGGCCTCCGGAGGGCAGTGCCCTTAACCTCATTGTCTGGGTCTCCCATTATGATGACCAGAAAAGTGTAAATAGTAACCTGGGCACAAATAATAAAATTGGGGGTGGTATGGGGGGTGGGGGTTAGAACAGTCAATATAGTAGGAAGGAATATAGGTAAAGAGAGATGCATAAAGTGCATGTACACTAATGCCAGAAGTCTCACCAACAAAATGGAGGAATTAGAATTGATTTTGTTGGAAAATAATTATGACATGGTGGGGATTTCGGAGACTTGGCTGGACAAGAGCCATGACTGGGCTGTTAATTTACAGGGCTATTGTCTGTTCAGAAATGACCGTACAAATAAGCGAGGAGGAGGTGTATGTTTATACGTAAAATCATCCTTAAAACCCATCCTGCGTGATAATATAGGTGAATCTAATGGAAATGTAGAGTCCCTGTGGGTGGAGATAAGGGGAGGGGGAAAAAATAATAAATTACTGATAGGGGTTTGTTATAAGTCCCAAACAATAATGGAAGTGGAGGAGAATATCCTCATAAAGCAAATAGATGAAGCAGCGCCTCAGGGAGAAGTCATTATTATCAGGGACTTCAACTACCCTGAAATACATTGGGGATCAGAAACCTGCAGTTCCAGCAAAGGTAATAAGTTTTTGAAAACTATGAGAGACAATTACCTTTCACAACTGGTTCAGGACCCAACAAGAAGGAGGGCACTGCTGGACCTAATATTAACCAACAGGCCGGACCGCATATCAAATATACGGGTTGGAGGTCACTTGCGTAATAGTGATCATAACATAATAAGTTTTCAAGTATCCTTTACTAAGATGTGTAGTAGAGGGGCTACAAGGACACTAAACTTCAGGAAGGCAAATTTGCAACGGTTGAGAGATGATCTTAGTGCAATAAACTGGAACGATGTCCTGAGACATAACAAGTACACAAAGCAAATGGGAGATGTTTATTAGCATCCTGAATAGGACCTGTGCACAGTATATACCCTATGGGAATAAGCATGCTAGAAATAGGAGGAAACCACTATGGCTAAATAAAGCGGTAAGAGGTGCAATAAGTGACAAAAAGAAAGCATTTAGGGAATTAAAGCAAGTAGGTAGTGATGAAGCATTAAATAAATACAGAAAATTAAATAACATCTGTAAAAAGCAAATCAAGGCAGCAAAGATTGAGACAGAGAGACTCATTGTCAAAGAAAGTAAAAATAATCCCAAAATATTTTTTAACTACATAAATAGTAAGAAACTAAAAAATGATGGTGTTGGCCCCTTTAAAAATAGTCTGGGTGAAATGGTGGATGAGGATGAGGAAAAAGCCAATATGCTAAATGACTTTTTTGCAACAGTATTTACACAAGAAAATCCCATGACAGACAATATGATCAGTGATAACAAAAATTCTCAATTAAATGTCACCTGCTTAACCCAACAGGAAGTACGGCATCGTCTAAAAATCACTAAAATTGACAAATCCCGGGCCCGGATGGGATACACCCCAGAGTGCTACAGGAATTAAGTACTGTCATAGATAGACCATTATTTTTAATATTTAAAGATTCCATAATAACAGGGTCTGTACCACAGGACTGGCGTATAGCAAATGTGATGCCAATATTCAAAAAGGGGACAAAAACTAAACTTGGAAATTATAGGCCAGTAAGCTTAACCTCTACTGTGGGTAAAATCCTAGAGGGTTTTCTAAGAAATGCTATACTGGAGTATCTGAAGAAAAATAACCTCGTGACCCATTATCAACATGGTTTTACGAGGGACTGTTCCTGTCAAACTAATATGATAAGCTTCTATGAATAAGTAAGTTCTGGACTGGACCAAAGAACTGCAGTGGATGTGGTGTATATGGACTTTTCAAAAGCTTTTGATACAGTGCCACACAAAAGGTTGATACATAAAATGAAGGCAATGGGGATAGGGGAAAATATGTGTAAGTGGGTTAAGAACTGGCTTAGTGATAGGAAACAGAGGGTGGTTATTAATGGAACACACTCAGAATGGGTCACAGTTAACAGTGGGGTACCACAGGGGTCAGTGTTGGGCCCGCTTCTATTTAATATATTTATTAATGACCTTGTAGGGGGCATACAGAGTAGAATCTCAATATTTGCAGATGACACTAAACTCTGCAGGGTAATCAATACAGAGGAGGACAATTTTATATTACAGGAGGATTTATGTAAACTAGAAGCTTGGGCTGATAAATGGCAAATGAGCTTTAATGGGGATAAATGTAAAGTCATGCACTTGGGCAGAGGAAACAAAAGGTATAATTATGTGCTTAATTGTAAAACACTGGGCAAAACTGTCACTGAAAAAGACCTGGGTGTATGGGTAGATGACAAACTCACATTTAGTGGCCAGTGTCAGGCAGCTGCTGCAAAGGCAAATAAAATAATGGGATGCATTAAAAGAGGCATAGATGCTCATGACGAGAACATAATTTTACCTCTATACAAGTCACTAGTGCGACCACACTTAGAATACTGTGTACAATTCTGGTCTCCGGTGTATAAGAAAGACATAGCTGAACTAGAGCAGGTCCAGAGAAGAGCGACAAAAGTCATTAGAGGACTAAGGGGTCTGCAATACCAAGACAGGTTATTAAACTTGGGGTTATTTAGCTTGGAAAAACGAAGGCTTAGGGGTGATCTTATAATAATGTATAAATATATGAGGGGACAGTACAGAGAACTTTCTAATGATCTCTTTACTCTTAGGCCTGAGACTGGGACAAGGGGGCATCCTCTACGTCTGGAGGAAAGAAGGTTTAATCATAATCACAGACGCGGATTCTTTACTGTAAGAGCAGTGAGACTATGGAACTCTCTGCCACATGATGTTGTAATGAGTGAGTCACTACTAACATTTAAGAAGGGCCTGGATGCCTTTCTTGAAAACTATAATATTACCAGTTATACATACTAGATTCTTTGATAGGGCGTTGATCCAGGGAACTAGTCTGATTGCCGAATCTGGAGTCAGGAAGGAATTTTTTTCCCCAATGTGGAGCTTAGTGTTGCCACATGGTTTTTTTTTGCCTTCCTCTGGATCAACATGTTAGGCTATGGGTTGAACTAGATGGACTTAAAGTCTTCCTTCAACCTTAAAAACTATGTTACTATGTAGTTTGCATGAATAGGATTTTTTTGGTGAAAACAAGTTATCAGCGATGCACAGGTTAGGAAGGTGATCAATTATTTATTGGTGGAATGCGCACCATCAGAAGAATGTGGCACTTTGAGCATTTGGTGAGTTTTTTACCTGAATATTTGTAAGGGTACCTTTACACACGGCAACTTTTCTAGGAATTTCACTGGCAACTTACTGGTTGCAGTGAAATCATGGAGACATTGTTCCATTTGTACACAGCAACAAGATAGAACAATGTGTCCATGATTTCACTGCAACCAGAAAATTGCCAGTGAAATTCCTAGAAAAGTTGCCGCGTGTAAAGGTACCCTAAGGGCCGCTTTACACACACCAACTTCTGTGACCAACTTCTGAACAGATCTCTGGTTGCAGTGAAATCATGGACACATTGTTCCATTGTACACAGCCACAAAATGGAACAATATATAGAACAAGTCTGGCTCAACCGCAAGCGTAGGTGCCCAGGGAAGGAGGATTAACTACTGTATATACAGAGCTTAACCTGGCACTCTACTTAAAAAAGCAAGAGAGGATTGATCCTTTTGGTGTTTTTTTATTTGTGGAGTTTGTGAAAGTTCATCAATCATCAAACGTTTTGGCCCATGCAAGAGCCTTCATCAAGTGATTCTTATTATGCAAAAGTGGGAGTATTACTCCACTTTTTAGCTCAGTTAGATAGGTGTATGCTGCCCTTGGAGGCCTCTGTTTGATAGGGAATGCAGTCCGAGATCCAAATTAGTGGATACACAGACGGGCTCTGGCTGCGCAAATGGGGGTCCATACATCAAGGTCCATCACATGGTTAGCAGAAAGGTAGTTTATGGCTCCTGTCCTTGTGTTGAAGTTTTGTGCATCATGCAGTCATGCTGGAGGGCTGGTGGTGCATGATGCACAAAACTTCAACACAAGGAAACAAATGGACCCCCATTTGCTCAGCCAGAGCCCGTCTGTGTATCCACTAATTTGGATCTCGGACTGCATTCCCTATCAAACAGAGGCCTCCAAGGGCAGCATACACCTATCTAACTGAGCTAAAAAGTGGAGTAATACTCCCACTATTGCATAATAAGAATCACTTGATGAAGGCTCTTGCATGGGCCGAAACGTTTGATGATTGATGAACTTTCACAAACTCCACAAATAAAAAAACACCAAAAGGATCAATCCTCTCTTGCTTTTTTAAGTAGAGTGCCAGGTTAAGCTCTGTATATACAAAATGGAACAATGTGTCCATGATTTCACTGCAACCAGAGATCTGTTCAGAAGTTGGTCACAGAAGTTGGTGTGTGTAAAGCAACCCTAAGACAAAACCAGGAGTGGAGCAATCAGAGGTAATTTTTATGCATTTCTCACCCACTCCTGATTTTGTCTTATAAATACTGAGGTGAAAATGTCACCAAATACTCAACTTGCTTTCTCTGGCGTACCTGTGTAACTGCATCTCTACTGCTGTGTCACAGGACAGGGAGGGGTTAACATCCTAGTATTTAATATCTATTGGAAATAAAGAAGTTTCTACTTATTGATATCAGATAAAAGAAATGACCGGCCACAATCCACTGTACCAAGACCAATAATACCAGATAGAAGTCAGAAATACCACCACACCGTGACCAGATCACATATCACCACGACCTAGTGCCCAAATAATGCCACATACAAGGCACAAATACCGCTACACCATGACCAAAGCATATAATACCACCACATAGTGATCAAATGCTATCACATACAAGGTATAAATACTGCCACACCATGAGACCACATATTACTACCACATAGTGACCGAATAATACCACATACAAGGGACAAATACCGTCATGTCATGACCAAAGCACATAATGCCACCACAGTGACAAATAACACTAAATTAATAAACATGTAAAAAAGCTCTGTATATTGGGTTAGAGTACAGTTTCACCAGTGACATTATACACAGGAGTTCTGTATATAGCTTTAGTGTACAGGTAATACAGTGATCACCGGTGACATTATACACACGAGTTCTGTATATAGTGTACAAGTTATACAGTCATCACCAGTGACATTATACACAGAAGCTCTGCATATAGTGTCAGTGTACAGGTAATGCAATGATCACCATTTACATTATACACAGGAACTCTGTATATAGTGTCAGTGTGTGTGTATAGGTAATACATGTAGCTTCTCCCCCCATGTTCCATGTAGCTTCTCCTCACATTCATCCATGTACCTTCTCCCTCATCCACCAAACCATCCATGTATCTTCTCCCCATCCATCCATCCATCCATCCATCTATCTTCTCCCCCCTTTTCCATGCCGCCCCCATCCATCCATCACGTTCTCTCCCCTCTTCCATGCCCCTCCCCCCACCCATCCATCCCATTCTGCCCCCTCTTCCAGGCTGCCAAAACCATCCATCCATCCCATTCTGCCCTCTCTTCCAGGCCACCCCATCCATCCATTCATCCATCCCACTCTGTCTCCCCCAGGCTGCTATCTTCGGCTGTAACAGTGCCTTACCTGACTCCACACTCCTGATCCCGGCAGCTTCTTCCTCTGTGGCTCCTGGTCTCCTGCTTGCCAGCACCTGGCACCAGGCAGCTTCTTCCTCTGCAGATCCCAGTCTCCCGCTCACCTGCACCAGGCACCTGGCACCAGGCTCCCGGCAGCTTCGTCCTCTGCAGCTCCCGGTCTTCAGCACCAGGTACCCGGCACCTTCTTCCTCTGCGGATCCCAGTGTCCGGCACCAGGCACCCGGCAGCTTCTTCCTCTGCGGCTCCCAATCTCTGGCACCAGGCAACTGGCAGCTTCTTCCTCTGCGGCTCCCGATCTCCGGCACCAGGCATCCGGTACCCAGCAGCTTCTTCCTCTGCGGCTCCCGGTCTCCGGCACCAGGTACCTGGCAGCCTTTTCCTCTGCGGCTCCCAGTCTCCTGCACCCGACAGCACCCGGCAGCACCAGGCACCCAGGCACTCGGTAGCACCAGGCAGCACCAAGCCCCCAAGCCCCTGGCAGCACCAGGCACCACCAGGGGCCTGGCAGCACCAGACACCACCAGGGGCCCAGCAGCACCAGGCACCACCAGGAGCCCGGCAGCATCAGGCACCACCAGGGGCCCGGCAGCAGCAGGCAATACCAGGGGCCCGGCAGCAGCAGGCACCACCAGGCATCCAGCGGCCCGGCAGCACCAGGCATCCAGCAGCACCAGGCACCACCAGGGGCCTGGCAGCACCATGGGCCCGGAGGCACCAGGCACCACCAGGGGCACGGTAGCACCAGGCACCCATGGGCCCAGCAGCACCAGGCATCACAAGGCATCTAGGGGCCCGGCAGCACCAGGCACCACCAGAGGCCTGGCAGCACCAGGCACCACCAGGGGCCCGGCACCACCAGGCACCACCAGGCATCCAGGGGCCCAGCAGCACCAGGCACCCAGCAACACCAGGCACCCAGGGGCCCGGCAGCACCAGGTATCATCAGGGGCCCAGCAGCACCAGGCAACACCAGGCACCCAGTGGCACAGCAGCACCAGGCACATCCAGGGGCCCGGCAGCACCAGGCATGGGGCCTTATCAGAGGCGTACATAGAAATCATGGGGCCCACTCAGAGGCGTGCATAGAGATCATGGGCCCAGTCAGGGGCATGCATAAAAATCATGGGGCCCAGTCAGCAGAGTACATAGAGATCATGGGGCCCCATCAGAGGCACACATAGAGATCATGGGGCCCACTCAGGGGCGAGCATAAAAATCATGGAGCAGAGTCAGCGGCGTACATAGAGATCATGGGGCCCACTCAGCGGCGTGCATAAAAATCAAGGGGCCCAGTCAGCGGCGTACATAGAGATCACGCAGTCCCATCAGAGGCGTATATAGAGATCACGGGGCCCACTCAGGGATCGTACATAGAGATCATGGGGCCCACTCAGGGATTGTACATAGAGATCACGGGGCCCACTCAGGGATTGTACATAGAGATTATGGGGCCCACTCAGGGATTGTACATAGAGATCACGGGGCCCACTCAGGGATTGTACATAGAGATCATGGGGCCCACTCAGGGATCCGTGCATAGACATCACGGGTCCCACTCAGGGATCGTACATAGATATCACGGCGCACACTCAGGGATCATACATAGAGATCACGGGGCCCACTCAGGGATCACACATAGAGATCACGGGGCCCACTCAGGGATCATACATAGAGATCACGGGGGCCACTCGGGGATCGTACATAGAGATCATGAGACCCACTCAGAGATCATACACAGAGATCATGGGGCCCCGTGAAGTGAGGATCTCACCACCCCAGTATGTTGCCCTCAGGGAGCTCTCACATTGTTTGCTTCATACTAAGTCGGCCCGCGATGCCCTGTGGGAGCTCCCGGAGGGTACCATACTGGGGGCAGTAGTAGGAGCAGCATCACATCACACTACATGATGCTGCACTACAGGACCCCCAGCCAGCAGCTGGACAAATGGGAATGGGATGGTGGAGCACTGCCTGGTATCCTTGGCCCCAGGCTGGTGACTAAGGAGCCCATCTCTTCTGGCAGAAGAGATGGGCTCCTCAGTCACCACCAGCCCCCATCCCCCCTGCCCCGCTCACCCCCCAGTCATCCCCCCGCCTGGCTGCCTTCCATACTCACATGGGTTGCAGCCTGGCCTGGTGCGACACCAGGTCCGTCCTCTGCAGCGCGATAAGCGCCAGCACACGCTCAGGAAGGAAGCAGTCTCAGGGCGTGATGTCATCGCCCTGAGACTGTCTGACTTCCTACGCACGCGCCGGCGCTTATCGCGCTGCACAGAGGAGTCAGAGTGGCACCGACAGCAGGCAAAGCAGAGAGATCACTCTCCCTGCTCTGCCGCTGGAAAGAGGGACAATCACTAATCATATCGGCAGTGCGCCGATATGATTAGCAATATTACCGGGTTGGGGGCCTTACCTCTCCTCATTCAGGGCCCAAGGGGGGTAGGGGAACGTGGCTTGGGGGCGTGGCCAAGAAGTGTCAGGGCCCCCCCGGGAATTCTCCCGCTCCTCCAGTGGGCCAGTCCGACCCTGGGGTAGGGGGTACTCGGATACCAGGGCTGATGGCGACTTGGATGGGGGATCACGGCTGGTGGGTCCCTGGTCCCGTGCCCTGGACCCTCAATTACGGGGATGGTGGGGGATGATGGTGGTGAAGGGGATTGGTTATGTGACACCACCTGTGGCACCTGGTTAAGTGTATACCAGCGCTGCAGCCAGCCGCTGAGGTGATGGAGGTGCAGCTCAGTGTAGTACAGTTCCCCACAGGTGGAGCTTTACCTCAGGGCAGCAGGGATGGATGAGGGGAGTCGAGGTAGCTTCTCTGCGGGCAACGCTGTCGATAGCGGCGGGTAAGCAGGCACACACACACACAGTAGTCTTTGTTTCGGTACCTTTTACTGATGACAGGGTAACAGGTACATTCCAGAGAAGTAACCAGGTCCCCTGTGCAATTTGGACCTTTCACCTTGAAGAGTTGTGAGGCCTCCTCTGTCACTGTGTACTGTGGTTTGGGGTAAGTTCTGCCTATGGCTGAACTTGCCGCTCTTTCTTCCCTCCCAGGGCTTTGCTCTATAACTGACAATGAGGTCCTTCTGCGGGGTCCCTATTCTTCCCTTGGCCCTTGGTCCTGTGCTTGGTCAGTTTCAAGTGTCTCTTACTTTGTTCATTGGGGGTTAATTCCTCCTTGTCCTTCTGGGCTTTTCCTGCTGCACTGGATGCTTAGCAGTGTCGGACTCCGGTGTCCGGGTAGACTATAGGGAAGCTTGATCTGTTCCCTTCTTTAATTCCTTGTTTCCTTCACTGGCCTCCGACCCTCTCCCTAGGGTGCAGCACAGCTGGGTCAGTGTTCCCTGGTCCTGGGCCTGGCTCTACCCCATCGACCAGCTCCTTCACTCCTGCTCTCTGGAACTAACTAACTGACTCCTCCTCTCAGGCCTGAATCTTTTATAGGGGATTTGGCTTAAGGCAGCCAGTAGGGCTCCCCCTTCAGGTCTGGGGTAGAAGGTGTTGTGTGCTGTGTGTACCAAGGTGTAAATCCCTCCTTGCACCGATGGATCCTATGGCAATCCCCTGCAGGAGTGCCACATTCCCCCCTAGTTAAATACAGTCCTCCGGGACTGAAACATTTTTCAACAACATAAATAACTATTTACATTTGAAAATTGAACAGAGTCTCAAATTAAAAATTTACAAAAAACAGGGAAAAATGGGAAAAACAGGTAACCAGTCCATACAGCGTGTGTCCATCCGCTGCAGGCTATTTAAGGGTGTTTGTCTCTACCAGTCCTGTGGCTATGGTCCATTTTTGAAAGTAAAAAAGGGAAATTCAAAAATTCCAACAGGCAAAGTCTCTGTAGGCTTAAAGTTCAACATTACCCAACAAAACATTTACTATGGGTGTCTCGGCGTAGGAGTCCTAGGTACTGCAGGGACCTCTACCAGGTCATAAGCGCTGTAGGCCTCCTGGCCCTGGGGTTACCTATTGGCCAAGATTTTGCTCTCCCTAGACAGCTCCTTACGCCAACTCCACTCACCCCTTTTACTGATGTTGTGCATCTGGTCTAAGTTGTTTTTGCCTACTCTTCACCCCTTTTCTGTACATTAGCATTAATAATATATATACATTTTAAACGTATTTACATTCTGAACATATTTACATTTTCCCACATTTTATGGCTTATTCTCTGTACCTGAGTGGTGGGTGTCCTAGATTGACACGTGTTGACCTACGTAATTCTGGTGTAGGATTGGTGAGAGTGGGTCTATGTGTCACAGGTAAACTTGGTAACAGTCTGCGACTACCTGATCTCACAGTAGGAATGGCAGGTACACCGATTGCAGGATTCTCTGGTTCCAACACAACGGGTGGTTCTTCTACTCTTGGCGTTTCTACTGCTGGTGGGAACATGAAAGTTGGCATTAGGTATGTACCTCCTATTTGAGGCCAATCCGCTGGTAATTCTCCAATGACTGTCTGGATTGTCTTGGGCTTCTCTTTCTCAGGTTCTGGACAAGGTACATCTTCTTCTGGTTGTAACTGGTGAGGGCACTTCTTCAAATAATCCCTGGACACTGTTGCTGTTGTTTCGCCATGGTCTTTGCTGATGAGACAGGTTTTCTGGTTATCAAATTTAGATGGCAATACAGTGTATGGTTCTTTTTCCCATTGATCATCTAGTTTGTATATTCTTCTTTTTCTTTTCAAAACCAATTCACCTGGTGTTAAGGGCGTACCTTGCGCACTTTTGTTGGTTTCTTGTTTTTCTCTAGATTTTTCCAGACTTCTCTCAACACATTCTTGTATTTTCTGGTATTGTTCTTTCCTACGAGTATCCCAATCTGCATCTGTAGTATCTTCTTCAGGAACTACTATACCTATCTCAAAGTCTACTGGCAATTTTCCTGGTGTTGCTCTCATGAGATATGCAGGTGTACAATTTGTTGAGCTTACTGGGATGTTGTTGTAGATGTCAACAAGATCTGGTAACTTTTCTGGCCATTGGTTTCGTTCTTCTAAGGGCAGAGTTTTCAGCAATTCAATTACCACGTGATTCATCTTTTCGCACATTCCATTAGTTTGGGGATGGTAAGGCGTGATGCGAATTTTCTTGCATCCGTATAGGCGACAGAACTCTCAAAATATTTCAGCTTCAAAGGCAGGACCTTGGTCTGTCAATACCTGTTCTGGATAACCATGTGGTCTGCAGAAATAGGCTTGAAATGTTCTTGCTGATGTCTGAGCTGTTAAGTCCTTTACTGGAGCTACCACAAGGAATCTGGAATAGTAGTCTACCATGGTAAGAGCATAGGTGTAGCCTGATTTGCTGGGTGTGAGTTTGACATGATCTAAGGCTACCAATTCTAATGGTTGTTTGGTGATGATAGGCTGGAGTGGTGCTTTCTGGCTGTTATGGTCTCTTCTTCTTAATGAGCATGGTCCACAATCTTTACACCATCTCTCTATGGAGGCTCTCATGCTTATCCAATAGAATATCTCACGTAACAGTATTTCCAATTTTCTCCATCCAAAGTGTCCTGCTCCATCATGGTACGCTTCCAATACCATTTGGACATCTCTCTTTGGAACCACAACTTGCCATACCATTTAATGTGTTTTTGGGTTGATATACCGTCTGCACAGTTGACCTTGATAGATGAATAACCTGCTTCTTTCTTTCCACAGGTACTGGGTCTCTGGTGGAGCATTCTTTTCAAGTTGGGAATCCGGTTGGGTTATTAACTTCTTTACAAGGCTCACTGCCGGATCACTGTCTTGAGTCTCCTTCCATCCATAGTGAGGCAACAGGTCTAGTGCAACAGTCTGACGGTTCTGGTAGATGTGATCTTCAGCCATTTTCCATTTTCTACTTTTATGGAAAGCTGGGAGTTCTATTTCCTCTAAGTCATCTTCCTCTTCCTCAGGTCCTTGCAGATGTACTTGAGGGTTTCTGGAGAGGGCATCAGCATTTTCGTTGTTGCGGCCTGCCCGGTATTTGATGGTAAAGTCATTGTTCGATAGTCGGGCCATCCAGCGTTGCTCCAATGCACTAAGCTTTGCGGTATCCAGGTGTGTTAACGGGTTATTATCCGTGAAGACGGTAAATTTCGAAGCTGCTAGGTAATGCTTGAACCTTTCTGTTATAGCCGATACCAAGGCCAGGAACTCCAACTTAAAGGAACTGTAGTTTTCCGGGTTCCTCTCGGGTGGGTCGAAGTTTTCTGCAGGCGTAGGCAATTACTCTCTCTACCATTTTGGATCTGGGAAAGCACTGCTCCCAGGCCTACATTGCTTGCGTCGATGTAAAGGATGAATGGTAAGTTATAATCGGGGTAAGCCAGGATTTCCTCACCGGTTAGAGCCTGCTTCATCTGTTGGAAGGAATCTTCTTGTTCTACTCCCCATTCCAATGGTGGCTCTGAAGATCTTCTCTTCTAAGATCTCTTCAGAAGATCTTGTAGGGGCGCTGCCATCTTTGTGTAGTCCTTAATGAATCTTCTATAGTACCCAACCAAACCTAAGATTTGACGTACTTTGGTGACAGTGGTTGGTCTCTGCCAGTCCTGGATAGCGGTCACTTTTTCCGGGTCTGGTGCTACTCCATCTGCGCTGACCACATGCCCGAGGTATTGGACTTTAGGTTTCAGCAGGTGACATTTAGATGGTTTGAGCTTCATCCCATACTTTGCTAAAGCTGCAAATACCTCCGCCAGGTGTTCCAGATATTCTTCGTAGGTCTTGGAATACACGATGACGTAGTCCAGGTATAACAGCACTGTCTCGAAGTTCCGGTGTCCCAGGCAACATTCCATGAGTCTTTGAAACGTTCCTGGTGCATTGCATAACCCTAATAGCATGCTGTTAAATTCGTATAGGCCCACTGGTGTTGTGAATGCAGTCTTCTCTCGGTCTTCTTCTGCAACGGAGACCTGCCAATACCCACTATGAGATCTAACGTGTCTTTAATGCAGCAAAAGACTCCTCTATTCGGGGTAACAGGTAAGCATCTTTGTGAGTGATCTTATTGATTGCCTTGTAATCCACACACATCCTCATTGTGCCATCCTTCCTTCTGACTAGGACTAAGGGGGCTGCCCAGGGACTACATCTATCTCTTATAACCCCGGCTTCCTTCATGTCCCGCAGCATCTCTTTGGCATGCTGGTAGTGATTTGGTGGAATGGGTCTGTGTCTCAATTTAATTGGGGGATGATCTCCTGTGGGTATGCGATGGTGTACCCCATTAATTCTCCCAAAATCTAATGGATGCTTATTGAATATCTGTTCAAACTCTTGTGCTACCCGGTAGACTCCGCGCTTTGGTGAGAACGGGTGGCATCAGTTCCTACGTGCAACTGCTGACACCACTCCTCTAGCTGTCCTTTGGAGTTGTTATCCTCCGCCTGACTAGACGGGGATACAGGTTTGTTGCAGCGTAGGCAGATGGGTTGTCTTGAAGAATCCATGTAGTCCCTGGCTCTGTGTTGGAATGGTGCATTGGTCCCCTTCACGGGCGACTTGTTGGTCCCCTCCATGGGCGACATGGGTCTATGTTGGAATGGTGTGTTTGTCCCCTGCCGGGCGACTTGTTCTTCCTCCTCATCCATGGAACGTTCTCAGGACAATCAGCTAGTTGGATTTTGCTTGGAGGTGGTGCCCCAGGCATGGCTTGCAAGAGTTTTAGTGCATACAATTGTGGCCAAAAGTATTGACACCATGGCAATTCTGTCAGATAATACTCAGTTTCTTCCTGAAAATGATTGCAATCACAAATTATTTGGTATTATTATCTTTATTTAATTTGTCTTCAATGAAAAAACACAAAAGAGAATGAAGCAAAAAGCAAAACATTGATAATTTCACACAAAACTCCAAAAATGGGCCAGACAAAAGTATTGGCACCCTCAGCCTAATACTTGGTTGCACAACCTTTAGCCAAAATAACTGCGATCAACCGCTTCTGGTAACCATCAATGAGTTTCTTACAATGCTCTGCTGGAATTTTAGACCATTCTTCTTTGGCAAACTGCTCCAGGTCCCTGATATTTGAAGGGTGCCTTCTCCAAACTGCCATTTTTAGATCTCTCCACAGGTGTTCTATGGGATTCAGGTCTGGACTCATTGCTGGCCACCTTAGAAGTCTCCAGTGCTTTCTCTCAAACCATTTTCTAGTGCTTTTTGAAGTGTGTTTTGGGTCATTGTCCTGCTGGAAGACCCATGACCTCTGAGGGAGACCTAGCTTTCTCACACTGGGTCCTACATTATGCTGCCAAATTTGTTGATAGTCTTCAGACTTCATAATGCCATGCACACGGTCAAGCAGTCCAGTGCCAGAGGCAGCAAAGCAACCCCAAAACATCAGGGAACCTCCGGCATGTTTGACTGTAGGGACCGTGTTCTTTTCTTTGAATGCCTCTTTTTTTCTCCTGTAAACTCTATGTTGATGCTTTTGTCCAACAAGCTCTACTTTTGTCTCATATGACCAGAGAACATTCTTCCAAAACGTTTTAGGCTTTCTCAGGTAGGTTTTGGCAAACTCCAGCCTGGCTTTTTTTATGTAAGAAGTGGGGTCTTCCTGGGTCTCCTACCATACAGTCCCTTTTCATTCAGATGCCGACGGATAGTACGGGTTGACACTGTTGTACCCTCGGACTGCAGGGCAGCTTGAACTTGTTTGGATGTTAGTCGAGGTTCTTAATCCACCATCCGCACAATCTTGCGTTTAAATCTCTTGTCAATTTTTCTTTTCCGTCCACATCTAGGGAAGTTAGCCACAGTGCCATGGGCTTTAAACTTCTTGATGACACTGTGCACGGTAGACACAGGAACATTCAGGTCTTTGGAGATGGACTTATAGCCTTGAGATTGCTCATGCTTCCTCACAATTTGGTTTCTCAAGTCCTCAGACAGTTCTTTGGTCTTCTTTCTTTTCTCCATGCTCAATGTGGTACACACAAAGACACAGGACAGAGGTTGAGTCAACTTTAATCCATGTCAACTGTCTGCAAGTGTGATTTAGTTATTGCCAACACCTGTTAGGTGCCACAGGTAAGTTACAGATGCTGTTAATTACACAAATTAGAGAAGCATCACATGATTTTTCTAACAGTGTCAATACTTTTGTCCACCCCCTTTTTTATGTTTAGTGTGGAATTATATCCAATT
The DNA here is from genome assembly GCA_033576535.1 of Allobates femoralis. Classification (NCBI taxonomy): domain Eukaryota; kingdom Metazoa; phylum Chordata; class Amphibia; order Anura; family Aromobatidae; genus Allobates; species Allobates femoralis. Next base: position 305,962,605 of record JARQOC010000004.1, read on the forward strand.
TGGCTTTAGGACAATTCTTTTTGTGTTTTTTCATTGAAGACAAATTAAATGAAGATAATAATACCAAAGAATTTGTGATTGCAATCATTTTCAGGAAGAAACTGAGTATTATCTGACAGAATTGCAGGGGTGTCAATACTTTTGGCCACACTGTTCCTTATTAGCATTCTCTCTAGTTATGTATGATGCCGTCCACAAATTATTATATAGTGCCTTTTCTTGTTATATGTAGCACCGTCCCTTATAAAGCATTTTCTTCTTATTTTTGTTGTTCACAGCACCTTCTCTTTTTTACAGAGTCGTCTCTTGTTAGATATAAAATGACTGCAGATGGAGGAACATGTGACTAGAAGACCAGTCCATCACCTTCCTCCTAAGAAAAGAAGCTTTACCATATTCCATCAATTTTATATCCAACAAGAGTGAACGCTATGAAATAAAGACAGGGTGCTATAAATAACAAAAAAAACAAGAGAATCCAATATGTAAGGGATGGTGCTGTACATAACAAGAGGGCACTATGTAATCTAATATATAAAGCTGAATGTGTGTATGTGTGTGTGTGTGTCTGGGATTGGCATCTACACCGTCGCAACTACAGCCACAAAATTTTGCACAGGTGACGCGTCTGGACATCAAGAGCGTCATAGGCTATGTTGTGAGGCAAAATTTTAACCCCGCGCGTTCCAGTTTACCAAACAATTTTGGCCCTATTTACATAATGGAGAGAAAGTGACAGTCACCAGATGACAGTTGTGAATGAGAGGGGCTTAATGACAGCACCAAAGACTAACAGCAAATACCAGCATATAATCCCTAAGGTGGGGCCCCAACATGAGATATTCACCACACATGGGGACATGTATACACACCACACACACACAAAGAGTAACAGCAAGTGTACAGTCGCTAAAGTGCAGCCCCAACATTGGATACTCACCACGCACCCGAACAAACACACACACACCACAAAGAGACACACACAACACAGAAACCCCCCCCCCAAGGGGACACACACACACTCTATAGCGACACATGCACTCACCCCACAGGGACACACACACACCACAAAGAGACACACATAACACAGACACACACACCACACAGACCACCCCCACAGGGACACACACACATAGCCACCCTATAGAGACACATGCACTCACCCCTCAGGGACACACACACACCACAAAGAGACACACACAACACAGAGACACACACACCCACACAGACACCCCCCCACAGGGACACCCACACACATACACACCCTATAGGGACACATGCACTCACCCCACAGGGACACACGCACACCACAAAGAAACACACACAACACATATACACACACACCACACATACCCCCCCACAGGGACACACACACATACACACCCTATAGGGACACATGCACTCACCCCACAGGGACACACACACACACCACAAAGAGACACACACAACAGAGACACACACCACACAGACCCCCCCCACAGGGACACACACATACACACCCAGGGACACACACACCACACAGACAGACACAGGTGCGCACAAATCCCCTCACACAACTCGCCTCATACGTGTGCTATCTTTATTTTCCAAACATAAACATCTGATTAAAAACAGCCAATGTGCAACTTATGTGCCATATAGGGAATTAATGTGTGAACGAAAAGAATGCGCAATAGGGTCTTATCTCAATGATACACTGTCGCTTATCGATGTGGAATTGCTCACCTTTGTCAGTTGTGAAACCCACAACTGGTAGAATAGCGTACAGGCAGCTGCTGCAGGGACCGCACTCCCAACGGTGACCGTGGTTGTAATACAGAATCCTGGACAAAGTGCCTCAGTGTCCGCGCTGCAGCAGCGCGGACACTGAGGCACTTTGTCCAGGATTCTATATAGGGAATTAAGGCAGATGTCAGTCACATGAGCTGTCTATTATGTGTATGTGTGAGGTAACATATACTGCCCGGCCAGGTGGAGGGTTTACTGTTGGCTGGAGATTTATTAGGCTGTCTATAGCAATGAATGACAGCTCACTGCGCGTTCCAATTCACCAAATAATTTTGCCCCTATCTACATAATGGGTAAAAAGTGAAAGGGAAAGTGTTGGAGGCAAATTGACCCCTGCCAGATGTGAACAAGGGGGACTTAAAGAATGAGAGCGATGGCGCCAAAGAGTATATACCGTACAATTGCTAAGGTGGGGCCCCGACATGGGATACTCACCACACAAGGGGATATGAACAGACACACAAAATGCGCCACACACTACCACGTGCTTGAACACATATACCACCCTCAGCCCTCAGCACACATGTTACCACACATACACCAACCTTGCCACATAATCACCCTAAAACACACACAAGTCTGCTATTATCCTTCAAAAATAAACATCTGAGTAATAAGCAGCCAAACTACAAGAACAACAAATGTACCATATAGGAAATACGGCAGCTGTCAGTCACATGACCTGTCTATTACGTGTTTGTGTGAGCTAATATATACTGTCAGGGGGGAGGCCTTCCTGTTGCCTGGGGATTTATCAGGCTGCCAATAGCAACCAATCACAGCTCAGCTTCTATTTTGCTACAGTTAATTAAACTGAGCTCTGATTGGTTAATATAGGCAACAAAGGACATTCTCAGTATGACAAAGCTTGTGTGAGGTAACAGAACACCTTATTTTGCATCATTGGATTGCTTTGCCTGGTTCTGGGTTTTCTCTGGCAAGCACCAACCCTATCCTCCATTCGGATCGGTTGATCTGACAGTCGTGGTTTGCCAGGAACATTTGGCACAATCTGAGCTGACATTGGTGCCCAAAGTAATTACTATTTTTCTCTTATTCTTGCTGTCCTTAGTTTATCCTATGTTGGTCTGTGAGGTGTGGTGTCTCAGACTTTCTGGAGAACGTTGTGCTATGTACTTGGTGCGGTTGTGTAATTTTTCCCCTGTTGTTCTCTTGCTTCCTACATGATCTTGTTTTTCCTCCTGCATGAGTGCAGGTTATTGTGGCGCCCCACTACGTAGGTGCCATAAAAGGGGTACTCCACTGCAATTGGGACAATGGTCACTAGATGGAACCCTAGAGCTGACACCCACACACTAGGATACGACTACGAGGAACCGGCTGGAGCCTCGGGAGGAAGCACCCCAGAAGAGGCCTGGTGGACTGCCTGGCAGCAGCACTGCCAAGGACCCCCTGCTATAGCAAGCACCGCGGAGGTATGTGTGTGTGCAATCCCCAAACGCCACAGAAGCAGCCCCTCACCACCCCCATACCAGCCCCGGCAAAGCACCCGGTCATCCCAAGATGAGAGGAGCCAGGTAGCCAGACACAGGGAAAGGGAGGACTGGTACCAGAGGGAACGTACAACCAAGAGACTAAGGGATGAAGCCCGCGCTCAACCCCCACTTCCAATAGAACTACGCTAAACTGGCATGGTAGTGTCCGTATACCATAAAGATGGTTGGGGATTCTTGAGACAACCAGGACTATTAGACAATATCTTTTTCTCCCGGCGGGATGTAGAATAATTTCTAAGAAAAGGACACCACCGGCGTGATTTGTACAGAGGCGAACAAGTGACTTATAAATGCTATCCTGCCCCGTTAGGATGGTTCGCCATAAGAATTTCCAAAACAGACTAAGGATAGTTGAAATAAAGGACTCCCGATGAGAGACACTTCTTTCCCTTGTATATACCCCCTTTATCTTGCTTGAAACCTTTAAATGACGAGTGTGTCCCTGGAGACCCTTGAGACCTTTTTTATTGAACATTTACCCCATTATGTGTGATGATGAGAAGAAGCTGCCCAGCAGTGATAACGCACTCTGGACTGTGTAGGACTAAAGATTACCGCTGGGCCCTCAAGCTGAAGTCAGTCCCGTTGGGCCAGAGTGAATGTGTGTTTTATATGCAATGTTTAAAGATATGTGCCTACCCGGACGGGGAAGAAAATCTAAATATTCATGATTGTATATAGTTTACCCGTTGATGTTGATGATTGCATAGATATAAAAATGTTTTTTCACTTCCCGAAGGGCGAATGTGATGCTCGGGGGCGAGCATGTTCAATCAAAGGGGAGTATGGCGCCCCACTACGTAGGTGCCACAAAAGGGGTACTGCACTCAGAAAAGCAGTGTAGTACTCCACTGCAATTGGGACAATGGTCACTAGATGGAACCCTAGAGCTGGCACCCACACACTAGGATAGTAGGTGGGAGGGAACCCTGGGAGGAGATATAGTGGCCTCTAGGGGGAACTAGAGAGGAGTAGGAGAGAAGCAGTCGAGTGAGGAGAGTCGGAGGAGGGAGTGAGGAACCAGGCAGGCAGCCTGAAGGAGACAGTAGGGCCATCTCGGCTGAGAGGTCCAAGAGGGAACGATCCCAAAGAAAGGAGAAAGAAAGAGAGGAAAAGAACTCAGAAGCAGAGTTCACTCTAAGAAGGGGATTGAGTAACAGTAGAGTTTGCCCCGAGAGGAAAGAAACCGGGTACTGGAGCCCGCACCTGTGAGTTCTCTAAGAGTATCCCTCCAATGATCGCTGAAGGGGGCGCGGAAACCCGGACCCTGTGTCACGCCCCAGCTACATAGCATGGTGTAGGAACAACCCTTCTGTTCCTTCTTTACACGCCGATACAGCTCGCTACAATCGGCTTTGTTGCCATCTGTTTATGGGCAGTGCACGGATACAGATGTATCTGTAGCCGGCTGTGTCATCCCGTCTTCAGACGCCGCTACTACGGGCGATATTGGCGCGACAAGCTACATTTGTAGCCTGTGGCGGGTTGTATCCATCCTGCAGTGGCGGCGTGTAAAGGTACAGTAAGACTCACAGAAAATCTGTAAACAGGGGTATTGCAAATACAGCCCTGACTCCTACAGATCCCACGAGAGGGAAGCCAGGACTAGCAAGGAGCTGCAGTCCAGACAAAAGGTTGACCCCGTGGGTACAAGGGAGGCGAAAAGAGTAGAAGCAGCAGGAGGCCAGATTATCTACAGGAGATCAGGCTTCAAAACTGGGAACAGGAAAGAAGGAAAGGAAAGGAACATAAAGGAGGGTTCCATCTTCAGCCTGAAATCCTAATTGCAGCCTGGAGCATTTGCCAGAACAACATCTGAATATTTCTGAACTGTAAAGCTGACAGAAGTGTTCAAGTAAAGTTACCCGGTGAAGTGAAGTTTTGACTCTGCTGCATCTTTTCAGATATAAACTGTTTGCCTTACAGCATTACTGCCCTGGTGGTCCAGTCCCACCTGCGGGGACTATTCCATCCAAGCCACAATACCACCGACCACCGGAGGACTGTGGCGACCCTGGTGAGCATCACCAGACTCAGCAGGTGGCGTCACGACAAAGACAACTTGTAAATAATCCCCTGTAAATATTCCCCTTATTCAGTTGACCCCCAGGACCACAGCTTCGAGATGGCCATCCGTGACTTCCCAGACTGAGAGAGAGAGAGCCCGAGAGCCGAGTACCTGAGCCCTGGGAGCGCGTCATTATGAGGACTTCTTTAAAAAAAAAAAACTAACAGGTCTCTGAGAGCTAGAATTATTGCTGGTTGGTAGGTGATCAAATATTTTTATATATTCAATAAAATACAATATTATTTAAAAATCATACAATGTGATTCTGTATTGCACAGTTGAAGTGTATCTACGATACAAATTACAGACCTTTCCATACTTTGCAGGTAGGAAAACATGTAAAATTGGCAGTGTAATCAAAATTATTTTCCCCACTGTACCTCACCAGTCACCTCTCTTGCTGCCCCCGCTTGGATATTTTACAGAGCTTGTGACATAGCAATCACTGAGGGTGTTGGGGTACACCCTCTTGGCAGCAATTTTCAAACACAAAGAAACAGTCTCTTCCTTTAAATATGTTTATTTCCAGTTTATTTAGAAACAGTATAAACCACTTATACTACATTCTATTCATTGTACTTCAGTGTTACAGAAACACTATATTCTATAATGTCTGTTACTCCTGTGGATATGTCCACACAGTTTATTCACTGAGCCAGTCAATACACATAAGTCCTCATTCTCTGGGGTTACCTGCTCCCCACAGCTCTGCAGGCTTCAGACTGCTCCATCCAGTCTCGAAATCCAGGAGAACTCTCATTGTGATCACCAACCAGGTCGTTTGGAGTTGCTCTGTTATCGGCACCTGTCGCTGGTCCAGACCCTCAGAATATTCTGCCTCCCTGGACTTTCAGGAGCTCTGGCAGGCTCCATTCCCACACGTTTTTTCTCCCAGGTGCTACAAACAGGAATTATGAAGCATGCTGACATCACAGACATGTGACCAGGGAGTAGTCACATGATATCAATAGGACCACACCCATGGAGGAGAAGGAGTGTGGATGGCCAGTCCCTCCCATCACTTCTAACGATCCCTAAATCCAGCCCTAAACAAACTATACAGGCTTGTGGAACAACAAGTCCCAGCAAACCATCCTGGATTTAGATCGAAGCAGACCTCTGTCTGTGCGATACATACCTGCCTCTCTTACTATAACCAGTTGGTACATCACAACCTACAATAGTTATTTCAGAATCCTGTCATATGTTTGGGCTGTTTCTGTAAAAAACAGATCCAGTTGTTGCCAGATATGCAGGAACAATTTCTATAATTGAACATCAAATTGAAATTAACATTGATCTAAAGTCAAGCTATTTAAGAAGTCCGCAACCTTTATGACTTTGAGAGCCACGTTCAGCACTGAAAGATGATTGTGAGCTACCCTCTCTCCCGCCCCACTCACAGTAGTGGCACCCAGAGACCCCATTACCAGGATCCCTCTATTTGGTCCTTGCTGCCTCTTGCCTGGAATAGCCATCCCGCTCATTTGAAATTCCTGCCCCTCCTGTGTATGGGTGTTGATTGACAGGCACTACTTTTGACTGCACAGTGGAGCAGGTCACCGTGCGCTATTGAAGATACACATGTTACATCGCCATTGGACTCTGTGGCTGGTGTTCCTGCCTCAGCCGCTGGGAGGTGCCGGATGCCTTCAGCTGATGGTGCCGGTGATAGGAGGGCCTTGTCCTTATATGGACCTGCTCCTTCGACGTCTGCCTCTGTCGCTGAACGCCGCCGTGTTTCTCCCTTGGGTGATGTTGGTTGCAGAGGAGCGGGCCCTGCAGAGGTGTCTGATAGGCGCAGCCTTCGTTCTTCTGTTAGAAGTGGGGTGGTTGGTGCCAGTCGTGCATCACCATCTGGCCTGGTGGTAGGGGCGGTCCGGATGAGATCATCAGGCTGTGAGCTCCAGCCTATGGGAGATAACCGCGCCCTTCAAATACATTGGAGCCTGTCTTGCAGGCCGCCAGATATAGTTTTGGTTCCCCAGTGATATAGTGTGTGTTTAGTTTTGTCTCTGACCTTTGCCTGGATTTCTGACTCTGCTACAGCCTGATGATTGTGTACCTCAGCTGCCCTCTTTGTTTTGACTTTGACCTTTGCCTGGATTTTCGACTCTGCTATAGCCTGACGATTTTGTGCCTTCGCTGCCCTCTCGGTTTTGACTCGGACTCATGACTACGTTTTTTGGGTCCTGATTTTTCCCTTCCTGGTGACCTTCCTGCTCTGCTGCTCATAATAGGCAGCTACCCCCTGGGCTCCGCTGTAATTCCAGATCCCTGTATAGGGGTTAAGGGTCTCAGGGTTTCTCGGGGTGCTGTCTTACCAGCAGCTCAGCCTCACAGCGGATGGTCGTCACAACACAGTGCCCAAAGTCTCGCAAGACTTCACAAATTTGGCGAGACTTCGGGCACTATGTATCTTCAATAGAGCACGGTGACCCGCTCCACTGCGCAGGTATGAGTAGTGCCTGTCAATTAACACCCATACACAGGAGGGGTGGAAATTTCAAAAGAGCGCGGCGGCTATTCCAGGCAGAGGGCGGCGAGGACCATATAGAGGAATCCCTCACGGACCTTTTCATTGCTAATTAACATCCAGTGCGGGACAGAATAAATGTGCATTTCTCAGGTATGCAGGGGGACATGTAGGAAAATAGAGGGGTTACAGAAACCCCAATTAAAGCATGTTACAGATGATTGGCACAGTTTGGAATGCCCAAAGGGGGGTGACAGGCTCCCTTTAAGTCAATTTTATTATTGTGTATGGATTATGCATGTTTTTCTTACATTCACCAAGTATAGCCTTTCAGGACATATTCCAATGTGTCATTATCTTCATTTCATTGAATAAATATAGCAGATGAAACATTCCTAATGTAAGCAAGTAGGAAGAAACCTTAAATGTGAAAGAACAAAATAATGTATATTCTTCAGTAAACAGAAATTGTATTATCATGATTCCATAGAGTAAGGTGAGTCATGTTCCTGTCATTTCCTCTGAAGCCTGCTCATTTACAAGAAGAAAGAAATGTAATATTAACACATAGTGTATACAATGGTGATACAAAATGACACGGAACATTTAGAGATCATTTTCATTTATTTTAGTGCTTATAAAAGCATTCAGACCTTCAGTGAATTTTGTTATGGTATCTTGATATCAAGTATAAACATGGGACTAATGCCAGTGCAAGTAATCTCTACAAAAATTATTACAATATAATTAATAAAGGACTTTTCTATAATGGCAAATGCAAATTTCTAAAGTCTTTCAAAAATATATTTCCTGTCTAAATAAAGATAATTGATTAGCTCACAGTTTTCAAGAGTTTTTCTTTTAACATACCCTTTTGTGGAGAATCACTCCACTTGTGCTTTTGCACATTCTACTTTTGTTGTGTTAGAAGTCATGTATTGCTACTTGGACTTGCAGACCTAGCTCTGAATTTTCATACACCCTAATATTAATTGTTTGAACATGTGCAGTCTGTTTTTCCCACACATCCACTATTAAAACAGTACTGTAGATAAATCTGGTTGCGGGCAATCAAATAGTTATGAGTAAGGACATACCTGAACAAAACCAGAAGTAAATCCACCATATTCCATTCAATGTTACTTGATCTTAAAGGGAACCTGTCACCTAGTTTAAGCACCCCAAGCTGTCACTACCTGTCCCTTCTCCTTCCTATTACTATTCTAACTATCACTCTCTGTCCTGTGTGCTGTGATGGTGTATAAAAAGCATTTTCTATTTACAGGCTGGTATGATAATGAAGCAGGGGCTACTGTTATTAACCCCCCTGGGCATCCTCATTCGCTCCCTGTCCACACCTCGATCCTCCTTTATCACGATCTGATGAGCGTCTTCATCCCCTTCTGAAAATCCTACTATTTTTTAAGATTTCCGCCCCTTCTCGTAGTATTGCGCCGAGCCAGAGCGTCCGACCCGGTGCATTTTGGGGCTGATCATGTGGGATGGCCCAGCTTCAATATGCGCACTGCGCATGCGTATGTAAAGCACTATGGAATTAATAGTGCTATATAAATGAATAAATATTATATTATAATTTCCCTGCTTCTATCCCATCAATGTGTCTGATTGAAGTATATAGTGCCTTATTGAAGTATATATTCCACATATACAGACACTAATATCATATTTGATTCCAAATTAACGTAATCTAACGTCTGTAATGCTGCAGTGGTGTCCTTTATACATAATGGAAAAGTACAAACAAGAAGTTTAACAAAATAGTCAAGGACTAAGCACATAGGTTCACAGAGGCTCTAGTTACCTGCCACGATGATTCTTCCTGATGGAACTTCCAAAGATTTGTGAATTTTGGGGACTACCATATATACTCGGGTATAAGCCGAGTTTTCAGCACAATTTTTGTGCTGAAAAGTGCCCCCCTCGGCTTATACTCGAGTCACTCGGTATTTGCTTGGGGGGGCTGTGACCGGGGGCTGGAGGAGGCAGGAAGGGGCCGCAGTGACCGCGGAAGGTCACGTGGGGCCGCTCATTAGTGTAATGAATATGCATCGGTCACAGCAATAGAAGCCGGCACAAGCAGGAAGAAGCAGCAAGGAGTCGCCGGAAAGGTAATGTAAAAAATGTTTGTTATTTTAAAAGGTGCCGCAGCCCGGGGGCCACATACTAAGGAGGGGGCCTGTATATCACTGATTGGGGGCCTGTATACCACTGCTGGGGGCCTGTATACCACTGCTGGGGACCTGTATACCACTGCTGGGGTCCTGTATATTACTGCTGGGGGCTTGTATACCACTGCTGAGGGCCTGTATACCACTGCTGGGGGCTGTATACCACTGCTGGGGGCCTGTATATCACTGCTGGGGGCCTGTATATCACTGCTGGGGGCCTGTATACCACTGCTGGGGCCTGTATAGTACTGCTAAGGGCCTGTATACTACTGCTGGGGGCTTGTATACCACTGCTGAGGCCTGTATACCACTGTTGTGGGCTGTATACCACTTCGGGGGGCCTGTATATCACTGCTGGGAACCTGTATATCACTGATGAGGGGCCTGTATACCACTGATGAGGGGCCTTTATACCTATGATGAGGGGCCTGTATACCACTGATTAGGGGCCTGTATACTAGTAATGGGGGCGCTATATACCGGGATAGGGGGCTATATATCAGTGACAGGGGGCTATATAACAGGATGGTAGTCTGCTGCATTTCTCACCCTAGGCTTATACTCGAGTCAATAAGTTTCCCTAGTTTTGGAGGGTAAAATTAGGGGCCTCGGCTTATACTTGGGTCGGCTTATACTCGAGTATATATGGTATATAAAATATTGCAGTAGTAGGATGCTGTTCACAGATAAAGTCAAAGAATTTTTTTGGGATAACATTTTATGACACCGTTTTCTCCAAATATCCAGCAGATTCTATTTAAAGGAGGATAAAGGGATAGTTGTCAATTTCTTATAATATGTGGAATCATTTAACAATTTTCAGCTTGCTTTTCATAAAGATGGTTAGGCCAGATTACCACATCACTTCCTTTGTCCACTGGTTTCACTTCAATATCATCCCAGTTTTTTTTTCTCCAATTGCTTTCCACTCTGAGACATGCAAATTAGAGTGGCCACCATGTTTTTTAGCTAGTTCTTTTACTTCATGTGTAACAAGCTTGGTGAAAATATCAATTGCAGGACATAAGCTAAGGGCAGGTCCTTTTTTCGATCTTCTACACAAATGTTTAGGGAAAGTGACACGCCCTTCCAGGACCTTAGGATACTCGGAACCAGGCTTTGAGGCTTCATCATGGGGATCACAGGGACTGAGACCCGGCTCCTTGACCCTGGCGGTGTCATTAAAAGTTTGGTGTGGGTGGCTCTCTCTTAGGGATGGTAATCTGGCGTGGAGGGTTCATTCTGGGAAGGGATGACTGGACCTGGGGATACTTGTTAACTTTATATGACACCACCCGCATGTTGCAGCTATAGATGGCCACCGCTGCATGACAGTTCTCCTAGGGGTTGATGGTTGGGAGGCAGCAATGTTCTTAAGCCCTCTACGGGTAGGGCTGACCCCGAGGGCAGCTCGAGGTACCTGAGTGAGTTGGTAGTTGTGTTTCCAGTGCTTTTGACACGTAAGAAAGTTCACAGACACAGCGGCTTGCAGTCTTCAGTTCTTTTACTCACAGTCTGTGTAACAGCCTCTGAGCACTGGATATCCAGCTACTCATGGATAGGAGGATGACACATAATTAGTACCCCTTCTGTGTCCTTTCTCAGCCTCTTTAATAAAACTTATAATAAAACTTTATTTGTATAGCGCCAACATATTCCGCAGCGCTTTACAGTACAACGGTACATATAAGAAAAATATACGGTACAGAAAGGTAATGTAGAACAGTAGTTACATACAATAAACATAGAATCAACTTAGGAAATACAATAAAAAGGCAAAAATGAAGGTGACCCTGCTCAAAGGAGCTTACAATCTAAGACGGGATGGGAACACAAAGTACAGGGGCTTATAACAATGAATATCTTATGTCTAAATTACTACTGTTAGGGAGAAGGATAGGCCGCCCTGAAGAGGTGTGTTTTTAGGGAGCGTTGGTCTGAGTCGGAATGGGAGAGTTCGGATTAATGCCGATGTTAGTCTGAGGTCACGTTCAGCGCGAAGGGGACGGGTGGGGTGGTAGACAGAGATGAGGGTGGAGAGGTAAGGAGGTGCCGCACCATGAATAGCTTTGTGGGTGACAACGAGCAATTTGAATTGGATTCTATAGTGTACGGGTAGCCAATGTAGTGACTGGCACAGAGCAGAAACATCTGAGTAACGGTTTGCTAGATAGGTGATCCTGGCTGCTGCATTGAGGATAGACTGGAGAGTGGAAAGCTTACTGTGGGGGAGGCCAGCTAATAAAGAATTACAGTAGTCAAGGCGGGAATGAATCAGGGCCACGGTGAGGGTTTTAGTTGTTTCCATGGTGAGGAAAGGGCGAATTCTGGAGATATTTTTCAGGTGCAAGCGACAGGAGCGGGTGAGAGATTGCATATATGTCCATCAAAACACGGAGACAGCGAGCCTGCTGACTAGGCGTTATCGTGGTGCCGCCCACCGAGAGAGAGCTGTCAGGTTTAGGGAGGTTGGCAGAGGGTGGGAGCAGAAGAAGTTCAGTTTTGGAAAGGTTGAGTTTCAGATAGAGAGCGAACATGCTATTGGAGACTGCGGTTAGACAGTCATTGGTGTTCTTTATTAGAGCGGGAGTAAGGTCAGGGGCTGAAGTGTATAGCATAAGGCATAAAGATGGTACTGGAAGCCAAATCTGCTGATGGTCTGTCCGATCGGGGCTGTGTAGAGAGAGAAGAGGAGAGGGCCAAGGACTGAACCCTGAGGGACCCCAATAGTGAGAGGAAGAGGGAAGGAAGTGGAGCCAGAGAATGATACACTGAAAGAGCGTTCAGAAAGATAGGAAGAGAACCAGGAGAGAGCCGTGTCCTTGATGCCAATGGAGTGCAGCATAGCGAGTAGGACATGGTGGTCAACAGTGTCAAAAGCCGCAGAGAGGTCAAGAAGGATAAGCAGAGAGTGGTCACCATTATGTTTTCCTGTCAGAAGGTCATTGGTCACTTTGATAAGGGCAGTTTCTGTAGAATGTAAGGGGTGGAAGCCAGACTGCAATGGATCTAAAAGAGAGTGAGTGGCGAGGTAATGGGTGAGGCGGGTGTAGACAGGCGCTCGAGGAGTTTTGAGATGAAGGGGAGATTGGAGACAGGTCTGTAGTTATTTGTGCAGGATGGGTCAAGGGATGTTTTCTTTAGTAGTGGAGTAATAATAGAGTGTTTGAAGGAGGAGGGGAAGATGCCAGTAGAGAGGGAGAGATTGAAGATTGTGGTTAAGTGAGTGGTGACCACTGGAAAGAGGGTCTGTAGTAGGTGTGAGGGAATGGGGTCAGAGGTGCATGTAGTGGGACGTGAGGACGAGAGGAGCCTGGAGACTTCTTCTTCTGTGGCTGGGTCAAAAATGGAGAGTGAGCCAGAGGGGATATGGGGACAGATGGGAGTAGAAACACTTGAAGGTTGGGAGCTGATTTCCTGATGGATGTTTTCTATTTTCTCTGTGAAGTAAAAGACCAGATCATCAGCACAGAGGTCAGTGATAGGAGCTTGCACTTTCGGACTGAGGAGAGAGTGAAAGGTGTCAAAGAGTTTCTTTGAGTTGTTGGCTAGTGAGGAGATCAGGGTGGTGAAGTAGGTCTGTTTGGTGAGGTGAAGGGCAGAGTTGTAGGTTTTTAGCATGAATTTATAATGGATGAAGTCTCCTGGTGAGCGAGTTTCCCTCCATAGGTGTTCGGCACTCCTCGAGCATCGCTGGAGGAATCGAGTTTGTGATGTGAGCCAGGGCTGTTTTACTCTGTGTTTGGATGTTCTGAGGGTGAGGGGCGCTACTTGGTCCAGGGTACTTTTGAGAGTCACATTGTAGTAATTCACAGCCAGATTGAGGCAGGAGAAGGAGGAGATTGGGGACAGTGATGAGAGAAGAGAGTCTGTGAATGTATGAGGGTTGATGGCCTGTAGATTTCTGAATGTGTGATAGGTCGGACTATGCTGTGATGGGCGAGGGTTTGTGAGTGTGAAGGTGAGAATGTTGTGATCAGAGAGAGAAGGAGATGAGTTGTCTAAGGAGGAGGTAGAGCAGAGTCGGGTAAAGACCAGGTCAAGGGTGTTACCATCCTTATGTGCCTCAGAGGTTGAGAGTTGCGAGAGGCCAAGAGAAGTGGTTAGAGATAGGAGCTGGGATGCAGATGTGGAGTTGGGGCTGTTTATGGGGATGTTAAAGTCTCCTAGGATGAGGGTTGGTAATTCTGAGGACATGAAGTGCGGCAGCCACGCGGAGAAGTGGTCGAGGAAGTGGGTGGGTGAACCTGGGGGCGATATACCACCGCTACTCTGAGGGGGAGGGGATGGAACAGCCTAATGGTGTGAACCTCAAAAGAAGAGAATGAGAGTGATGGAGTGGGGGGGATGACCTGGAAAGTACATTGTGGGGACAGGAGTAGGCCAACTCCACCACCACGTCTGTTTCCAGGGAATGAGAGAAGTGTAGACCGCCATAGGAGATAGCAGCAGGGGAGGCAGTGTCTGAGTCCTGGATCCAGGTTTCAGTAAGGGCCAAAAGGTTAAGAGAGTTAGTGAGAAAGTAGTTGTGGATAAAGGGAAGTTTGTTGCATGCGGACCGTGTATTCCAGAGGGCACATTTAAAAGAGGGAGATGAAGGTGTGCAGGTAATGCTAATAAGGTTACTGGGATTTCTGTGTGATGCGTGGGGGGGTTGAAGTTGGAAGAGGGTGGACCAGGATTGGGAGAAATATCGCCTGACATAATCAGTAGTAGAAAGAGAAGGAGGGAGTAATGTTTGGCTCTATGACATTGTTTTTGTTGATGCAAGACCCTGGAATATGACGGGCTTAGATTATTGAGTAGGGTGAAGAGAGTATGGGAGCAGGACATAGTAAAGGGAAGTAGAGAGGGGCTGATGTGGATAAAGGGTGATGGAGGGGGAATGGGACGGTAAAAGTGGATGACTAATGCACATAGATATAAAAGCATTGAACTGAAGGACATTTTGATGCAATGGGCTAAGTAAAGTACTGAAGGATAGTAGATGGGTAGAGTTGTTACCTTCTAGTTAACTCTGCCTTATCTCTTTACACTGTGCTTGCCTTGCGGCTCGCCACACAGAGCTCTGAGCCAGTGACTGTGGGCTTTTCTTGGGGGTTAAACTGCAGTGTCTCCCCTTAGCCCTATGGTTGCCACCTTTTCTGCAGATGTGCACGGTTGTCGACTGTGTAACCTTGGAAGTGCCACACAGTCTCTGGGTTGCTAGCTGAGCCTGGTCTGCCTTCTCCACTAGCCTTGGGGTCCCGGTGCCCCTGTTCTTCAGCCTTGTCCCTCCACTTCCTGAGCTAGATAATACACTGTGCTAAATTATTAGGCAAATGAGTATTTTGATCACATGATACTTTTTATACATATTTTCCTACTCCAAGCTGTATAGGCTTGAGAGCCAACTACCAATTAAGTAAATCAGGTGATGTGCATCTCTGTAATGAGGAGGGGTGTGGACTAATGACATGACATCAACACCCTATATAGGGTGTGCTTAATTATTAGGCAACTCCATTTTCTTATGCAAAATGGGTCAGAAGAGAGATTTGACGGGCTCTGAAAAGTCCAAAATTGTGAGATGTCTTGTAGAGGGATGCAGCAGTCTTGAAATTGCCAAACTTTTGAGGCGTGATCACTGAACAATCAAGCGTTTCATAGAAGCGTGTTTGGCAAAAAAGGTGCAAAATAACGGCCCATGATTGAGGAAAATCAAGCGTGAAGCTGCCAAGATGCCATTTTCCACCAGTTTTGCAATATTTTAGAGCTGCAACATTACTGGAGTATCAAAAAGCATAAGGTGTGTGATACTCAGGGACATGGCCAAGGTAAGAAAGGTTGAAAAACAACCACCTTTGAACAAGAAACATATGATAAAACATCAAGACTGGGCCAAGAAATATTTTAAGACTGATTTTTCAAAGGTTTTATGGACTGATGAAATGAGAGTGACTCTTGATAGACCAGATGGATGGGCCAGAGGCTGGATCAGTAAAGGGCAGAGAGCTCCACCCTGACACCAGCAAGGTGGAGGTGGGGTACTGGTATGGGCTGGTATCATCAAAGATGAACTTGTGGGACCTTTTCGGGTTCAGGATGAAGTGAAGCTCAACTCCCAGACCTACTGCCAGTTTCTGGAAGACAACTTCTTCAAGCATTGGTACTGGAAGAAGTCGGTATCGTTCAAGAAAAACATGATTTTCATGCAAGACAATGCTCCATCATATGCATCCAACTACTCCACAGCGTGGCTGGTCAGTAAAGGAGTAGCACCCCTGCAGGAGATTGTCACAGGACCCACCGGTACAAGGAGAGACACACACCTTGGTACACACAGCACACAACACCTTCCACCCCAGACCTGGAGGGGGAGCTCTACTTGCTGCCTTAAGCAAGTTCCCCTATAAGGATCCAGGCCCGAGGGGAGGAGTCAGGCAGTTCCAGTCAGACAGCCAAAGAGGAAGGTACTGGAAGGAGCTGGTCGCTGGGATCAAGCCAGGCCCAGGACCAGAGAACACTGACCCAGCTGTGCTGCACCCTAGGGAGAGGGTCAGAGGCCAGTGGAGGAAGTAGGAGAAAAGAAGAAGGGAACAAACCTGGTTTCCCTTTACACCGGAGTCCGATTCTGCTAATAATCTAAAGTGTAGCAGAGAAAGCCCGAACAGACCAGGAGGATCTAATCCCCCTGAGGGAAAGAATAAAAGACACTCAAACCTGACCAAGTACAGGATGAGGGACCTAAGCAGAGAATAGGGATCCCACAGAAAGGTCCTCATTGTCGGTTGTGGAGTAGTATCCTGAGAGGGAGAAGGAGCGGCAAGTTCAGTTTCAGGCAGGACTTACCCCAATCACTGCACACAATAACAGAGGAGGTCTCGCAACTTTCCAGGGTGAACATCGCAAATTGTACCGAGAACCTGGTTACCCTCCTGGACTGTACCTGTTACTGGACATCAGTAAAAAGGTACTGAAACAGAGACTATAGTGTGTGTGTGCTTGCTTAACCGCTACTGCCCACAGCCTTCACTGCAGAGACGCTACTACTACTCCCCTCATCCACCCCACTGCCCTGAGGTAAAGCTCCACCTGTGGGGAGCTGTATGTACTACCCTGAGCTGCACCTCTATCCCCTCAGCAGCCGGCCGCAGCCCTGGTATCCACGTTACCAGGTACCACAGGTGGCGTCACGTTACCGTTTCCCCATCCATCATCATAATCCCCCACCATCCCCGCCATTGAGGATCCAGGGCACGGAGTCGGAAACCGACCAGCCGGGATCCCCCATCGAAGTAACCATCAACCCCGGTATCCGAGTACCCCCTACCCTGTCGACCGACTCAAAGGTCTAAAAGAAGAAAAAATAATGACATGGTCCCCTTGTTCACCTGATCTGAACCCCATAGTGAACCTGTGGTCCCTCCTAAAATGAGAGATCTACAGGGAGGGAAAACAGTACACCTCTCGGAACAGTGTCTGGGAGGCTGTGGTGGCTGCTGCATGCAATGTTGATCGTAAACAGATCAAGCAACTGACAGAATCTATGGATGGAAGGCTGTTGAGTGTCATCATAAAGAAAGGTGGCTATATTCGTCACTAATTTTTTGGGTTTTGTTTTTGCATGTCAGATATGTTTATTTCTAAATTTTGTGCAGTTATATTGGTTTACCTGGTGAAAATAAACAAGTGAGATGGGAATATATATGTTTTTTATTAAGTTGCCTAATAATTCTGCACAGTAATAGTTATCTGCACAAAATGATATCCTCCTAAAATAGCCAAATCTAAAAAAAAAAACACTCCAGCTTCCAAAAATATTAAGCTTTGATATTTGAGTCTTTTGGGTTGATTGAGAACATAGTTGTTGATCAATACTACAAATAATCCTCTACAATACAACTTGCCTAATAATTCTGCACACAGTGTAGATACGAGTCCCATGGGTGGAATGGTCACTTCCCGTGCCTCTGGGACCCTCTCTTCCTTTTAGAGCCACCTTGTTCTCCTTCGCTGCTCCCCAGTCTGGCCTCTGGACACATCTCTCGAGTTCTTTTCCTTCTATGACAGGCTTTCTTTCTCTAGCTTCCCTCCAACTCGACTCTAGGTGCTTCACTCTCCTCTCTGCTGTTCAGCTGTTTCTCCTTCTGCTGTATAACTGTGTCTCCTGCGTTCTAGGTCTCTCCCGCTCTTCTTATCCTCTATCACGTGTCCCCCATCATCTACGTGTGGGCTTCCTAACTTCACTCCTCCCAGGTGCTCCCTCTAACTACTTCCTTCACCACCCAGCCCCACTACAATGGTTCCTAGTGTGATCTGGGTGTCTCGGCACCGGTCTGTGCCCCTCTTACTCGTAGCAATAGCAATATAGATTGATTTTATCATTTTAAAGTGGAGTAGAGAGGGTAAGGTGGGGAAGGGAAGAATGGGTAGGAAAATGAAGATCAATTATTTATTGTGGACTAGATAGAGGGATAAAGGGTGTGGTTTTAAGGGGGGATAAGCAAGATTAAAGGAAAACTGTCAGGTCAAAAATCCACATGTAACTGCTATCATTTTCTAATTCCTCCCTAGTCTAAACTCTCTCTATTCACGCATTTCTTTTATTTATATTCCCCTGCTATCTTCTGTAAACTTCAAATAAAGAGATTCATTCCATCTGTCAACCACAGTGAGCAATCCACTTAGTTCTCTGCTGTCCACTCCCCATGCATGAATATGCATGTCACAGCACAGGAGATCAGTGTGGGGGGGGAAACGACTGTATTCTCCTCTCTGCTCTCTGTGTGCAGCATCACAAGACGTGAACTACAACACAGAAACTGTCACAGCACAGCAGGGTATCTGCTTAACAGAAACAAATGGAGTCTAGATCAGGCAGACCTGCAGTAGCTCTATAAGGCTGCTTTCACATTACGAAATTTTGATTTCTGAAGTTGTCCGATACAAATCGGACAGCATCGGATCCGAATTTAGCCCCATGCAGCCCTATGGGCATCGGACCGAATCGGATGTGCACTAAATGCCATCTGATTTGGTCCGATCCGATTCTGTCCGATTTTTTTATTGGTGCAAAAATCGGAGCCTACTCCGATTTTTGCACCAAAAATAAAATCTGACAGAATCGAATCGGACCGAATCGGATGGCATTTAGTGCACATCCGATCCGACCCGATCAATTTAACATGGGGCCCTATGGAGAAGGGTCCGAGGAAACATCTGATGTCTCCTCGCACCCGATTTTACTGTACTGAGCATGCTCAGTACAGTAAAACTTCTCCAAACAGGAAGGAAGGAAGGGGTTAAAAAAAATAAAATAAGTTTATGCTCAACTCCCCCCGAGCCCCTGCCGTCTCCCGCCGTGTTCCTGTAGGCTCCCGGTGGCTCCCGCAGGCTCCCGGTGTCTGCAGAGGTCTTCTACTGCAGTATAGGACCTGCGGTGATGTCACAGTCACGTGACCGCGGGTTACCATGGTGGAACCTGCTGTCACGTGACTGTGACATCACCGCAGGTCCTGTACACATGAAGAAGACCTCTGCAGCCACCGGGAGCCTGCGGGAGCCACCGGGAGCCTGCAGGAAGACGGCGGGAGACGGCGGGGGCTCGGGGGGAGGTGAGCATAAACTTTTTTTTTTTTTCTTTTTTTCAGCCCGGAGGCTACGATTTAATGCTGGAATCGGATGCCTATTTGGCATCCGATTCCAGGCATCAGAAGGGAGCCGATGCTGTCCGAATTTATCGGACAGAATCGGCTCCCTCATAAATCGTAATGTGAAAGTAGCCTAACTCCATGGTGATATCAAATGAACAGACCTGTAAGTGAAACCTGACACTGCACTGTTAGCAAAGGGAGAAGAGAGCTGCAGAGAAGGCATGCATAATTACATGACAGTTTATACAGCACAGGACTAATAGTCTCTGCTTATAATGGGACAAGACTAATGCAGTAGCTCTAGGCAGGGTCTGACAGTGGTGATAACATGAAAACTACAAATGGTACAATAATGATTTTACATGTTTTTAAAAGGTCTGCCCAGCAAATGGGAAAAATAGAACTGGTCATACTGTTTAGGATGTCCGGAGTTCTGTACCATCTTGAAGTGATTTTATAGTTGAGTTCTTGAAACCTCAAAGAAGAAGCTAGCCAATGAGTATTTTTAAACATTGTGTGTATTTCCTCTGAGTGGAATTCTGTGTTAAACTCTAATTCCCATTTTTTAACAAATTCTGGATTATCATCCGTTAAATTTATGTTGATTTTGGCTATTATTTTTCCAATATCGTGTGTGTTTGTGAAAAGTTTAAGGATTGGTGGGATTGGTAGTGAAGTGGAAATGTCTGGGAGATTAAGTGTGGTTACCTCTTGCAGTATTTAGACTTTTGAATTTATAAAGAAAAAAAAAAAAAAAAAAAAAAACAAGGTCTGCCCAGGCCCTATTCCCAGGTAATATTAGTATCATACTGAAAAATAACCTGACAGTGTCCCTTTAAAGGGAACCTATCAACTAGGTTTTGGCCCCAAACCTATCACTACCTACCCCTGCAGCTTCCTAGTACATCCCCACCATCTCTGCCTGAACTAAATGTGTCCAGTAATGGCTGTGAAAAATGCTTTGATCACTTACATTCTTGTATAGTAATTATCATGGTGTCGGCCAAACTGTAGACAATGTGGGCGTTCTCTCAACCTCCATCTTCCCCACTTGCTTGGTGTATCACACCCCAGCGGGCGGGATATCTTGCTTCACATGCACGCTACCCGCATTCGTAATCTGTGCCCTTCTTCTGGGTTTGACACGATGGCCACGTCTTATTGGGTCATGCACACTCTTGTTAACTGTAGGGTGTAGGGAGCGGCTTCATAATGCGCACTGCACATACCCTGAAGCCCTCAGTGTGTCAGCATTCAGTTATGTGCTACCGTAAATGAACATAGGATTATGAAGTAGCTCAGCTGTGCACTCCGGTAACCCTAACTCTGATGACACTGCAATGACTACCGAGAACTGCTCAGTTTACGGCAGTGTTTGCTGTGACGTCAGAGTCAGGGGTCACACGAGTTCACAGCTTAGCTGTGAACTCGATTGACCTTTCTAACGGCACTCAGCTCAGTCTGAACCTGCTTGTCACTCTGAACAGACATGTGTCTTTTCAGAGAGATGAAGCAGAGCTGAACATGCTCTGCCTGTGGATTACGTCAAAGGGAGGGTTTTTTTGTAATTAAACATGGAGTCCCTAAATGTGTTTTGTGTTTTATTTCTAATATAAAAAAAATTTCACTGTGTTGTGTTTTTTTTAACTGTTTACTAGAAATTCATGGTAGCCAGGTCTAATACTGGCCTGACATCATGAATTTTGAGCTTAGTGTCAGCTGACAATACAAAGCTGACACTAACCCCATTGTTACCCAGCATGCCAACACCACTGGATGACCTCCTGGGTAAAGTACCTGAAAATGGCACTACGAAAAAAAGCGCTATTTTCAGGATCGACTCCTGCAGTTTTCAGTGTGGGAGACCCAGAAAGCTTGGGCCTTATCATACTGAGAATCCCAGCCCCCAGCTGCCTTGGTTGTACTTGGATGGCAATCAAAAATAGGGTGAAGCCCACGCAATTTTTTTAAAATTGTTTATTTAAATAATTTAATAAAAAATGGGCTACCCTATATTTTGATTGCCAGCCAAGGTAAAGCTGGCAGCCAATAGCTGTCCGTTTTATCTGTGAGGAGAATAAAAAATACCGCGAAACGCTACGTCAATTTTTTAAATTATATATTTATTTTGACATTACTTTGATGTAAGAGATCTGTGAAGGGCCCAACAGCCAATCACAGATGCCATCACAGAGAATGGGTGTCTGTGATTGGCTGTTGGAATAACCTGGAATCTGCTTATACATTCTAGATGCTAGAATGTATGAGCTGGTTTTATCATTTATCCTAACATTATTGACTAAATATTTACAAAATGCAATCAATAAACCTAGTGGGATTACAAGAAAGAAGTGGTCACTTTGTATACAGAATTCTTGCAAGGTTACAACTTTACAAATTCACACATTTACCATTTTAGTATCTGAGGTTACATTTATTTATTATTTTATTTATTTAATGTATTTATTATTTTCCCAAATATTGCAAAAGAAGGGAATGTTGGATCAATAGCGGACATTGGTAACTAAATAAATGGTTCCTTCATTCTCAATTGTAGAAATATTATCCGATGATGATCGAGAATTTACTGATGGATTCCTTGATAAAAGGTGTGCATTGTGTTTTTTTTTATTTTGCCACTTATATACCCTACCAGTATCATAATCATTCATTAATTCATTAATTATATACTCAATATCACATAGAGGAATTCTGTATTTAAAGGGAACCTGTCACTCCCCTCAGGGCCTATTAAAGTAAAAGAGCCACCTTCAGCAGCACTTATGCTGCTTTCTGTGAAGGTGGCTCTTATGTCTATACCCCCCAGGGACACCGAGAGAAAGACTTTTAGAAATTTCTCGCCATGTATTCAAATACCTTTATTGGGTCCAGGAGGTATGTTCTCTCCCCAGGACCTAAACGCCTGCCTGCTGTCAATCATCCTCCTCTGGTCCCTGGGTGCCACCTTCTCTCTTCCTCCTGACTTCATCGGTGCCTGTGAACATCTGTCAGTTCTTAGGCATGCCCCTTGCACACTATCTGAGTACTTAGATCACATGATTTATTCAGATCTCACCTGCATATAGCGGAGGCCCCAGATCCCGCCCTGCAGTGTGTTATGATGTACTCACACTGCGGTGATGGGAATCTGGTGCCTTCGCGGAGAGGATCACTGTGCCTGTCCTCATCTCCCTCTGCCTCTTTCCTCTCCACCCCGCAGTGTGAATACATCATAATCTGGGACCTCTGCTATACGCAGGTGTGGCCCCCTACCAGGTAGGCCACCACCAGAGGTACTGAACTCCTCGATTAGAGGGAGAGTAGTGCCTCTGCTCTCCAGGTGCTGGGATGGCGCAGTCGAGCCACACACACAACACTTAGGACCCTGGGATGGTGGGAGGACCCAAGCGTAGCCGGGACGGAAAATAGAAGTGCAGGAGCAAAACAACACAGAGAGTAGGAGAGGAGTAGCAGAAGCAAGGAGGAGGAGGTGTTAGGTCCCGCAGGCTGGAGCATGGTCACACTCGCTCAGGGAGGTAACGACCAATGGATGTGGAGGAAGAACGGAGCTCTTGGGACATGGAGGGCCGCGGTCATGGCCGCTTACCACAGGTGGCATCACGAATTCCCCTTTTCCCTGTCCAACCCCCTTCATTAAATGACACTGGCAGGGTCACGGGACTGTGGCAAAAGAAGTTTTAACACTCAGGTTTGCCATAGTTTTTTGAAAAGACCAGTGGAGAAGAAGGAGCGCCATTTCCCCTGTACAGATGTCATGTGGATCCCAGCAAGATGCTTTGGACTTAGCAGGAGTAGATATATTCACAAAAAGTCTCTTATGCAAGATCAGTATATGGTCCCTTTGCAGTCCAGCAATGTTTCTGAGATAGAATTTGCTTGCTGTTTTGTGGTAGTGGGCCTCCTTACCTCTGGCAAAGGTTGCACCAATGGTATGTCTGTTCATGGATCAGAGCTCTTGGGCAGGAATTTAAACAGTCAGGCCTGGGTTCTGCTCTGCCCCAATCTAATTTGAGGCCGTCTCATGTAGCAACCTGAACTACAAGAGGTAGGGATTATTGGATACACCTTCTTGCGGTGGGATGGCTTTTATGTTTTCCTATCAAAATAGTGTCAACTAAAGACCTTATATAACTTACATGTACTATTAGTATTTATTAGTGTTTACTTACTGCAAATTAATTGTTCATTATGTTTTTATCCTAGGTTCTCTTAGCAGTTGTTTGATAACTTGAATTTTGCTTGTTAAAACATTTTTTAATCACACAAAGATCTTAAAGGTAACCAACCAGCAGGTTTTAGGGCTATAAAGTGAAGCCAGTGCCTTACAGGCTCTGGAATACTGAGTGCCATCATACCTTTACTTTAATGATTACATGTTTGATTGCAGAGAAAAGTGTTATCAAACATCGGAAAAACTTTGCAGCACATTTGCATTTTTGTTTTTATTACTCCCCTGTTTGCTCTAAGCTAAACTCTCCCCCCTCCCTGTCACTATATACCCAGGTAAAATACGTCTGACATTGTGCATTGTGCATGGAGATAGCACAATGTCCTATGTGCCCCATATCATCACTCCCCCACTCTGTCCTGTGTCTCCGGCTACTAGTTCTCACTGAATCTTCTCTGGCTGTCTGGTTGCATGGTCACAGTGCAGGAGAAGAACCCACCCCCTCCAGTCTCTGTGTGTCTCACAGACAGAAGAAGCTGTGAGAACTAGAATCCG
Organism: Allobates femoralis; assembly: GCA_033576535.1. NCBI lineage: Eukaryota > Metazoa > Chordata > Amphibia > Anura > Aromobatidae > Allobates > Allobates femoralis. The sequence continues at coordinate 305,987,022 of JARQOC010000004.1, forward strand.
GAGACACAGGAGGGAGGGAGTCATGATCGGGGGACATAGGACTCCTGACATTGTGCTATCTCCATACACAATGTCAGACGCAATGTGCCTGGGTATATAGTGACAGGGAGGGAGGAGGGTTTGGCTTAGAGCAAACAGTGGAGTAATACAAAGAAACCCAACCCCTCTTATGTTAATTTGCTGCACGTATTTACAGATGTTTGATAACTCTTTTCTCTGCAATCGTACATATAAGTAAAGGTATGATTGTACTCAGTATCCCAGTGCCTGTAAGGCACTGGCTTCACTTTATAGCCCTAAAATCTGCTGGTTGGTTCCCTTGAAATGGTGATCAAGACATCCTGTGTAGCAAATTATGTCTTCAAATGACTACATTTATTTTTGTTCATATTTATGAGTTTTGTCATATAGGGACAATGTATTTTTTAGGATGAAAAAGTCTGTCTCCCGGAAAGGATGAATTCTGAGACTTGGTAGGGCATGTTTTATTTTGCATGTAGCCCCTACATAACCCTATAAACAATACACTCACAAGGGACAGTGTCACTATCACTACTAAAGAGGATACATCTAGAGAAGTAGATTTTGGATGTTATCCTACACATATAGCATATACATACCCCACTGTTCCCTGTAGCACGATTTAAATACATTGGGAGTAAACAGAAAAGGTCTACAATGTGTACATTAACATTAGTTTTTGCTAGGTTTAATCCAATGAGTTTTTCACTGCTTTTTGCCTTTGCAAAGTCTATTCTATTATAAAACCTAGTAAAAGGAATATACCAAAACAGATCACATAGCATCTGGGAAAATTTCTTAGGGTTCTTTCACATTGCGATTTTTGTGGATCCGTGGCTGTCCGTTGTAAAACGGACAGCTACGGATTCGATTTGGCCCCCATGTGTCCCTATGGGCATCGGATCACATCGGATTTGCCCTTAATGGCATCCGATTTGTGTCAGATCCAATTGTGTCCTATTTTTTGATATACCCAAAATCGGAGACTGCTCCGATTTTGGGCACAGCGGACCAAATCGGACACAATCGGATCCGACATGATCCGCGCCAATTAACATGGGGGCCTATGGAGCACAGGGTCCGAGAAAAGACAGGATCGTTTCTTGGACCCGATTTTAGTGTACTGAGCATGCTCAGTACACTAAAACTGCTGTGTGCCGTCCAATTTCACTTGAAATTAAGTTAAAGCAAGTGTTAAAAATAAAAAATGTATATTCTCACCTTTTCAGCGATCCCCCGATGTGCGGTATCTATCTCCCAGGACAGGACCTGGCCTTGCGTGGCAACCCGATCAGCTGATCAGGTCACATGACCAGTAAATGTGACTGATGACGCTGATCAGGTAGCCCCGCCTACCTAGGCCCTACAACGCTTGGAGCTAGATATCAGCATCAGGGGATCGCTGGAAAGGTAAAAATATAATTTTTTTTATTTTTAAACCTTGCTTTTACTTAATTTCACTTCCGCAATGTATGTATATACCGTATATACTCGTGTATAAGCCGACCCGTGTATAAGCCGACCCCCCTACTTTTGCCCCAAAAATCTGGAAAAACCTATTGACTCGTGTATAAGCCGAGGGTGGACCCCAGCACAGGTATACAGCCCCCAGCAGTGTGGTATACAGGCCTCCCCAGTGGTAGTATACAGCAGCCCCAGTGGTAGTATACAGCAGCCCCAGTGGTAGTATATAGCATCCCCAGCAGCCCCAGTGGTACTATATAGCATCCCCAGTGGTAGTATATAGCATCCCCAGTGGTACTATATAGCATCCCCAGTGGTAGTATATAGCATCCCCAGCAGCCCCAGTGGTAGTATATAGCATCCCCAGCAGCCCAGTGGTAGTATATAGCATCCCCAGCAGCCCCAGTATATAGCAGCCCCAGTGGTAGTATACAGCAGCCCCAGTGGTAGTATACAGCAGCCCCAGTGGTAGTATATAGCATCCCCAGCAGCCCCAGTGGTAGTATACAGCAGCCCCAGTGGTAGTATATAGGAGCCCCAGCAGCCCCAGTGGTAGTATACAGGAGCCCTAGTGGTAGTATACAGGAGCCCAAGCAGCCCCAGTGGTAGTATACATCAGCCCCAGATGTATATACAGCCCCAGAGGTAGTATACAGCCCCAGTGGTAGTATACATCAGCCCCAGAGGTATATGCAGCCCCAGTGGTAGTATACAGGAGCCCAAGCAGCCCCAGTGGTAGTATACATCAGCCCCAGATGTATATACAGCCCCAGTGGTAGTATACAGCAGCCCCAGTGGTAGTATATAGGAGCCCCAGCAGCCCCAGTGGTAGTATACAGGAGCCCTAGTGGTAGTATACAGGAGCCCAAGCAGCCCCAGTGGTAGTATACATCAGCCCCAGATGTATATACAGCCCCAGAGGTAGTATACAGCCCCAGTGGTAGTATACATCAGCCCCAGAGGTATATGCAGCCCCAGTGGTAGTATACAGGAGCCCAAGCAGCCCCAGTGGTAGTATACATCAGCCCCAGATGTATATACAGCCCCAGTGGTAGTATACAGCCCCAGTGGTAGTATACATCAGCCCCAGATGTATATACAGCCCCAGTGGTAGTATACAGCCCCAGTGGTAGTATACATCAGCCCCAGAGGTATATGCAGCCCCAGTGGTAGTATACAGCCCCAGTGGTAGTATACATCAGCCCCAGAGGTATATGCAGCCCCAGTGGTAGTATACAGCCCCAGTGGTAGTATACAGCCCCAGTGGTACTATCCAGCAGCCCCAGAGGTATATACAGCCCCAGTATTAATAAACAGCCCCCCCCCCCCTCCTTATCATGGCCCCTCAGGCTGCGGCAGCTGTCAAAATAACAAACAGTTTATACATCACCTTCCGACGCAGCTCTGCGCTCCTCCGGTCCTCTGCCCTCCGCTCGCCGGCTGCTTCTTCTTGTTGTGCCGACTTCTGTGACCGCGCGCAGGAAATGACGTCATCTCCTGCGCCCGGTCACATGACACCGGCACAAGAAGAAAGAAGAAGCCGGCGAGCGGAGGACCGGAGGAGCGCAGAGCTGCGTCGGAAGGTGATGTATAAACTGTTTGTTATTTTGACAGCTACCGCAGCCTGGGGGGCCATGATAAGGAGGGGGGGGGGGGGCTGTTTATTAATACTGCGGGACGCATATTAAGGAGGGGGGCTGTGCAGTGCAATATGCACGGCATCCCCCCGCCGTTGATGGACGGGGGGATGCCGTGCATATTCATTGCACTAATGAGGCGGCCCCACGTGACCGCCTGCGGTCACCGCGGCCCCCTCCTGCCTCCTCCAGCTCCCGGTCACAGCCCCCCCCCACAGCATTACCGTATAGACCCGTGTATAAGCCGAGGGGGGGACTTTTCAGCCCAATTTGTGGGCTGAAAAACTCGGCTTATACACGAGTATATACGGTACATTGCGGAAGTGAAAATGCCCTGCACAGCTCTTTTTGTGTCTGGACCCGTGAAAATCATGGCCCCGGACACAGAAATAGCCTTGAAGTTCACATCTGATCCTGATCCTTTCCTGTCAATGGGATCCTACAAAAAGTAGGATCCCACGGACAGGAAAAAAAATCATGATGTGAAAACAGCCTTAAGCTTTCATTTTATGTTAAACTTTACAATAGACGTCTTGTTGCTAGTGTGACAGGATCTTTCCCCGTAAAAATTATACTAAAAAGACAAGTGAACATGTAGAAAACACTATTAATGAAAAGTAAGTCAAATTTTAAAGATTAAAAAAAAAAGGCAAAGGCTTATGGTGGGTTTACACGCCGCGATATCGGCGTCCAACTCCGACCCAACTCCGACAAAAAGTCACGTGGGTCGCGAGTTGGAGCCGATATCGGGTGCGCGTTGTACGGTGTGAGCGTACAACGCGATCCTGGAACAATGCCAAAACGATATCGGAGTTGAATAGCCGAGCTATTCAACTCCCCGATATCGCAAGGCCGTTGTAGCAGGATCGCTGCGTGTGACAGCCCAACTCCAATGCGTACTCGCACCTCACCCATTAACTCCCATGTTAAATGGTCGTTACTGGGTTGGTGGGCGTACACATCGGAGGGACGTTGTTTCCCGATATCGCAGCGTGTAAACCGCCGATGCGATATCGGGAAAAGCGCTCAAAAAATGCGCGCTCCCGCGGCGTTGCCTCCGATATCGCGGCGATATCGGGACGTGTAACCCCACCATTACTTGTAGGTCTACCTGTGGCAGAAAATGCTCAAAAACAAACAGAATCTGCAAGGCTACCCTATGAAGCAGATCGAGAAATTCATAGCTATAAAGAAGTTCTGTAGCCAAGATGGGAGCCATATATTACAACAATCACAACCTTGTGAAAAAAGATACCAGAGTTGGAAACTGATATGACATCTCAATTACAAGTAAGCCTAAAAGATTGTGAAGAATATGCAAAATTGTTATGGTGTGATAAGACATGCTATATTAGGCATACACCACACATTAGAGTATGTGCTCACGATCCAGAGAGGTGCGTCTTGGACGCAGCTCCTTCAACACCTGAGGGAACCCACGGGTGGCTGCAGGGAGGCCACAGTTTCCCTATACTCATCATGAGGGATGACTGCAGCACAGCTTCTCCCTGTGTGCAGTTGATGGAAGCCGCTTCTGACTCCGCAGCATAAAATGAACATGCTTTGGAAATGTGGAGGAGCGGACACCCGCACCGCAGCTGTCAAAACGCTGCGGTTGGAAACAGACTAGTGAGGACGGGTTTTCTACAAATCCCATCCACTACGCTGCTAATGTGCTACGCAGTATTTTGGGCGCAGCAGCAAGACACTGCGTCTAAAACGCTGCGTAACCTTACCGTGACTTTGCAGCCTTACACCTCCAAAACCATATCATAGTGCACTGATGGCGAACTCCAGGCCTCGAGTGCCACCAACAGTGCAGGTTTTCAGGATTTCCTTACATTGCACAGGTGATAATATAATCACCTGCACTGGTAATGATTCCAACCTCTGTGCAATGCTGAGGAAATCCTGAAAACATGACCTGTTGGTGGCACTCGAGGCCTGGAGTTCGCCATCACTGGCTTAGTGCATCAAAGGATCATCATTCCTCTCAACTTTGAAAGATAGGAAAGAGGGACAAGTATTGCAATACAAGCTCCTAGTAAAGCCTCTTGGGGCCGCTTTACACACACAGATATCTGTGACCAACTTCTGAACAGATCTCTGGTTGCAGTGAAATCATGGACACATTGTTACATTTGTACACAGCCACAAAATGGAGCAATGTGTCCATGATTTCACTGCAACCAGAGATCTGTTCAGAAGTTGGACACAGAAGTTGGTGTGTGTAAAGCGGCCCAAAGTGTTCCTTTACAGTGCAATCATATAACTCTGTGAAATATTCAACATTTTAGCACTAATTGGATACAATAAATCTGTACAATATCAATGGAAATGTTTGAACAATACTTTATGAGTATATTGTAAATAAATAGCATCACTTATAGGATTTGAACGTTAATTACACCTACACTTCTAGTTATCTGTCTGTGCGAACACAGTACAGGACGTTCAAGGTTATGATGCAACTAGCAGCATTCAGTAATTTCTCATCCTGTACAAACACTTGTCAGCTATCTGTTGCTAGTCATGAGTTACGATACATAATTCATTGTTTAAACGATTATTTGCTGTAAACGAGCCCTTAGAGGTTCACACAGCTGCTATTACTGAGGGATTTTATGGACAATTTCACAAAATCTCATCCACACTGCAGAGAAAATCTGCAGCCTAACTGAACTACATGATGTAATTGGCATCTGCAGCCTGCTGGTGATGTTCACCCTTGATTTTAGTATGGAGTAAATCATCAAGCAAAATCCACAGCAGATTCACTACACATTTTTCCACTGCGGAAATGTTTCTTGTGGATATTCCTAAACACACATATAAAGTTTAGTGCAGTGTGGATATTAGATCCAGAACAGAACAGTTTGATGTGGCGCTGAGGAAGGAGCATACATAGAAATGATGGTAACATAGTAACATATTAACATAGTTTTTAAGGTTGAAGGAAGACTTTAAGTCCATCTAGTTCAACCCATAGCATAACATGTTGATCCAGAGGAAGGCAAAAAAAAAACCCATGTGGCAACACTAAGCTCCACATTGGGGAAAAAATTCCTTCCTGACTCCAGATACGGCAATCAGACTAATTCCCTGGATCAACGCCCTATCAAAGAATCTAGTATATATAACTGGTAATATTATAGTTTTCAAGAAAGGCATCCAGGCCCTTCTTAAATGTTAGTAGTGACTCACTCATTACAACAGCATGTGGCAGAGAGTTCCATAGTCTCACTGCTCTTACAGTAAAGAATCCGCGTCTGTGATTATGATTAAACCTTCTTTCCTCCAGACGTAGAGGATGCCCCCTTGTCCCCGTCTCAGGCCTAAGAGTAAAGAGATCATTAAAAAGGTCTCTGTACTGTCCCCTCATATATTTATACATTACTATAAGATCACCCCTAAGCCTTCGTTTTTCCAAGCTAAATAACCCCAAGTTTAATAACCTGTCTTGGTATTGCAGACCCCTCAGTCCTCTAATGACCTTTGTCGCTCTTCTCTGGACCCGCTCTAGTTCAGCTATGTCTTTCTTATACACCGGAGACCAGAATTGTACACAGTATTCTAAGTGTGGTCGCACTAGTGACTTGTATAGAGGTAAAATTATGTTCTCCTCATGAGCATCTATGCCTCTTTTAATGCATCCCATTATTTTATTTGCCTTTGCAGCAGCTGCCTGACACTGGCCACTAAATGTGAGTTTGTCATCTACCCATACACCCAGGTCTTTTTCAGTGACAGTTTTGCCCAGTGTTTTACAATTAAGCATATAATTATACATTTTATTTCCTCTGCCCAAGTGCATGACTTTACATTTATCCCCATTAAAGCGCATTTGCCATTTAGCAGCCCAAGCTTCTAGTTTACATAAATCCTCCTGTAATATAAAATTGTCCTCCTCTGTATTGATTACCTGCAGAGTTTAGTGTCATCTGCAAATATTGAGATTCTACTCTGTATGCCCCCTACAAGGTCATTAATAAATATATTAAATAGAAGCGGGCCCAACGCTGACCCGGGTGGTACCCCACTGTTAACTGTGACCCATTCTGAGTGTGTTCCATTAATGACCACCCTTTGTTTCCATGGTGCCCCATGGGAAATGTCCTAACTAGGCCAAGAAAAAAAATTGGGTAGAGACGGTATGGTCACATTGTATAGCTGCATTTAAAGAAAGCCATCCCAGGTTTTAGACAGAAAGAGAGATGTGTATTGCATCATGAACACAATTATGTGTAGTCTTCTCACCCACTACAATACTCCTTTATGGCTCTAATACAGTAATAATACCTCCCCACACTTTATGATACCCTCACAGTAAATTTCCCCACACAATTTGTCCTCATAGCGCTCCCCCCTCACACACAGTATGATGCCCTACACAGTGTCCCAATACTGTAAGGTGTTGCCACAGTTCCACTACACAGTACGATGCCACCCACAGCCCCTCACACATAGGATGGCTACTCTAGTCCCCACAATTTACCATTACAAGTACTGGCTAAATAAAAAAATAAAGCCTACTCATCTAGCCCCATTCACCCAGTGTGCTGCTGTGTTATGTGCAGGATGTGGAGTGAGGCTCCCCATAGATTTAGCGATTTAGGGATGTGCTGTGGTGAGACTCGGATGCCTAGGCTGAATGGTGGTGTAGGGAGTCAACAACTCTCTGATCTAACATCATATTCAAATATATCTGTATCCCGAGAATAAAGATACCAATGAAGTTGAGATACCATGAGGGGGGTCGTATTTGGCAGCATTATTTGGCATTGGGGCTTCCCCAACTCATGAGTTAAATAGCATTTGTATGATCTGTCCCTTTAACAGTACGCCCCTGCCCTGAATATATCACTCTGCAATATAATTGAATAAAAGTGCTTCCACAACACAATCTGCAGCAATGTTGTATTTCGCAGTGAATAATCCACAGCAATACTGTCTTGTGGAATCATGCCCAGACAGAGAAAAGCTACAACATTAAAATACAATTTAATCTCAGAGTACACAGAGTACAAATTTGTAAATTACTGTATAAACATGCTTTATAGTATGCTGCCACCTACTGAACATTCTGACTGGGTGAAGTGTATCTAGGTTTTGCGTTACTACAATTGATTGAAAAGTAAAATATCCTATGGGGAAAAACAAACAAACAGCATAAGCGTGTTAGAATGCTTGATCATTTAGGTCCTTATCACAAAAATATGCTACAAAATGACAACAAAGACGACTAGAAGTCATCACTTTATGAAAAAATCGTAAAAATAGGGATCATAGCAAGTATAAAAGAATAAAGTCATGTTAAAAGCATGCACACCATTGTTTTTCTGAAATTCTCAATACATTTGATGTCTCACATGACCCTGTCCACCGAACCCTTCCCATTGAGAAAAATAAAGTTGGATCCAAAATGGCTGACTTCAAAATGGCCACCATGGTCACCACCCATCTGGAAATGTGTTCCCCGTCCCATATAGTAATGTGCCACAAACAGGAAGTTGATATCACCAACCATTCCCATTTTATTTAGGTGTAACCATATAAATGGCCCACCTTGTATATATATACTGTAGTTGATGAAAGGTAAGCATGTGCATATGTATGTGCATGTATGGGTATACACACACATATATATATGTATACACACATGCACATACATATTCACACACACACCTTTCATCAATTGTGTGTATATATATACCATATAGTATAAAGTGACACCCTGGCATGCTACAAAGAAATTGAGGATTTGGGGTGTATGTATGCTGGTGTTGTGGGCACTGAGGACACCTTCATATTCAGATAAATTATTAATATGTTCCACCAGTAAATGGCCTGCAAAACATGATCAATACATGACTATCCCACTCAGCCATAGGACAAAAATTGGACGATAATGGGACACTCCACTTCACTTATTTACTTAGTAGAAACTACTCAGCAATTACTGTCCAAAATGAAACTTAAATATTGATTAAAAGCACACATAGAGGTAATGACACATATAGAAAATAAATGGTGAGGAGATTCCAAAGATATGCCACACAAAGGTAATAACAGGAGACTGGCTAAGTCTCAGCTATTTCAAATGCACATATTGAGGGCAAAATAGTCACAGAGAAATTACAAGTTTACAACCATTCATCCATCAGACTCACCCATAAGGTTGTGAACTGTAGCTGCTGATTCCGTGCCCAGTATCGCTGCCCTAAGTACGTGACAACCCCAACGCACGTTCCGCGTAGATGCTTTTTCGAAAAAGCATATGGGCCCCAACAGCCCGATCACAGTATACAAATTATGCAGCCCGAGGGAACTCACGCACCAGTTTTGCAGGGAGAGAACACAACTACCCTTGACTATACCGCCCCCACCCTTACTCCGTACAGTGGCTACCCAGGCTCTTACTGCAACCGCGACATGTGTTCACCTCGGGATATAACCTTACAGCCACCTCTCACGCTATTTACAAAATACTTCGGGATCCGTGATTCACCTTTATAAATCCATCCCACAACCTATTTACAGCAAATGCAGCAAATGCAATTTCCCCTCCTGCAGGGGTGAAATTCTTACTCAGCTTTTATAATGCACAACCAGATAACAGGGTCTATTTTGTTTAACCCTAGACCCAGTCACTGGGGTATATCAGATCTTTCCTACACTGGGCTTTTTAGCACAGCCCGATGTAACAGGGATGGCAGTCACTCTCTCTGCCTTACTGTGTATGTGTAATTCCACAACCGGCTTCTCTGTGTCATACACTTGTTCAAGTCTCTCAGTGTCCAGAATCTTGTTCAGACAAGGCCTGGTCAGTTCTCTACATTAATACACACCAAATAGTTCTCTGCAATCTCTGTTTAACTTGCCCTGACTATGTAATTTATGACTGGTCAGACTTCTGTATTACTCACAGGGCACGGCTTATCTTGCAGCCCAATGTGCAGAACGAGTTTCTGGGGAACTCCAACACGTCTCAGGCCCAGCACGTTGTCTCAGGTCCAGCATGTCCTCACACTTCGGATTCAGCGCATTCCCAGCTCCATGTGCCTCTCTGAACCGTCGACACGTCTACACCATTCAGGAATCTCCTCACAACTCTGTCTTTCTCAATTTACCTCAGGAGACTCTGAGAAAAATTACTTCCTATTTGCAGTTCTTTCTACTTGTGTTCAATGGTGACCTCCAGTGGCCGAATAAAGTTACTGCAGAAGATTTACAGTTAGGGCCAGAAATATTTGGACAGTGACACAAGTTTTGTTATTTTAGCTGTTTACAAAAACATGTTCAGAAATACAATTATGTATATAATATGGGCTGAAAGTGCACACTCCCAGCTGCAATATGAGAGTTTCCACATCCAAATCGGAGAAAGGGTTTAGGAATCATAGCTCTGTAATGCATAGCCTCCTCTTTTTCAGGGGACCAAAAGTAATTGGACAATGGACTCTACGGGCTGCAATTAACTCTGAAGGCGTCTCCCTCGCTAACCTGTAATCAATGAAGTAGTTAAAAGGTCAGGGGTGGATTCCAGGTGTGTGGTTTTGCATTTGGAAGCTGTTGCTGTGACCAGACAACATGCGGTCAAAGGAACTCTCAATTGAGGTGAAGCAGAACATCCTGAGGCTGAAAAAAAAGAAAAAATCCATCAGAGAGATAGCAGACATGCTTGGAGTAGCAAAATCAACAGTTGGGTACATTCTGAGAAAAAAGGAATTGACTGGTGAGCTTGGGAACTCTAAAAGGCCTGGGCGTCCACGGATGACAACAGTGGTGGATGATCGCCGCATGCTTTATTTGGTGAAGAAGAACCCGTTCACAACATCAACTGAAGTCCAGAACACTCTCAGTGAAGTAGGTGTATCTGTCTCTAAGTCAACAGTAAAGAGAAGACTCCATGACAGTAAATACAAAGGGTTCACATCTAGATGCAAACCATTCATCAATTCCAAAAATAGACAGGCCAGAGTTAAATTTGCTGAAAAACACCTCAAGAAGCCAGCTCAGTTCTGGAAAAGTATTCTATGGACAGATGAGACAAAGATCAACCTGTACCAGAATGATGGGAAGAAAAAAGTTTGGAGAAGAAAGGGAACGGCACATGATCCAAGGCACACCACATCCTCTGTAAAACATGGTGGAGGCAACGTGATGGCATGGGCATGCATGGCTTTCAATGGCACTGGGTCACTTGTGTTTATTGATGACATAACAGCAGACAAGAGTAGCCGGATGAATTCTGAAGTGTACCGAGATATACTTTCAGCCCAGATTCAGCCAAATGCTGCAAAGTTGATTGGACGGCGCTTCATAGTACAGATGGACAATGACCCCAAGCATACAGCCAAAGCTACCCAGGAGTTCATGAGTACAAAAAAGTGGAACATTCTGCAATGGCCAAGTCAATCACCAGATCTTAACCCAATTGAGCATGCATTTCACTTGCTCAAATCCAGACTTAAGACGGAAAGACCCACAAACAAGCAAGACCTGAAGGCTGCGGCTGTAAAGGCCTGGCCAAGCATTAAGGAGGAGGAAACCCAGCGTTTGGTGATGTCCATGGGTTCCAGACTTAAGGCAGTGATTGCCTCCAAAGGATTCACAACAAAATATTGAAAATAAAAATATTTTGTTTGGGTTATGTTTATTTGTCCAATTACTTTTGACCTCCTAAAATGTGGAGTGTTTGTAAAGAAATGTGTAGAATTCCTACATTTTCTATCAGATATTTTTGTTTAACCCTTCAAATTAAACGTTACAATCTGCACTTGAATTCTGTTGTAGAGGTTTCATTTCAAATCCAATGTGGGTGGCATGCAGAGCCCAACTCGCGAAAATTGTGTCACTGTCCAAATATTTCTGGCCCTAACTGTACATTATCATTGTTGAACTTAGTATTAGAAATACATTTCAGCATTCTTACAGATGCAATGAGAGACTTGCGCGAGTCTCTCACATTACTCTCACCAGTGTGTCCTCAGCCTAATGGTGGGTTTACACACACCAATTTATCTGTTCAATCTCTGAACCAATCTCTGGTTGCAGTGAAATCATGGATACATTGCTCCATGTTGTACACAGCCACAAAATGGAGCAATGTATCCATGATTTCACTGCAACCAGAGATTGGTTCAGAGATTGAACAGATAAATTGGTGTGTGTAAACCCACCATTAGACTATGATCAGGAACCTCAAGCCAGCACTGAAAAAAAAACAAGCCTCTCGAGTGGTCTTTTAATTTTCTTGGTGGGGCCCCTCTCCCACATGAGCCTGTGTGCAACTTAAAGAGCTGCACATGCAGTACATCTGCCCCTGCAGCAACTGCTACCTAATGTTTATGGCTTTCCTTAACATATTGCAAGAAAATAGGAAACGCATAGACCCCCTTCAATAAACTGTCCATTTACAATGCTGCAACTATACATACAGTGCCTACAAGTAGTATTCAACCCCCCTGCAGATTTAGCTGGTTGACACATGCGGAATTAACTTGGCATTGTGACATTTGGACTGTAGATCAGCCTGGAAGTGGGAAATGCACTGCAGCCAAAAAGATTTGTTAATTTTTTTTTTTTTTTTTTTACAGCGTTAAAAGTTAATTCAGAGGGTCATTTATTATTCAACCCCTCAACCCACCAGCATTCTGTTTGGTCCCCCTAAAGTATTAAGAAGTAGTTCAGGCACAAAGAACAATGAGCTTCACATGTGTGGATTAATTATCTCTTTTGCCAGCCTTTTCTGACAATTTAAGACCCTCCCCAAACTTGTGAACAGCAGTCATACATGGTCAACATGGGAAAGACAAAGGAGCATTCCAAGGCCATCAGAGACAAGATCGTGGAGGGTCACAAGGCTGGCAAGGGGTACAAAACCCTTTCCAAGGAGTTGGGCCTACCTGTCTCCACTGTTGGGAGCATCATCCGGAAGTGGAAGGCTTATGGAACTACTATTAGCCTTCCACGGCCTGGACAGCCTTTGAAAGTGTTGTAGGGCTGGTTCTGTTTATCGGTTATTATTGTCGGTTATGACTACAATCACTGATATCCAGAATCTTCCCTTTCTTACCACTTTCTGTTCCTATGCTGATTAACTATATATATATATGTATATACCGACTACTTAATGAAAACAAGTCTGTTCTAATAAATGAATATTTATTAAACACACCCAAAAAGTCTACAACAATAATATATAGATTTCTAGATAGCACGATAACTAAGACACAATCAACTACTGTTACAATGATGTAAAACCCCCAGAGTTACTAATACCCACGTTACCTAAATATACAACAGGCACACTATATTAATGATCTAACTATCCCTATAGAAGATAGATAGCAATTCAAGGGTTGATTATAAGAGAGAGAGAGGGAGAGAGAGAGAGAGAGAGAGAGAGAGTGATAGAGTTATAGGATGATACTTATGCCAGAAGGTGATGTTCTATTTCATCGTGCGTCCAGGTAGAAAAGAGAGAGCGAGCTCTTGTGTCTCAGTCCATTTTAACCTGTCCCTCAGCTGTGCACGTGACGGACACACCTCCTCATCCGTGCACTTCTGACAGGGTTGTAAGGGTGCACGCTCACCATGCACTATATTGAAATGAGGTATCTCCTGCCACTATAGATTGGCAAACAATGGGAATAGTCATGTCTACCTATCACCCCAGACATCTTGGCTGCTGTGAACTGTTAGAAGAAGGGGTGAGAATAACCCTTTCTGGCAGCAGCCTGTAGATCTTTGATATTTAAATTAAGAGTCTTATCTGATAGCTTCCCACATTAAAATGCAAGAATGGACATCTTCTGATATGGTAATTAACCATGTCAGAAGATGAACAATTTCCATCAGATACAGCTGAATTGGTCAATGTTATAAGGGACATTTATTATGGCCTATTCCACCAATGTGGGCATATATATAGATATATACACATACATGCCCACAAAGAGAGATATACATTTATGTGTCATATTAATAATTAATTATGCCATCACTTCCCCCTCAACAGTCCCCCTTTTGTCGGAAAATACGACAATAAAATGAGTGGGAAGTGTGGAATATATTTGCCTACTCAATCCTATCACCAATAACCGTTCAGGATGAAATGAAGTAAAATTTTGCACTTAGGTATCTAGACATCACCCATCGCCATCACCTCTCCCCTGCCGTTCGCCGTAATCCAGTGTCTCCATCCATAGATTACACCATAGTCATCTTTGTGGATCTTCTTGGTCTCTTTGGTTCAGGAATAAAGTTCTCTATTTGTCAGTACACTTCTGATCTTGTCATTGCCAATCTCGAGAAACACGTCTATCCCCAAGTAGTCTTCTTCCAAGCTTGACTGCTTAGACTCTGGAGTTCCTGCACCTTCGTCTCTTGATCGGCCCACAGAGTTTTCCTGTGTTCGCCCCTCTCCCTACCAGATTTTTTTTTTTTTTTTTTTTCCAAGTCTGGTGTGTAGGTGCCCGGGATCACACTCTGTAGCTGGGCCTCACCAGGTGGTTTCTTGGAGCACCTCCTTCTTGGGATTGGCTCAATTGTTAAATTGTTAAAGGGGATCTGGTGATTCTTCTTAGCTGAGGCACGACTTTCAACAGAGACTTCTCCTGTAAACTTGATTGAAGCATCTATCATTAATGTGGTTCTTCCATGGATAGATAGTTGAATCTCTACTAGGCAGGTCAGAGTTTATTGGGTAGGGGATGATATCAGCATACCTAAGTTGACTGTGAGAAGAACGCAGTCCAACCGACCTTCAATCCATCCCTTATGAACGTTTACCGACTCAAGGGTTGAAGTAGCAAATACCTTACACAATGATGGGGCCTGTCCCTACAGAACCCTACTCTTTCCTCATTCATACAAAAAAAAAAAAAACAAAACCTATATCCCAATGTAAAAATTAAACAGTATATAATGATACCATATTTCCCTCCCCCCATCCCTTAACCATAAATCAAAGTAAAAGCCAAACAAAATATACAATGTTATGAGGTTTCAGGGCGGAGTTGACGTAATGTCCTAAACACTCTTATCAAATATAATATCAAGGTTTCAGGACTTTTAGTGCTAAGTCCTGGACCTTCTTCGGCGGTTAAATTCATGAAGTTCTGCCTGGTTCTCTTGTATCTGGTGGGCAAGTCTCTTTACTCTCCTGTAAACTAGGCACAGTCCAATGTACATAACAAGAACAAGAACCAGGAGAACAATCACAGGGTGGATAATGAAATTAAAAAACGATGTAGCTGTCGGACTATAGCCAAATAAACTTTCCCACCAGGACACCTTAGAGTCTGTATCTAAGGCATTGGTAATCCTCGTTATCTTGGTTTTGTCATGCTCAAGCTGAATAGTGGCTTGATTCTCAGCCTCATGAAGATTTCGGAGTATGTCGTCTTCTTCGCTGAAATCTAACAAGAGACGCTTGAGCTCACGACCAAAACCAAGAGGAATCTTTTGCAGTCTCACAGGAGTGTCAGGGCGAATGTCGAGTCTCTTCTCCGGTGTTATCGGGGTCCTCCCCTGCTGATCTGCGACATCTAAACCTAAAACGGGACTAAGGGTACAATATGCTCCTGGGAGGAGTATGCCTCTTTCGGTGCAATTAGTGCCATATAAAGAATACGTTACATTTTTCCCTTGGTACCAACACCAATACCCTTGACCCAAATATTTCAGACGAGAGGAGGGTATTGTGTTAGTCTTCATCTCACATGACCCCTCAGAGTCCCAACACTGGTGCCTAAGCACCCTATCTTGACTCCCTTGACAGAGGATAGCATCCTCTTTCCTCCAACATCCCTCTGTATCAAACAGATAAGGATGGCCTTGCTCATAGGTTAGGATGTCTGAGGTGAGCTGTGGATGAAGCACCGTCTGATTGCTAACAACAATTCCTATATTCATGGCACTGTACCCCTTCTTGATATTACCAGATACAGGTGCCAAAGAAGATGCCGTGCAGGTGAGATTATGACACCCATGCCATTGAACCAGCCACCAGTTTGTATGGTTGGCTGCAAACGGGGAGATTAGGGAACTTACTCTTTGTCTGAGGTTGAATGGGAAGTGGCCCTTGTATAGAGAGGACACTATATGCTTTAGGTTGTCAGAGAGTTCACTCTGGACTTGCGTACATGCTAGGGCAAACTGAACTCTGTCTTGCACTTCTACAAGACCTGCAACTAACCTTCTAAACTTCTCTCGTAGAGCTGAAGATAGAGAGGTAGTGGCATCAATGTGCGAATGTTGCAAACCCTCTAAGACATGGTTTACATCAAGCTGAGTTCTGAACCCTTCCCCAGCATGTCGCGCAATGTCCCCGAGCTTACCTCTCAGGACTTCCATATCCATAGTGTTCAGGGCACCTACTCCCAATGCACCTCCACTAATTCCCATCTCTATCAAGTCTCTCCTACTCCTGAATTTCCTGTGTCGGGGATCATCTTTTCTCACTTCTTGCCCCGCCTCTACCCATCCTCTCATCATGTCAATTTGGTTCCTCACAAACTCCTCACATCTGTGATCCCAGTGATCTACTCTGAAGTCATCTACAGAAATTCGCCATGTATATAGGACGAATTTAGTTCCTGTGATGATCTTCCATGGGGATGACAGTTGAGGAGCTATGGGATCTGCCAATTGGTGGGTAGAAACATTGCAAGAATCCAGGTGCGGTTTGACTGGTTGGAGACCTTCAGCCTCATATGGGACCCTTACCACGGTCACACATACTTGTCCTCTACCACTGAACTGGTACCACTGATCGCTATCTCCTGCCTGTAATGCTAGGTTTCCTATTGGTTTGGATTTGGACAGATAGACCCACTGTGTAAATGACCAGCACCCTTCGTCCACCGCCTCACAAAAAGGCCACTTAAATGGACCGTCTATATTGATGTCAAAGTTAATGTCCCTGCCTCTGGGGTCTTTCCAGTCAGAAGACACGTATTTGCTTCGGTATTCCTCAGTCATAGGGGGCCATCCATCCATACATCCACAATTGGGGTGTCCACCCCATTGCATACTAAGTCCCATCTCCAGGGATTAGTATCCAATTTTACCATCTGTGTATCCGGTTCCCAGTGGGCATAGGTGATGAAATAGTATCCAGTCACCTCCGATACACAGACTTCTCTCATGATCGTAATCATGAAAGACCGTATGGATGGCGACCCCTCTACTCGAGTATACCTCAGATCCTTGGCATCAGTCCGTACCTTTAAAACTGTTGCTCGGTATAAGCCCTCCAGTTTCACTGGACCACTCTGATCGTTCCATAATGCCTGGCCAGAGTTACTGCAGTTTAACTTTAACATCAATACACTAGTCCGTAAGTAATCTGTGGACACATGTCCTTGGGCATATTTGTATTCCCTGGTGATGGTCATCTGGGAATCCCTCAACATACAATATGCCTTAAGGGTGTCTTTTACAAGTACGGGTCTATCAAAGTACGTCCTTACCCTCAACCCATCTTGACTATCCTTCCTAGTGAACTTAGCCTGTAAGATATACCATCCACTATACTCTGCTCCAGTGACATCTTCAGGACTCAGAATGCCTCCTTTAGTACACAACACCTCACTGCAATCTGGAATGCAGGGATCTGCTCAGTTCTTGGTTCCCGAAGGACACCAGACACTGCTGCAAACTTGGCCAGTTCGTCGGCCTTGTTATTTCCTATGGTCAAAGGCTGTTCTCCTCTTTGATGTGCTGGGACTTTTATAATGGCTGCCTCCGCTGGATGTGCCATGCCCCAATCCCACAATTCCTTTAGGACTGTAACATAGGCCAGAGGTTTATTCTGGCTGTCCACAAACCCTCGTTTTTTCCACGTGTTCAGGTGCAGGGTGAGAGATCGAACTACATATGAACTGTCACTATATATAGTTCGATTCCCTGGAGGTTGAAGGAGGAGAGCCTCCTTGACAGCCTCCAGTTCAGCCCGTTGTGCTGACATGTGACCTGGCAGCCGGACAAGACTCTGGGTGCCTGTGGTCTCATCCAGCACTGCAAATCCGGACACATACGTGCCGTCCAGACAGAAACGAGAGCCGTCAACAAAGATGACCCTGTCTCCTGGCTGGCTCGCCAATTTGTTGTAGGGCTGGTTCTGTTTATCGGTTATTATTGTCGGTTATGACTACAATCACTGATATCCAGAATCTTCCCTTTCTTACCACTTTCTGTTCCTATGCTGATTAACTATATATATATATGTATATACCGACTACTTAATGAAAACAAGTCTGTTCTAATAAATGAATATTTATTAAACACACCCAAAAAGTCTACAACAATAATATATAGATTTCTAGATAGCACGATAACTAAGACACAATCAATTACTGTTACAATGATGTAAAACCCCCAGAGTTACTAATACCCACGTTACCTAAATATACAACAGGCACACTATATTAATGATCTAACTATTCCTATAGAAGATAGATAGCAATTCAAGGGTTGATTATAAGAGAGAGAGAGAGGGAGAGAGAGAGAGAGAGAGAGAGTGATAGAGTTATAGGATGATACTTATGCCAGAAGGTGATGTTCTATTTCATCGTGCGTCCAGGTAGAAAAGAGAGAGCGAGCTCTTGTGTCTCAGTCCATTTTAACCTGTCCCTCAGCTGTGCACGTGACGGACACACCTCCTCATCCGTGCACTTCTGACAGGGTTGTAAGGGTGCACGCTCACCATGCACTATATTGAAATGAGGTATCTCCTGCCACTATAGATTGGCAAACAATGGGAATAGTCATGTCTACCTATCACACCAGACATCTTGGCTGCTGTGAACTGTTAGAAGAAGGGTGAGAATAACCCTTTGTGGCAGCAGCCTGTAGATCTTTGATATTTAAATTAAGAGTCTTATCTGATAGCTTCCCACATTAAAATGCAAGAATGGACATCTTCTGATATGGTAATTAACCATGTCAGAAGATGAACAATTTCCATCAGATACAGCTGAATTGGTCAATGTTATAAGGGACATTTATTATGGCCTATTCCACCAATGTGGGCATAAATATAGATATATACACATACATGCCCACAAAGAGAGATATACATTTATGTGTCATATTAATAATTAATTATGCCATCACTTCCCCCTCAACAGAAAGTTTCCTCCCGTGCCGAGGCCAGGCTTGTCCGAAGAGTCAAGGCTAACCCAAGGACAACAAGGAAGGAGCTCCGGGAAGATCTCATGGCAGTGGGGACATTGGTTTCAGTCAATACCATAAGTAACGTACTCCACCGCAATGGTCTTCGTTCCGGACGAGCCCGTAAGGTACCTTTACTTTCAAAGCGTCATGTCAAGGCTCGTCTACAGTTTGCTCATGATCACTTGGAGGACTCTGAGACAGACTGGTTCAAGGTTCTATGGTCTGATGAGACCAAGATCGAGATCTTTGGTGCCAACCACACACGTGACGTTTGGAGACTGGATGGCACTGCATACGACCCCAAGAATACCATCCCTACAGTCAAGCATGGTGGTGGCAGCATCATGCTGTGGTGCTGTTTCTCAGCCAAGGGGCCTGGCCATCTGGTCCGGATCCATGGGAAGATGGATAGCACGGCCTACCTGGAGATTTTGGCCAAGAACCTCCGCTCCTCCATCAAGGATCTTAAGATGGGTCGTAATTTCATCTTCCAACAAGACAACGACCCAAAGCACACAGCCAAGAAAACCAAGGCCTGGTTCAAGAGGGAAAAAATCAAGGTGATGGAGTGGCCTAGTCAGTCTCCTGACCTTAACCCAATTGAAAACTTGTGGAAGGAGCTCAAGATTAAAGTCCACATGAGACACCCAAAGAACCTAGATAACTTGGAGAAGATCTGCATGGAGGAGTGGGCCAAGATAACTCCAGAGACCTGTGCCGGCCTGATCAGGTCTTATAAAAGATGATTATTAGCTGTAATTGCAAACAAGGGTTATTCCACAAAATATTAAACCTAGGGGTTGAATAATAATTGACCCACACTTTTATGTGTAAAATTTATTAAAATTCAACTGAGCAACATAACTTTTTGGTTTGTAAGATTTATGCTTCTGTTAATAAATCCTACTCTCGTTTGCAGTTTGAAGGCTCTAACTTATTGGCATCTTATCAAACCACCTAAATCTGCAGGGGGTTGAATACTACTTGTAGGCACTGTATATATGAGGCTGCAAACCAATTGAAAAAAAAAAGCTGTTTTTCATTGCTCATAGTGGACTTTTTTTTAAATTTTCAATCGGCATACTGCCTCGTATTTTATAGCTGGAGGATTGTTTTTTTCTTGGCATGCTTGGCTCCCTATCTTTGCTTGTACTGCTTTTGAGTGTCTTTCCTTTTTTTCTATGTGTGTAAGGGCCACGTCACACACACAAATATTTGTGCAAATATTGTTTGCAGATCTCTGGTTGCAGTGAAATCATGGACACATTGTTCCATTTTGTGACTGTGTACAAATGGAACAATGTGTCCATGATTTCACTGCAGCCAGAGATCTGCAAACAACATCTACACAGATATCTGTGTGTGACGTGGCCCTAAGGGCCACGTCACACACACAGATATTTGTGCAGATATTGTTTGCAGATCTCTGGTTGCAGTGAAATCATGGACACAATGTTCCATTTTGTGGCTGTGTACAAATGGTACAATGTGTCCATAATTTCACTGCAACCAGAGATCTGTGAACAATATCTGCACAAATATCTGTGTGTGTGACGTGGCCCTAAGGCGGCCGTCACACGCTGCAATATCGTGAGCGATATTGTTAGCGATCACATGCACGCGCGATCGCTAACAATATCGCTCACATCGCTGGTGAGCTGTCACACAGGCAGACTCACCAGCGATGTTGGCCAGCGAGATCGCTGGTAACTATGGTACACATCGGGTTACTAGGCGCCGCGCGGCGCTTAGTAACCCGACATTTACCATAGATACCATCTCCCAGCATAGGCTCTGCCGTTGGGAGATCGTTCATCGTAATGTCACACACCACGATGAAGCAGATTGAACAAGCGATGATCGCTTGATATGAGGTCCGGCTCTCATATCTGCAATGTCACGATCAAGCGATTTTACATTGTAAAATCGCTTAATCGCATGCAGCGATGCACAAACGATATCGCTTAAGCGATCAAAAAGCAGATCGCTTAAGCGATATCATTCAAGAAATTGAACCGTGTGACGGCCGCCTAAGATATATTAGTATACTGAATGGACAATTTATTGAAGGGGTCTGTGTGTCTCCTAAATCCAGAGGTGTAGCACGCGGGGCAAGAATTCTGATTGCACCCACCACCCTCTCCTCGTCGTCCACATGTGGTCTGAGTAGTGACCAATTATTCATATGTGATTTTCATGTGCTGATGAGCTGTTCTACCTAATTCTCTCAATGTTCAGTGAAAAACAGAGAAGCAGGAAGAAAAGCTGTCGCATGACCGTAACTATGAAAATCGTATACAGGTGGAGTAGCCAAGTGATGACTGTTGGAACCAGCAAGAGCTGAATCCTGACAGTGAGTACATTACACGCTGTTAAAGGGATCCTGTCACCTCCAGAACGCCTCCTAAGCTAGCAAAACATGTCCCTGCACCATCCCATCACTAATCTCACACTCCATTTGTCTCCTAAAAGCATCCTGTGAAAGTGGATAAAAACGTTTTAATACATACTCATTAGTGATTATAATTAGCAGGGGCCATATTCTTTAGTCACCAAGGCGGGCTGTTTTGCAGCTCCAGGATCCACCCTGTCTCTGTGTGTTCTGCTTTGATGTGCAGGCATTGCCCTCCCCCCTCTCTATCACTAACAGAATGCAAATCATTAGTCCTGCCTTCAGTTTCACAGCAGCACAGACAGAGAGAGGATGGATCCTGCAGCTGCAAAACAACACCCCCTGGTGACTAAAGAATATGCCCCTGCTAATTATAATCACTAATGAGTATTAAAAGTTTTTCTCCACTTTCACACTTTCACTTTTAGGAGACAAAAGAAGTGTGAGATTAGTGATGGGATGCTGCAGGGACATGTTTTGATAGTTAGGAGGTGACAGGATCCCTTTAAGAATGGGCTACAATTCTTAATGTTATAATTGAAGGGCTTGTCTAGGTTTGAGATGAGTCTGTAGTCCCTCTAGGTGACTGTAGGCTTCTGAATTCTCACAGCGCGTGGTCTGTATATTTTCAGGATTCTCAGTGCCAGTGGCAAGATTGGACGGTCATGTGAGAACAAGTATGTGATTTATATACTTCTGGCCATATTCTGACTAGACGTGTCCAGCCTCACTCAATTAATTTTCATTGATCCAGGCCTCACATGTCTAGTCAACATGTGATTGCATGTATGTAACTTGCATACTTGCAGTTACGTGACCTCCCACTCTCACCACCAGCACCAGAGAATCCTGACAGCGGGCAGTGTGCGAACGGTGAGAATTCAGAAGTCTGCAGTCACAAAGTGACACTTAAGGCCCCGTTAAACTGCACAACATGGTTAATGACATGGCTGATACGTCATGGGTTTGGAGGCGTTCCAGCGACCTCGTTACGACCTCTGTGCGTTTGACTCTGGTTGTAACGTTAAATCGTTGGATCGCTGATCACAAACCACACTATCAATGATCAGCTAACCTGGTATATCGTGTTTGACACCGCGATAACGATGTCGTTTAAGACTTCGCCCATTCACAGCAATGAGCAGGTATGATTCGCTGGGTTGTGTAAACGATACCTGGTCACAACATCATTGGTACGTCGTCCACGATATCTAGTCTATGACATCTCACCAACGATGTCAAAGCGATGTCTGAAACGACCGCACGCACACCAGGTCGTTGCCGATATAGTTCCAACGTCGTGCCGTGGAACGGGGCCTATAGATTGACTGCAGACTTATCACAGACTTGGACAACCCCTTTAATGCTTCTAACAAATAAAAGCATAGTAACCATGGAACTACAGCACTGATGAAAATTAGTCATTATCTACTATTTAATCGTCTAAGAAATTTTTGCGTCTGTCGCCAAAATCGCGCGACAGACACAGGCCGCTCATTGGTTGCCGGCAGACGTGGCGGCCAATGAGCGCCGCGTATGCAAAATCCCCTCCCCCCCTCAGCTGATCGGTTTCCCAGGCAACGACAGGTCCTAAAGGCCTGTAGGACCTAGAAAACGGAGGTAGAATGAGCCGGCGGACAGGTGAGGATCCTCACTGAGGATTTTTTTATTTTTACTTTTACTGTGGAGGACCAGGGGCCAGGAGGAGCGGGGGGCCATGGGGAGCGGAGTATCGCCATATACCATAGTGCTGCTATACATGTACTATAATGTACCGCCATGTACCATAGCGCTGCTATACATGTACTGTAATGTATGGCCATATACTATAGTGCTGCTATAATGTACCGTAATGTACCACCATATACCATAGCGCTGCTATACATGTACTGTAATGTAATGTACCGCCATATACTATAGTGCTGCTATACATATACTGTAATGTTCCGCCATATACTATAGTGCTGCTATACATGTGCTGTAATGTACCGCCATATACTATAGTGCTGCTATACATGTACTGTAATGTACCGCCATATACCATAGTGCTGCTATTTCATGTGCTGTAATGTACCGCCATATACCATAGCGCTGCTATACATGTAATGTAATGTACCGCCATAAACCATAGTTCTGCTATACATATAATGTAATGTACCACCATATACTATAGTGCTGTTATACATGGTTCACTCACGTTGACTGAACAAGGTCTGTCAGTCACAGTATGTCAACTACATACATATTCTAGAATACCCGATGCGTTAGAATTGGGCCACCATCTAGTCACAAATAATTATTTACATCCAGTTTCCTTATAGATGATATTGTCTCTGATTGAGATCCACTTTTTCTTTTCTTCATCTTGTCCAGGTGCCATGATGACTTTTCACATCAACAGCTCATCTCTGGAGAAGTCCATCTTATATGATCATCAGTAGCACATCCTGGCACGATACCCTGAAAAATAGCAGAATGTTCAAAATTCTCCTAAGTAAAAATATCTGCCATAAACTGTGCTTCCGAAAACATAATTGCTCCTTCTCACTGTTCCCTGCACAAAATATGATTTACACACTGTCCCTCTTTCTCTACTGAACTCCCTGGTCACACTGTCCTTTCACACTGTGTCCCCCTATACTGCCCACTGTTTATACTGTTCTCTCTCATCACACTCCCCCTCCTCGACATACTGTCCCCTCCTGCCCTCCTGGTTGTGGCCTCACACTGTCCACGCATGCTGGCCCCTATCCTTACATCCCCCGCTCACTTTCTATTCTGTGCCCCCTTATATTTTTCTCATTTCCTACTGTTTCTTTACTACTTCACCCCCTCACTCCACATACGGTGTTCACACCTATCCCCCTCACTCCACATAATATGCCACAGCCATACCCACTCACTCCTCATACTGTGTTCACACCTATCCCCCTCACTGCATATAGTGTGCCAGAGCCATACCTCTTCACTCCTCATGCTGTGTCCACACCCATCCCCCACACTCCCCATACTGTGCGCAGCCATCCACCACACTCCCCATACTGTGTCGACACTTATCCCCTCTCACTCCATATATTGTGTCTACACCCCATCCCCCTCACTCCACATACTGTGCGTAGTCATTCTCCACACTCCACATACTGTGTCCACACCGATCTCGCTCTCACTCCACATACTGTGTCGGCAGCCATCCCCCCCAACTCCACATACTATGTCGGCAGCCATTCGCCTCTAACTTCACATACTGTATCTACCACGACCCCCCCCCTCACTTCACATGCTGTGTGCAGCCATCCCCCTCTCACCTCATACTGTGTCTGTACTGATCCACCCTCACTCCACATACTGGGCACAGCCATCCCCCTACCTCATCCTGTGTCCACACTGATCCCCCTTTACTCCTTATACAGTATCCACACCCATATAACCCCCTTAATTCCACTTACTGTGATGCAGCTATCCTCCCTCACTCCTCATACTGTGTCCACTCCCATCCCCCCTCACTTCACATACTGTACAGAAGCCATCACCCTCACACCGCATACCCATATAATCCCCCCTTACTCCACATATTGTTCTGCAGCCATCTTTCCCTTATTCTTTTATACTGGATCCTCAAATCTACCATCTTGCTTTCCATACTGTCCTCCACATATTGTCTTTGCCCATCACCCCCTCACTCCGTATTGTGTTCTCAAATCCCCATTTGCACTTAATGCTGTCTCCACATACACTACCCCACCCTCTCCCCCTCATTTTCTCCTTTTCACCCCCCCGACCTCTCCCTTTGTTCACATATACTACTCCCACCCTCTCCCTCTGTTTGCCCCTGTTACACCTCCTACCCTCACACCCGTTTGGTTCACAAATACTGCCCCACCCTATACCTGTAAGTTTGGTTCACATATAGTGCCCCCATCCTTTCCCCCCTGCTTGGTTCACATATACTACCCCACCCTCTCCCCCAAGTTTGCTCCTTATACTCCCCCATCCTCTCCCCCCAGTTTGTGCCTTATACTCCCCCCATCCTCTCCCTCCAGTTTTCTCCTCATACTGGTCCTATCCCCTCCCACCAGTTTGCTCCTCATACTCCCCCCACCCTGCTACCCTTCCCCTAATTACAATAATCTTCCATGGCTTCAGCTACTGTGTGGAGCACTTATCACTTCCATCCATCTGCCGAGTGATGTTAGCAGCGTGATCAGTTGACCTGATCATGTTGCTGTTGTCCCACTGACCAGTAAGTGCCAGGAATTCAGCTGAGGGCGCTGCTTACATTGTCCAGGCATCTGATAGACGCGGCGCCTGTACAATAGATTGCATTGCAGGGAGCCGGTACGCTGCTCATTCTTTGCTCCCCTGTCAGTTGATAGTGGGAGCAGAAAATAGCCAGCTCCCACTACCGGGGGTGGAATATGCGGCCTGCAGGGCCATGGGGAGACACCTTGGGCACTGCAGCAAAAGGCGTGATGGCGCCCCCCTGCCTGCTGTACCCAGGGCAGATGCCCCACTAGCACATCCCTAGATATGCCACTGCCTAAATCCTTGCCATATGTTGAGGAAAGCCAGGTAGGGCAGAGTAAACATATATATATATATACATTTTATATATTCTTACATATATATATTATATATATATACTAGCTGTAGTACCCGGCTACGCCCGGGTTAATAAATAACTGCTGTTAGCTATAACAAAATAGAATTTGAATATGTCATATTAATGACCTGTAGGAAAATAGAAGCTGAGCTGTGATTGATTGCTATAGGCAGCCTAATAAATCTCCAGCCAACAGTAAACCCTCCCCCTGGCCGGGTAGTATATGTTACCTCACACATACACATAATAGACAGCTCATGTGACTGACATCTGCCTTAATTCCCTATATGGCACATGTGTTGCACATTGGCTGTTTTTAATCAGATGTTTATGTTTGGAAAATAAAGATAGCACACGTATGAGGCGAGTTTGTGAGGTGATTTGTGCACATCTGTGTCTGTCTGTGTGGTGTGTGTGTCCCTAGGGTGTGTATGTGTGTGTCCCTGTGGGATGGGGTCTGTGTGGTGTGTGTCTCTGTTGTGTGTGTCTCTTTGTGGTGTGTGTGTCCCTGTGGGGTAAGTGCATGTGCCCCTATAGGGTGTGTATGTGTGTGTGCCCCTGTGTGGGGGTCTGTGGTGTGTGTGTGTGTGTATCTGTGTTGTGTGTGTCCCTTTGTGGTGTGTGTGTTTTCCCTCAGGGGTGAGTGCATGTGTCCCTATAGGGTGTGTATGTGTGTGTGTGCCTGTGGGGGGGGTCTGTGTGGTGTTTGTGTGTCTCTTTGTGGTGTGTGTCCCTGTGGGGTAAGTGCATGTGCCCATATAGGATGTGTATGTGTGTGTGCCCCTGTGTGGGGGTCTGTGGTGTGTGTGTGTATCTGTGTTGTGTGTGTCTCTTTGTGGTGTGTGTGTGTGTCCCTGTGGGGTGAGTGCATGTGTCCCTATAGGGTGTGTATGTGTGTGTGTGTCCCTGTGGGGGGGTGTCTGTGTCGGGTGTGTGTGTCTCTGTGTTGTATGTGTCCCTTTGTGGTGTGTGTGTGTCCCTAAGGGGTGAGTGCATGTGTCCCTATAGGGTGTGTATGTGTGTGTGTCCCTGTGGGGGGGTCTGTGTGGTGTGTGTGTGTCTCTTTGTGGTGTGTGTGTCCCTGTGGGGTGAGTGCATGTGTCCCTATAGGGTGGCTATGCGTGTGTGTCCCTGGGGGGGGGGTCTGTGTGATGTGTGTGTGTCTCTTTGTGGTGTGTGTGTGTCCCTGTGTGGTGAGTGCATGTGTCGCTATAGAGTGTGTGTGTTCCCCTTGGGGGTGTGTGTGTGTCTTAGTGGTGTGTGTTTGTTCGGGTGCGTGGTGAGTATCCAATGTTGGGGCTGCACCTTAGCGACTATACACTTGCTGTTACTCTTTGTGTGCGTGTGGTGCGTATACATGTCCCTGTATGTGGTGAATATCTCATGTTGTGGCCCCACCTTAGTGACTATATGCTGGTATGTGCTGTTAGTCTTTGGCGCTATCATTAAGTCCCTCTCATTCACAACTGTCAACTGGTAACTGTCACTTTTTCCCCATTATGTAGATAGGGGCAAAATTGTTTGGTGAATTGGAATGCGCGGGGTTAAAATTTCGCCTCACAACTTAGCCTATGACGCTCCCGGGGTCCAGACGTGTGACTGTGCAAAATTTTGTCTCTATAGCTGACAGCTGTCGTTTTTCCTCCCACACGTTTCCTTTCCCTTTTTTCCCATTATGTAGATAGGGGCAAAATTGTTTGGTGAACTGGAACGCGCAGGGTTAAAATTTCGCCTCACAACATAGCCTATGACGCTCCCGGGGTCCAGACGTGTGACTCTGCAAAATTTTGCGGCTGTAGCTGCGACGGTGTAGATGCCAATCCCGGATATACACACATACACACATACACACATTCAGCTTTATATACTAGATATATATATATATATACTGTATATATATCACACATACTACCGTTCAAAAGTGTGAGGTTATTTAGAAATTTCCTTATTTTTGAAAGAAAAGCAATATTTTTTTTTCAATTAAGCTAACATTAAATGAATCAGAAATACACTCTATACATTGTTAACTAGGTAAATGACTATTCTAGCTGCAAACGTCTGGTTTTTAATGCAATATCTACATAGGTGTATAGAGGCCCATTTCCAACAACCACCACTCCAGTGTTTTAATGGTACATTGTGTTTGCTAACTGTGTAAGAAGGCTAATGAATGTTTACAAAACCCTAGAAAAACCCTTGTACAACTAGGTTAGCATTGCTGAAAACGGTTTGGCTGATTAGAGAAGCTATAAAATTGATCTTCCTTTGAGCTAGTTGAGAATCTGGAGCATTACATTTGTTTGTTCTATGAAACTCTCAAAATGGCCAGAAAAAGAACATTTTCATGTGAAACTTGACAGTCTATTCTTGTTCTTAGAAATGAAGGCTATTCTATGCGAGTAATTGCCAAGAAACTAAAGATTTCCTACAATGTTGTGTACTACTCCCTTCAGAGGAGAGCACAAACAGGCTGTAACCAGTAGAGTAGAAAGAGAAGAGGGAGGCCCTCTGCACAACTGAGCAACAAGACAAGTACATTAGAGTCTCTAGTTTGAGAAATCAACTCCTTACAGCTCCTCAACTGGCAGCTTCATTAAATAGTATCCGCAAAATGCCAGTGTTCAACGTCTACAGTGAAGAGGCGACTCCGGGATGCTGGCCTTCATGGCAGAGTGGCAAAGAATAAAACACATCTGAGACTGAATCAGGCAGCACACAAAAAATGGCCACTTAGGGTTCATTAAAAAATTTCCTTTATCAACACATTTTTTTGTGTGCTGCCTGATTTTCTCTCTTTTTATACTGTGTTACAGCTGGACGCTGTGTTTTCAGGATTTTTGCACCATAATTTTGAGTTAAAGGCCACTTACACACACAGATATCTGTGACCAACATCTGAACAGATCTCTGGTTGCAGTGAAATCATGGACACATTGTTCCATTTGTGGCTGTGTATAAAATGGAGCAATGTGTCCATGATTTCACTGCAACCAGAGATCTGTTCATAAGTTGGTCACAGATATTTGTGTGTGTAACGTGGCCTTAAGATTGTGCTGTTCATTTTTTTATATATATACAGTTGTGGCCAAAAGTATTGACACCCCTGCAATTCTGTCAGATAATACTCAGTTTCTTCCTGAAAATGATTGCAATCACAAATTCTTTGGTATTATTATCTTCATTAAATTTGTCTGAAATGAAAAAACACAAAAGAGAATGAAGCAAAAAGCAAAACATTGATCATTTCACTCAAAACTCCAAGAATGGGCCAGACAAAAGTATTGGCACCCTCAGCCTAATACTTGGTTGCACAACCTTTAACCAAAATAACTGCGATCAACCGCTTCCGGTAACCATCAATGAGCTTCTTACAATGCCCTGCTGGAATTTTAGACCATTCTTCTTTGGCAAACTGCTCCAGGTCCCTGATATATGACGGGTGCCTTCTCCAAACTGCCATTTTTAGATCTCTCCACGGTGTTCTATGGGATTCAGGTCTGGGCTCATTGCTGGCCACCTTAGAAGTCTCCAGAGCTTTCTCTCAAACCTTTTTCTAGTGCTTTTTGAAGTGTGTTTTGGGTCATTGTCCTGCTGGAATAACCATGACATCTAAGGGAGACCCAGCTTTCTCACACTGGCCCTACATTATGCTGCAAAATTTGTTGGTAGTCTTCAGACTTCATAATGCCATGCACACGGTCAAGCAGTCCAGTGCCAGAGGCAGCAAAGCAACTCCAAAACATCAGGGAACCTCCGCCATGTTTGACTGTAGGGACAGTGTTCTTTTCTTTGAATGCCTCTTTTTTTCTTCTGTAACCTCTATGTTGATGCCTTTGCCCAAAAAGCTCTACTTTTGTCTCATCTGACCAGAGAACATTCTCCAAAACTTATTAGGCTTTCTCAGGTAAATTTTGGCAAACTCCAGCCTGGCTTTTTTATGTCTCGGGGTAAGAAGTGGGTTCTTCCTGGGTCTCCTACCATACAGTCCCTTTTCATTCAGAAGCCGACGTATAGTACGGGTTGACACTGTTGTAACCTCGGAGTGCAATGCAGCTTGAACTTCTTTGGATGTTAGTCGAGGTTCTTTATCCACTATCCGCACAATCTTGCGTTGAAATCTCTCGGCAATTTTTCTTTTCTGTCCACATCTAGGGAGGTTAGCCACACAGTGCCATGGGCTTTAAACATCTTGATGACACTGCGCACGGTAGACACAGGAACATTCAGGTCTTTTGAGATGGACTTGTGGCCTTGAGATTGCTCATGCTTCCTCACAATTTAGTTTCTCAAGTCCTCAGACAGTTCTTTGGTCTTCTTTCTTTTCTCCATGCTCAATGTGGTACACACAAGGACACAGGACAGACGTTGAGTCAACTTTAATCCATGTAAACTGGCTGCAGGTGTGATTTAGTTATTGCCAACACCTGTTAGGTGCCACAGGTAAGTTACAGGTGCTGTT
This sequence comes from Allobates femoralis, assembly GCA_033576535.1. Lineage (NCBI taxonomy): Eukaryota > Metazoa > Chordata > Amphibia > Anura > Aromobatidae > Allobates > Allobates femoralis. The sequence continues at coordinate 306,017,780 of JARQOC010000004.1, forward strand.
AATTACACAAATTAGAGAAGCATCACATGATTTTTCTAACAGTGACAATACTTTTATCCACCCCCTTTTTTATGTTTGGTGTGGAATTAGATCCAATTCGGCTTTAGGACAATTATTTTTGTGTTTTTTCATTGAAGACAAATTAAGTGAAGATAATAATACCAAAGAATTTGTGATAGGAATCATTTTCAGGAAGAAACTGAGTATTATCTGACAGAATTGCAGGGGTGTCAATACTTTTGGCCACAACTGTATTATATATATATATATATATATATATATATATATATATACACACACACTATCTGCACACGCACAATTCATACAATTTATTTTAGCATATAGTGTGAATATATGTATATATGAAATTTTGCAACCCCAAAAACCAAGTCAAAACTAGTTTGATTTTCTTGTGCCTTGTTTGTCACAGCACCCCGATTTCCCTGCAGTACGCTGTAGTATGAGGATGGTTACCAATGTAGCCCTAGACCATTTTTTTGGTGTTACAGATTTCTAGAGTGTTTAGCTTTCAACTTACATATATGATATATTTTTTGTAACATCCAGTATGTGCGTCTATATAGCACGGTGGCCCAGTGGTTAGCACTGTAGCCTTGCAGTGCTGAGGTCCTGAGGTCCTGGGTTCAATTTGCACCAAGGACAACATCTGCAAGGAGTTTGTATGTTCTCCCTGTGTTTGTGTGGGTTTCCTCTGGGCACTCTGGTTTCCTCCCACATTGCAAAGACAATTCTGATAGGATGTTTACATTGTGAGCCTCAATGCAATACTAATGTATGTAAAGTGCTATGGAATTAATAGTGTGATATCTACTATATAATTGTCTAAGGCGTCTGTCGGTCACAGAAATCGCGCGCCGGACAGAGGCCACTCCGGCGGGTGCCAATGAGCGCAGACTATGCAAATTAGCGACACGCGGCCTCACAGACAGAGACACCGCGCTGTCAGCTTCCTCCTACCCGCACCCGCCTGCACCCACCCGCTAGAGCGGGTGTGCCCACCACTGGCCCCCTCTCACCCGCCGCTGCCACCCACCACTCCATTCCCCCCCTCTCTCCATTCCCATCCCCTCGCTCCGCTCCATATTCCCCCCCGCCCCACTCCTTCTCCCCCCCTGCTCCATCTCCCCAGTCCACGCTCCATCTCCCCCCACGCTCCATCTCCCCCCACCATGCTCCATCTCCCCCTGCCATGCTCCATCTCCCCCCCGCCCCTCCGGTCCCACCCCCCCCCCCGTCTCACCCGCATTAGTGTTTACATCTCCGCCGGTAGCTGCAGCAGCTGGTAATGAGCGGTCATGTGACAGCCTCTGTGCACGTCACTTCAGCCTGCCTATCACATGACCGCTCATTATCTGCAGTAGCTTCCGGCGGACATGTAAACACTGGTGCGGTTGAGACCGAAGCGGCGGGGAGGGAGGTGAATGACGTGTGCTGACCACTCTGCCCTCCATCCTCTGCTGACCACTCTGCCCTCCATCCTGCGCTGACCACTCTGCCCTCCATCCTGCGCTGACCACTCTGGCCTCCATCCTGCGCTGACCACTCTGGCCTCCATCCTGCGCTCACCACTCTGGCCTCCATCCTGCGCTCACCACTCTGGCCTCCATCCTGCGCTGACCACTTTGGCCTCCATCCTACGCTGACCACTCTGGCCTCCATCCTGCGCTGACCACTCTGGCTTCCATCCTGCGCTGACCACTCTGGCCTCCATCCTGCGCTGACCACTTTTTCCTCCATCCTGCGCAGACCACTCTGGCCTCCATCCTGCGCTGACCACTCTGGCCTCCATCCTGCGCTGACCACTCTGCCCTCCACCCTGCGCTGACCACTCTGGCCTTCATCCTGCGCTGACCACTCTAGCCTTCATCCTGCGCTGACCACTCTGGCCTCCATCCTGCGCTGACCACTCTGGCCTCCATCCTGCGCTGACCACCCTGGCCTTCATCCTGCGCTGACCACTCTGGCCTCCATCCTGCGCTGACCACTCTGGCCTCCATCCTGCGCTGACCACTCTGGCCTCCATCCTGCGCTGACCACTCTGGCCTCCATCCTGCGCTGACCACTCTGGCCTCCATCCTGCGCTGACCACTCTGGCCTCCATCCTGCGCTGACCACTCTGGCCTCCATCCTGCGCTGACCACTCTGGCCTCCATCCTGCGCTGACCACTCTGGCCTCCATCCTGCGCTGACCACTCTGGCCTCCATCCTGCGCTGACCACTCTGGCCTTCATCCTGCGCTGACCACTCTGGCCTTCATCCTGCGCTGACCACTCTAGCCTCCATCCTGCGCTGACCACTCTGGCCTCCATCCTGCGCTGACCACTCTGGCCTCCATCCTACGCTGACCACTCTGGCCTCCATCCTGCGCTGACCACTCTGGCCTCCATCCTGCGCTGACCACTCTGGCCTCCATCCTGCGCTGACCACCCTGGCCTCCATCCTGCGCTGACCACTCTGGCCTTCATCCTGCGCTGACCACTCTGGCCTCCATCCTGCGCTGACCACCCTGGCCTCCATCCTGCGCTGACCACCCTGGCCTCCATCCTGCGCTGACCACTCTGGCCTCCATCCTGCGCTGACCACTCTGGCCTCCATCCTGCGCTGACCACTCTGGCCTCCATCCTGCGCTGACCACTCTGGCCTCCATCCTGCGCTGACCACTCTGGCCTGCATCCTGCGCTGACCACTCTGGCCTTCATCCTGCGCTGACCACTCTGGCCTTCATCCTGCGCTGACCACTCTGGCCTTCATCCTGCGCTGACCACTCTGGCCTTCATCCTGCGCTGACCACTCTGGCCTCCATCCTGCACTGACCACTCTGGCCTCCATCCTGCGCTGACCACTCTGGCCTCCATCCTGCACTGACCACTCTGGCCTCCATCCTGCGCTGACCACTGAACCACTGTACAGTGCTAACCGCTGAGCTACCATAAAGTGCTAACCACTGTGTCACCGTATACAGTGCTAACCACTGAGTCACCGTATACAGTGCTAACTACTGAGCCAGCGTATACAGTGCTAACCACTGAGCCACCATATACACTGGTAACCACTGAGCCACCATACTGTGCTAACCACTGAGCCACCATAAAGTGCTAACCACTGAGTCACCGTATACAGTGCTAACCACTGAACCACCATATACAGTGCTAACTACTCAGCCACCATAGAGTGCTAATTACTGAGTCACTGTGTACAGTGCTAACCACTGAGCCACCTTATACAGTGCTAACCACTGAGCCACCATACTGTGATAACCACTGAGACTCAATACAGAGTTAACCACTCTGCCTCCATATAGTGCTAACCACTGAGCCACCATACTGTGCCTACCACTGAGCCACCATATACTGTGCTAACTTCTGAGCCACCATACTTTGCTAAACACTGAGCCACCGCGCAGTGCTAACCACTGTGTCACCATACAGTGCTAACCACTCAGCCACCATACCTTACTAAACACTGAGCCATCGTGCAGTGCTAACCACTGAGCGACCATACAGTGCTAACCACTGAGCCACCATGCAATGCTAACCACTGAGCCACCATACTGTGCTAACCACTGAGCCACCGTACAGTGCTAACCCTTGAGCCACCGTACAGATCTAACCACTAAGCCACCGTACAGTGCTAACCACTGAGCCACCGTACAGTGCTAACCACTGAGCCACTGTACAGTGCTAACCACTGAGCCACCGTACTGTGCTAACCACTTAGCCACCGTACTGTGCTAACCACTGAGTCACCGTACTGTGCTAACCACTGAGCCACCGTACAGTGCTAACCACTGAGCCACCGTACAGTGCTAACCACTGAACCACCATATGCACTGCTAACCACTGAGCCAGCATACTGTGCTAACCACTGAGCCACCATAAAGTGCTAACCACTGAGTCACCGTATACATTGCTAACCAGAGTCACCGTATACAGTGCTAACTACTGAGCCAGCTTTATACTGTGCTAACCACAGAGCCACTGTACAGTGCTAGCCACAGAGCCAGTATACTGTGCTAACCACTGAGCCACCATATACAGTGCTAACCACTGAGCCACCATATACAGTGCTAACCACTGAGCCACCATATACAATGCCAACCACTGAGCCACCATACTGTGCTAACCACTGAGCCACCGTGCAGTGCTAACCACTGAGCCACCATATACAGTGCTAACCACTGAGCCACCATATACAGTACTAACCACTGAGCCATCATACTGTGCTAACCACTGAGCCACCATATACAGTGCTAACCACTGAGCCACCATATACAGTGCTAACCACTGAGCCACCATATACAGTGCCAACCACTGAGCCACCATACTGTGCTAACCACTGAGCCACCGTGCAGTGCTAACCACTGAGTCACCGCATACAGTGCTAACTACTGAGCCAGTGTATACTGTGCTAACCACTGAGCCAGCATACTGTGCTAACCACAGAGCCACCATACAGTGCTAGCCACTGAGCCAACATACTGTGCTAACCACTGAGCCACCATATACAGTGCTAACCACTGAGCCACCATATACAGTACTAACCACTGAGCCATCATACTGTGCTAACCACTGAGCCACCATATACAGTGCTAACCACTGAGCCACCATATACAGTGCTAACCACTGAGCCACCATATACAGTGCTAACCACTGAGCCACCATATACAGTGCTAACCACTGAGCCACCGTACAGTGCTAACCACTGAGCCACCATGTACAGTGCTAACCACTGAGCCACCATATACAGTGCCAACCACTGAGCCACCATAGAGTGCTAATCACTGAGTCACCGTATACAGTGCTAACCACAAAGTCACCAAATACAGTGCTAACCACTGAGCCACATTACTGCTCTAATTATTGAGCCACCATATACAGTGCCAACCACTGAGCCACCAAAGAGTGCTAACCACTGAGGCTCCGTATACAGTGCTAACTACTGACCTAGCGTATACTGTACTGACCACTGAGCCCCCGTATACTCTGCTAACCACTGAACCCCTGTATACTCTACTAACCACTGACCCGCCGTATACTCTGCTAACCACTGAGCCACCGTAAAGTCTGCTAACCACTGAGCCCCCATATACTCTGCTAACCACTGAACCACCGTAAACTCTACTAACCACTGAGCTGCCGTATACTCTGCTAAGCACTCTGCTGCGGGCAGGAGGGGGCAGGGAAACAGCAGTCGGGTGCGGGCAGGAGGGCCTCCTCCTCCATCCCCTCCTGCCTGCACCCGGCCGCTGTTCCCCGACCCTCCTGCCCGCACCTGGACGCTGGCCCCCTCCTGCCCGCACCCGGTCGCTGGCCCCCTCCTGCCCGCACCCGGCTGCTGGCCCCCTGGCCCCTCCTGCCCGCCACCCAGCACGCTGTCCCCCTGGCCCCCCCTGCCTGCACCCGGCTGCTCTTCCTCGGCCCCCTCCTGCCCGCGCCCGGCCCCTCTTACCCGGCACTCTCCTTCCCGCTGTTCCCCGGCCCCCTCCTGCCCGCACCGGCCACTGTCCCCTGGCCCCTCCTGACCGCACCTGCTGCTGTAACCTCCTGGACTCCGGCACCCATGCAGACTGGTACTGCTGTAGGTATCTACTATATAATTGTCTACTTCTGTCTGTTTGTAACACAAATCCTGCGTTGCTGATTGGTCAGGCCAGCCGCCCACGACCAATCAGCAACAGGGACAGTCCGCCCGCTAATTGGCGTGGGATTTCAACCACGCTTCGCTTATTTTTTGCGCCCGGCCAGTTGCCAGCAATCAGCGATATTGGCGCAGCTTTTAAACACAGCTTAGCTTTGCATTATTCTTAAATCTTCATAAATAAACTTCATACATTCTCTAGAATACCCGATGCATTAGAATAGTAAAAGAATAAATATATATATGTGCATCCACCGAAGCAGTTTACTTTCTTTACTAATTTCCACACTCCCATTTTCATAGTCTCCTATCTCACGTCTGCTCAGAACATTGTTATGATGACTTGTTGATGGGCTCTGCTTGCTCTGGCAGGCAGCTGTCATTCCGATCTCTTATCTGTTTAGTAATGACAGTTGATTTGGGTGCTTTTCCACACTCAGTAGATAGATGTCATTTAGATTATTGTTTCATGCAAGGTTTCAAACTGATTTTGGCGATAGACAAATCAGAGCTCAAGTGGCACTATCTCAGTAACTTTTTGTTTAGCTTCTTGTTACCTCGTGTTTTCGCTATAAAGTTCCTTATCACATATACAGGTGTTTCTTCATCACTGGCCTTATTTTGTGCCCATTTCTTATTAGATGTTCCCATTTTCTTCACTGAAAGTGACTGCTCAGTCCCGTATTTCACTTTATGCACAGTATCACCTGCTGTAGTGAAGATAGAGCATGTGCAAGCACACTATTAAGACCTGACACATATAGTCATGGCCAAAAGTTTTGAGAATGATACAAATATTAATTTTAACAAAGTCTACTGCTTCAGTTTTTCTAATGGCAATTTGCATATACTCCAGAATGTCATAAAGAGTGATCGCTTAACAGCAATTACTTGCAAAGTCAATATTTGCCTAGAAAATGAACTTTAACCCCCAAAACACATTTCAACATCATTGCAGTCCTGCCTTAAAAGGAGCAGCTAACATCGTTTTAGTGATTGTTCCATTAACACAGGTGTGGGTGTTGATGAGGACAGGGCTGGCGAACAATCAGTCATGATTAAGTAAGAATGACACCACTGGACACTTTAAAATAAGGCTGGTGCTTGGTATCATTGTTTCTATTCAGTTAACCATGGTTATCTCTAAAGAAACACGTGCAGCCATCATTGCACTGCACAAAAATGGCCTAACAGGGAAGAGTATCGCAGTTACAAAGATTGCACCTCAGTCAACAATCTATCGCATCATCAAGAACTTGAAGGAGAGAGCTTCATTGTTGTCAAAAAGGCTCCAGGGCGCCCAAGAAAGACCAGCCAGAGCCAGGACCGTATCTTAAAACTGTTTCAGCTGCGGGATCGGACTACCAGCAGTGCCGAGCTTGCTCAGGAATGGCAGCAGGCTGGTGTGAGTGCTTCTGCACGCACTGTGAGGCGGAGACTCTTTGAGCAGGGCCTGGTTTCAAGGAGGGCAGCAAAGAAGCCACTTCTCTCCAGAAAAAACATCAGGGACCGACTGATATTCTGCAAAAGGTACAGGGAGTGGACTGCTGAGGACTGGGGTAAAGTCATTTTCTCTGATGAATCCCCTTTTCGATTGTTTGGGACGATCTGGAAAACAGCTTATTCGGAGAAGAAGAGGTGAGCGCTACCACCAGTCTTGTCTCATGCCAACTGTAAAGCATCCTGAAACCATTCATGTGTGGGGTTGCTTCTCAGCCAAGGGAGTCGGCTCACTCACAGTCTTGCCTAAAAACACAGCCATGAATAAAGAATGGTACCAGAATGTCCTCCAAGAGCAACTTCTCCCAACCGTCCAAGAGCAGTTTGGCACCAACAATGCCTTTTCCAGCATGATGGAGCAACTTGCCATAACGCAAAGGTGATAACTAAATGGCTCAGGGAACAAAACAAAAGATTTTGGGTCCATGGCCTGGAAACTCCCCAGATCTTAATCCCATTGAGAACTTGTGGTCAATCATCAAGAGACGGGTGGACAAACAAAAACAACAAATTCTGGCAAAATGCAAGCATTGATTATGCAAGAATGGACTGCTATCAGTCAGGATTTGTCCAGAAGTTGATTGAGAGCAGCCAGGGAGAATGCAGAGGTCCTGAAGAAGAAGGGTCAACACTGCAAATATTGACCTGCTGCATTAACTCATTCTAACTGTCAATATAACCTTTTGGTACTCATAATATGATTGCAATTATATTTCTGTATGTGATATAAACATCAGACAAACACAAATAAAAACCAGAGGGCAGCAGATCATGGGAAAATATAATTTTGGTGTCATTCTCAAAACTTTTGGCCATGACTGTACATTTCACCACATGTAGCTTGAGAAGCTGCAGAACAAACACAGAGACAGATGGGCACAGTGATAAATAGAAACCTTAAGGACATCTTAAAGCACCACTCCAGCATTTTTTTTTTTAGCGGTGAGCGGTGGAGGGGTGCTGTTACTCTGAGGTCCCCTGCCCTAAGTGTGGCGCCCCTACAGATCCAGTCGCCACAGAGGTACTGCACCCCAGCCACAGGTGTAGTACCCCACTCTCAGGTAAGGAGGAGACACTGACCGGCATACAGACACCCAGACCACCACACACCACTCCAGTTTAGGGTTAGGGGATAATGCTCTAAGGGAGAGCACAGTGCCTGATACTGTCCGGAGAGAAGGAACAAGGGTAGTGGGGATGGATGGAGAGTGCAATTTAGGGGAGCATCTAGGAGGGATTGAAGGCAGGGAGGACACACGTTAGCGACGCAGGACACGTGACAGACAATATAAAAGCACGACCAACCTTCCCTTATTTTCTCTCTCCGTGTAGTTGATTCTTGACCCTTTGTATATCATACAGTTAGGGCCAGAAATATTTGGACAGTGACACAATTTTCCGAGTTGGGCTCTGCATGCCACCACATTGGATTTGAAATGAAACCTCTACAACAGAATTCAAGTGCAGATTGTAACGTTTAATTTGAAGGGTTGAACAAAAATATCTGATAGAAAATGTAGGAATTGTACACATTTCTTTACAAACACTCCACATTTTAGGAGGTCAAAAGTAATTGGACAAATAAACATAACCCAAACAAAAATTTTTATTTTCAATATTTTGTTGCGAATCCTTTGGAGGCAATCACTGCCTTAAGTCTGGAACCCATGGACATCACCAAACGCTGGGTTTCCTTGCTGCGGAATATGTTGGCGCTATATAAATAAAGCTTTTATTATTATTATTATTCTTAATGCTTTGCCAGGCCTTTACAGCCGCAGCCTTCAGGTCTTGCTTGTTTGTGGGTCTTTCCGTCTTAAGTCTGGATTTCATCAAGTGAAATGCATGCTCAATTGGGTTAAGATCTGGTGATTGACTTGGCCATTGCAGAATGTTCCACTTTTTTGCACTCATGAACTCCTGGGTAGCTGTCACGTCCTACTGACGGACCCCACACGTGGACCCACTGGACCGCGTAGAGCGGATGCTGATACCGGGTGATAGAGAGGCGGACCAGTACAGTAGAGTCAACAGGTTTATTTGAACAACAACAAAACAAGAACCCATGCCCCAGGGGAGAGCCACAAGGTCGCAGCACCGGAATACCACCAAAGGGGGCCCCGGAGCGCTTAACCCCTATACAGGGATATCGCCGGTACCAACCTCGGGGGGCACCAATGAAGCGAACACGAGTGTTAAACCGACCCCAGGCGACGTGGTAAGAAAACAGCAACCGGGTATAAAATAGGACACGGGAAACCGGGAACACTGAGAATCCGGAGCAGAACTGGAGACAGCGGTCCGCTTGGAAGAGATCCGGGAAGCAGGCCAGGAACACGGAAGTCAGCGAGGAGCCGGCAGGGCAGGAATCTGTGGGAAGGAACACACAGAAATCAGGTAACAAGCCAAATAAGGAAAGACCTGACAAGACCAGAAATGGCAGCTCCACTAGGGAGAAGTTGTCCTGGCCCGACTGACTGGAAACAGGAAGTTTATATCATAGCAGGGCAGTCCTGATTGGCAGGACACAGAAGCATGGTGATTGGCTGAGGGGAGGAGCATGCTCCCTGCAGTCTCTCCAGCAGAAACAGGTTTGGAGATGTAGTTTCATGTGCTCAAGCAGTAGCCCCGGAAAGGGAGGAGAAGAGCAGCGCTACTCCAGCAGAGGGCGCTGGAACCCTGCGGCAGACCCCCGAGGGGTAATAGTAGCATTGGCTGTATGCTTGGGGTCATTGTCCATCTGTACTATGAAGCGCCGTCCAATTAACTTTGCAGCATTTGGCTGAATCTGGGCTGAAAGTATATCGCGGTACACTTCAGAATTCATCCGGCTACTCTTGTCTGCTGTTATGTCATCAATAAACACAAGTGACCCAGTGCCATTGAAAGCCATGCATGCCCATGCCATCACGTTGCCTCCACCATGTTTTACAGAGGATGTGGTGTGCCTTGGATCATGTGCCGTTCCCTTTCTTCTCCAAACTTTTTTCTTCCCATCATTCTGGTACAGGTTGATCTTTGTCTCATCTGTCCATAGAATACTTTTCCAGAACTGAGCTGGCTTCTTGAGGTGTTTTTCAGCAAATTTAACTCTGGCCTGTCTATTTTTGGAATTGATGAATGGTTTGCATCTAGATGTGAACCCTTTGTATTTACTGTCATGGAGTCTTTTCTTTACTGTTGACTTAGAGACAGATACACCTACTTCACTGAGAGTGTTCTGGACTTCAGTTGATGTTGTGAACGGGTTCTTCTTCACCAAATAAAGTATGCGGCGATCATCCACCACTGTTGTCATCCGTGGACGCCCAGGCCTTTTAGAGTTCCCAAGCTCACCAGTCAATTCCTTTTTTCTCAGAATGTACCCAACTGTTGATTTTACTATCCAAGCATGTCTGCTATCTCTCTGATGGATTTTTTCTTTTTTTTCAGCCTCAGGATGTTCTGCTTCACCTCAATTGAGAGTTCCTTTGACCGCATGTTGTCTGGTCACAGCAACAGCTTCCAAATGCAAAACCACCACCTGGAATCCACCCCTGACCCTTTAACTACTTCATTGATTACAGGTTAGTGAGGGAGACGCCTTCAGAGTTAATTGCAGCCCTTAGAGTCCATTGTCCAATTACTTTTGGTCCCTTGAAAAAGAGGAGGCTATGCATTACAGAGCTATAATTCCTAAACCCTTTCTCCGATTTGGATGTGGAAACTCTCATATTGCAGCTGGGAGTGTGCACTTTCAGCCCATATTATATATATAATTGTATTTGACATGTTTTTGTAAACAGCTAAATAACAAAACTTGTGTCACTGTCAAATATTTCTGGCCCTAACTGTATATACACACACATATATATATATATATATATATATATATATATAATATATAATTACACAACGAAAAAAACTGCACAGCACTCACAGACCAGTGTGAACTGGTGACAAGGAGACTTGGTGTCAGCGATAGGACTCGTCGTGCCTGAGTCACTTTGTCGCAGTCGACGAGCAAACAGACTTGGCAATGTTTGTACTAAGAACTTCAAATTAAAAGATAAGATTTTGAGTTTTTTCAGAAAAACGTAAGTTTTTAAACTTTTTCTCAACCACATGGCTTATAGCATTATGCAACATTGGTGATAGCTGTGTGCTGCAAGGAATTTTTCTACATATATATATATATATATATATACAATATATATATATTATATATATAATTATTTTATTTTATTAATACCTTTGTATTTTTTTAAACTTATACAGTGGCCATGGAAAGTATTGAGGCCCCTTTAAATTTATCACTGTTTCATTGCAGTCATTTGGTAAATTCAAAAAAGTTCATTTTTTTTCTCATTAATGTACACTATGCGCCCGATCTTGACTGATAAAAAACAGAAATGTTGACATTTTTGCAAATTTATTAAAAAAGAAAAACTGAAATATCACACGGTCATAAGTATTCAGACCCTTTGTTCAGACACTCATATTTAAGTCACATGCTGTCCATTTCCTTGTGATCCTTCTTGAGATGGTTCTACTCCTTCATGGGAGTCCATCTGGTTTTAATTAAACTAATAGGACTTACAGTGCTGTGCAAATTAAGTGGGACAAAGTAAGTTTTTCATGCATTAATTTTACTATTTCTGATAATGTTTTATCAGTTCTTGGTGTCGTTTTCCTTTTTCTTCCACATTTCCCTTTTCGTTTTGGAGAAAAGGATCCAGTGTCATTGTGTGTGTGAATTATTCTTGAAACGGTAGATTTTCCAATAACCAACGGTGGAAGCGATTTCTCTTACAGTCAGACTTGTATGTTCATTTAAGAGTAGACGTTTTCCGTGGAGTAACATCCATTTTTACAGGCACGAATCACACTGAGAGAAAAGTACACTAAACCACTCCTCACAGAAACAAGCACTCAACTGAAGCAGAGGGGGCAGCTAGCTGTTATTTTCTGACTAAAACCAGTCAAACCACATTTTGTTACTCAAGGTTGTACACTCACACCTGTTCATAGCAGTTAAAACTGGTTTGAATCCCTGACTAGTAACCAACTTACGATTTTACTTAAAAAAATGCTTTGTCCCAATTAATTTGCACAGCACTGTAATTTGGAAAGGCACACACCTGTCTATAGAAGACCTCACAGCTCACAGTGCATGAGAATCATGAGGTCAAAGGAACTGCCCAAGGATCTTAAAAACAAAATTGTGGCAAGGCACAGATCTGGCCAGGTTACAAAAGAATTTCCACAGCACTCAAGGTTCCCAAGAGCACAGTGACCTTTATAATCCTTAGATGGAAGAAGTTTGGGACCACCAGAAGTCTTCCAAGACTTGGCCATCCACCAAACTGAGCAATTGTGGGAGAAGAGCCTTGGTGAGACAGGTAAAGAATAAACCCAAGATCACTGTGGCTGAGCTTCCGAGATGCAGCAGGGAGATGGGAGAAAATTCCTACTCTCACTGCAGCCCTCCACCAGCCGGACCTTTACTAACTTACCGGTAATTTGATTTTCCAGAGCCATGACAGCACCGACAGTGAGGGATGGTATCCACCCCCAGGAACAGGAAACCTACAGCAAAAATAAAAGGGGGGGTGGCACCTCTCACCACTCAGTTGGTTCAGAGTATTCAAGGTAACCGCCTAATTAGTCAACACATTTATGACATATTGTTAGGCCCCCTGGCACCGCTTCCCAGCTCACCTCTCCCAGGTCAGCATCTCCTGCTCCTCTGCCGACCGGGCATCCGGCATCCAGGCGTGCTGTGTCTCGGAGCCGTCGCCATGTTCCCTTCCTGTCAGCTGACCGCCGGGTTTGCACATGAGCACATTACTATGGTCATTTTCATGAGCCCACTCAGCGGCGCGCTAGGTGCACTCCTTCCCTGTGACTCTAGGGGCCGGCAAGGTCCAACCTGACACTCCCCTTGACCAATAGCTGCTCTTCCCATGGTATATCAGCCACCTCCTGTGATGGGAGGTGCCTGATTATTAAGTCAGTCTGCTTCTGCCTTGCTGACTGTTGGTCAGGCCTTCCTTGTGCTCTGTGTCCTGGAATCCTTGCTGTGCACCATTCCTGTCCTCCAGCCTTGCACTCTGTTTCCTGGAACCCTTGCTGTGCTCTTTCCCAGTAGCACCATTCCTGGTCTCCTAGCCTTATACCCTGTTACCTGGAATACTCCTCTATTCCTTAGTATAGGCTAACCTTATGAGCCACCCCCCCCCTGGTACTTGCTGCTGTGGTATTTAGACCCCCTGGGCTTGCCCCTGACAATCCCTGTATAGGGGCTGGGTAAACTAGGATCAGCTCACCCAGGGGAGTTTGGTACCCGGCCCAGTGGGTCCACTCTAGGGCGCCTTCCCCCGGAAGCGTGACACATATCATAACAGATATATGCCTTTTTTTTGTATGCAACACCACTACACACTTGTGCACCACACAACCATCACCAAGATAGGGAGGGAATTAGCTTGGTGCTGTCATGGCTCTGGAAAATCTAATTACTGGTAAGTAATTATTTTTTCCTTTCCCCATGACAGCACCGACAGTGAGGATAAAATAGAAGAGACTCCTAGGGTGGGACAACAGCAGAAAGAAATTTTCTCCCAAAAGCAAGAGCCGATAGGCCCAGATCTAGCCAATAATGGTGAAAGAAAGTGGAAGAAGAAGACCAAACTGCAGCTCTGCATATCTGTTCCACAGATGCATTAGCCCTTTAAGCCCAGGTGGTGGCAATGGATCTCGTAAAGTGAGCCCTAATATCCATTGGGGGGCTTTGCCCTGAAGAAGAATAGGAAAGTGAGATAGCAATATGATGCCACCGAGGAATTGTGGATTTAGAGGCCTGTTTTCCCCCATTTGCCCCTTGAAAGGAGACGAAAAGGACAGAAGATTGATGCCAAGGTTTTCATACTTCTAAAGGTACCGTTACACACAGAGATATCTGTGCAGACATTGCTTGCAACTCACTGGTTGCAGTGAAATCATGGACACATTGCTCCATTTTGTACACGGCAACAAAATGAACAATGTGTCCATGATTTCACTGCAACCAGTGAGCTGCAAGCAATGTCTGCACAGATATCTCTGTGTGTAACGGTACCTTAGGTTTTGAAGCAGACATTGTCTGACATCAAGGCAATGGAAGGGTAGTTCTCCTTGAGATTTTGGGTTATCACAAAAATACAGCAAAATTATCTCCTGGTCCCTATGAAATTTGGTATTGACCTCCGGAATGAAAGCTGGGTCAGGGCTTAAGATCACTCTGTCATCCAATATAGTAGTAAACTGTGGATTGACAGAGAGGGCCTGAAGATCAGAGACGCGCCGAGCAGACATACGGGCGACCAGGAGAGCAGTTTTCAGAGAAATAGAGGCAATGAGTTCAAAGGGAGCAGTAGTCAAGCCATTCAGGACTAAATTTAGATCTCAGGGAGTAACGTTAGGTACCACGGTGGGCTGAGATTTGGGATCCTCTGAAGCATCAGGGGTTCGGGATGCAGAGTCTGACATGCTACTTGTGATCACCCGAGGGCATGCACGCACGGAACCAAATGGTGCCTGTGAGCTGCTTCCACCTTCACTGGCCCTGCGGCCCCTTATATATCATAGAGGTGCGGTTTGTGTGCCCTGAAGGCAGCTTCCAGACCTGAAGTGCCCAGCACACTGCAGCTTGGTGTACGACATCACTTCCAGAGCAACCCAGAAGTGGTCCCTGTCACATCAGGCACCTGCCGTCAGAGAGACACGCCTCCAGGCAGGAACGCCTGCCAGGGAGCCCCGCCATGAAAACGGGCACCCTCGTTCCAGAACTCCCGCAGCCTCCCCTGACACTGGGATAACAAGCGCACGCCGCCGCGCTCGGCCGCCATCACTGCTGCGAGCCTCAGTCTCTTCTCCTGTCACAGCACTGCTGCAGGCTCCCGCAGGGACAGGTAACCACAATGAGTGGGGGAGAGGTGTCGTCCCCCTTTTATTTTTGCTGTAGGTTTCCTGTTCCTGGGGTGGGTACCATCTCTCACTGTCAGTGCTGCCATGGGGAAGGGAAAATAAGATTCTCTGGTCTGATGAGTTGAAGATAGAACTTTTAGTGATGACTCTATATGTGTGAAGAAAACCAGGCACTGCTCATTTGCCCAATACAATCCCAACAGTGAAACATTGTTGCGGCAGCATCATGATATGGGGGTGTTTTTCAGCTGCAGGGAAAGGACGACTGGTTGCAATTGAAGGAACCATGAATGCAGCAAAGTACAGAGATTTCCTGGATGAAAAACCTCTTCCAAAGTGTTCTGTACCTCAGACGTGGCTGAAGGTTCACATTCCAACAAGACAATGATCCCTAAGGGTACCTTTACACGCCGCTACTGGAGGATGGATACAACCCGCTACTTCACGTGCACGAGCACGCTCAAACGGTTACAAACGGTAAACGCACCTCCTTTACACGCCGCCACAAGGTGCGCTACGCTACGCAACATCTATAGCTAGATACATCGCCGGGTGTCTCAAGTAGCCATCTGTAGCTCATCTTAGCTCATTTACACACCGCTACAACCAGCTACTATGGGCGGACCTGGTGCAGCAGGGACAGCACATAGGCGTGCTACAATTGTGGATTACGAGACGTCCGTACGCTGATAGGACAAAACAATAATACCATGATTGTGCAGGCATCGCAGGAGGCTGATTAATACTTGACGCTCGAGCAATTGTGTAGTGTGACTCGTCAGCTCCTTAAATATGCCGCCCTGTGCAGCGACAACCAATCGCAACGCAGGAGCTTCCTCCAATGATCGCTAAAGGGGGCGCGGAAACCCGGAGCCTGTGTCACGCCCCAGCTACATAGCATGGTGTAGAAACAACCCTTCTGTTCCTTCTTTACACGCCGATACAGCTCGCTACAATCGGCTTTGTAGCCATCTGTTTTCGAGCAGTGCTCGGAAACAGATGTATCTGTTGCCGGCTGTCTCGTCCCGTCTTCACACGCCGCTACTACGGGCTATATTGACGCTACAAGCTACATTTGTAGCCTGTAGTGGGTTGTATCCATCCTCCAGTAGCGGCGTGTAAAGGGCCCCTAAGCACACAGCTAAAATAACTCAGGAGAGGCTTCAGAACAAGTATGTGATCATTGTTGACTGGCCAAGCTAGAGCCCTGACCTAAACCCAATTGAGCTTTTCTGGAGAGACCTGAAAATGGCTGTCCACCAACACCATCCAACCTGATGGAACTGGAGAATCTGCAAGGAGAATAGCAAAGGATCCCCAAATCCAGGTGTGAAAACTTGTTGCCTCATTCCCAAGTCGACTCATGGCTGTAGTAGCTCAAAAGGGTGCTTGTACTCAATACTGAGTAAAGGGTCTGATGTTTAGGCACACAGGGGCTCTCCATATGCGACATGGTGTCCGCCGACAATTGGAGCTAATTTTCCATTCAAATTGTTATCGGACACCATGTCAAGTATGGAGAGCCCCTGTGTGCCTAAACATTGCAGCTCCCCCACAAGTGACCCTATTTTGGAAACTAGACCCCCCAAGAAACTTATCTAGATGCATAGTGAGCACTTTGAACCCCCAGGTGCTACACAAATTGATCCGCAAAAACGAGAATTTTGTTTACGTACCGTAAATTCTTTTTTCTTTAATCATCAATGGGAGACCCAGACAATGGGGTTTAGGGCTCCGCCCTCCGGAGGTCACACTAGGTACTACAAGTTTGTAGACACCGCCTCCTCCGCTTATAAACCCCCACCGTAGGGAACATCCTCAGTTTAGTCCATAAGCTGCGAGGAGAAAAATGAACCACACCCGAAACATCGGGAAGAATACCGTGCACAGACGGTTTGAACAACCCGGAAAACACTGTCTCAACAGAGAACAGATCAAATGCAAACATGCAACGGAACAACTGGGTGGGTGCTGGGTCTCCCATTGATGATTAAAGAAAAAAGAATTTACGGTACGTAAACAAAATTCTCTTTTTTCTGGTCATCATAATGGGAGACCCAGACAATGGGGATGTCCTAAAGCAATACCCCAGGGCGGGAAGAGTTCCTCAACAAGACGGATAATACACGGTCCCCCTTAAAGGTGGGCAACCGCCGCCTGGAGGACCCGCCTGCCCAAACTTGCGTCCGCAGAGGCATGGGCATGCACCATATAGTGCTTTGAGAAAGTGTGCAGGCTGGACCAGGTGGCCGCCTGACACACCTGTAGAGCAGATGCTCGATGTCGCAAGGCCCATGAGGCACCTACAGCTCTAGTAGAGTGTGTGTTCAAACCCACCGGGAGAGGCAAACCAGAAGACCGGTATGCCTCCTGAATGGGAGCCTTGATCCATCTGGCCAAGGTCGACTTCGAAGCCGCGGACCCCTTACAGCGACCCATCGTGAGGACAAATAAGGAATCCGAACTCCTAAAGGAGGCGGTCCTGGACACATAAATGCGTACAGCTCTCACGAGATCCAGAGTATGGAGGTCGCGCTCAACCTGATGAACGGGAGCGGGGCAAAATGATGGGAGAACAATCTCCTGGTTTAGGTGGAAAGTTGAAACCACCTTCGGCAAGAATTCAGGCCGCGGGCGCAACACCACCTTGTCTTGGTGAACCACCAGAAAGGGTGACTTGCACGAAAGTGCAGCCAATTCTGAGACCCTTCTCAGAGACGTAATTGCCACCAGAAAAACCACCTTCTGGGACAGACGAGAGAGAGAGATGTCTCTCAGTGGCTCAAACGGCGGTTTCTGCAGTGCCGCCAGGACCATGTTGAGGTCCCAAGGGTCCAGAGGTCGTCTGTAAGGCGGAACCACCCGAGACACCCCCTGCAGAAATTGACGAACCTTCGGGAGGAGCGCCAAGCGCCTGTCAAACACCACTGAAAGTGCTGATACTTGACCTTTCAGAGAGCCAAGGGATAATCCCAACTCCAAACCCGACTGTAGGAAGGCCAACAATGTCGGAATGGACAAGGGCCACGGTGAGCGTCCACCAGAGGCACACCAGGAGAAAAAGATTTTCCACGTTCTGTGGTATATCTTCCTGGAGACAGGTTTCCTTGCCCGATTCATCGTGGCAACCACCGTAGGAGAGAAGCCCCTGGATGTCAGCAACCAGGCCTCAAGAGCCATACAGTCAATCTGAGGGCCCTGGAATTGAGGTGGAAGAATGGGCCTTGCGCGAGTAGATCTGCGCGTTCTGGAAGAGCCCACCGGTGTCCGCCTGACAGTTGCCAGAGGTCCGGGTACCAGGACCTCCGGGGCCAATCTGGAGCCACTAGAATGGCTACTCTGCATTCCGTCCTGATTTTCCACAGAACCCTGGGAATCAGAGCCAGAGGCGGGAACACATATGGCAGCTGGAAGCTGGACCAACTCAGGATCAGGGCATCCGCCCCCAGAGACTGAGGATCCCACGATCGTGCCATGTATTGGGGTACCTGATGATTCAGCCGTGAGGCCATCAGATCCACGTCCGGAGTGCCCCATTTGCTGCAGATGTCCCGGAAGACGTCTGGATGCAGGGACCACTCTCCGGCGTCCATCCCCTGTCGGCTCAGGTAGTCGGCCTCCCAGTTCTCGACCCCTGGGATGTGAACTGCGGAGATCAGGCAGCCGTTTTCCTCCACCCAGGCTAGAATGCGGTGGACTTCGGCGAGGGCCTGAGCACTTCTGGTCCCTCCCTGATGATTTATGTAGGCGACGGCCGTCGCATTGTCGGACTGAACCCGAATGGGTTGTCCTGACAGGAATTTCTGAAACGCCAGGAGCGCCAGATAGACCGCCTTGATCTCCAGCACGTTGATCTGTAATGCCGACTCCGACTGAGTCCAGAGGCCTTGAGCCCTGTGGTGCAAGAACACCGCACCCCAGCCTTTCAGACTGGCGTCGGTGGTCACCACTAACCATGACGGTTTTAGAAAGGACCGGCCCCGTGACAGATGAAGTGGCTGGAGCCACCACTGTAGGGAGTCCCTGGTCGATTGTGACAGCGTCACCAGCCGATTCAGAGAAATCGTCCTTTTGTCCCATCGGCGAAGAATCTCCAACTGGAGAGGACGGAGGCGAAACTGTGCGAAAGGCACCGCCTCTATCGCCGCTACCATGCGTCCCACCAGCTTCATCAACCCCCGTAGGGAAGATTGTGGTGACAGGAGAACATTCTGCACTCCTGATTGGATCGCAAGCTGTTTGGCTTGAGGTAGGGACACCAGGGCTGAGTCCGTGTGGAAGTCCATGCCCAGATATGTCAAAGACTGGGTCGGAATCAGGGTCGACTTTGGAATGTTGAGAAGCCACCCGAACTGTTCCAGAGACTTCATGGTCACCTCCAGGCTCACCCGACAAAGGTCTTCCGATGGCGCCCTGACCAGCAGGTCGTCCAAATAGGGAATGACGGCGTGTCCCTGCACATGCAGGAGAGCCATCATTGAGGCCATCACCTTTGTGAACACTCGCGGTGCCGAGGCTAGCCCGAATGGCAGTGCCACAAATTGGAAGTGTTCTTCCCCCACTGCGAATCTCAACCAGCGCTGATGAGCCGGTGCAATGGGCACGTGAAGGTAGGCGTCTCGGATATCTATGGACGCCAGGAAGTCTCCCTGTGACACAGCCGCGATCACGGAGAGCAGGGATTCCATACGGAACTTCCGAACCAACACGTGGCGGTTGAACAACTTGAGGTCCAGAACCGGACGAAAAGAGCCGTCCTTCTTTTGGACAATAAAGAGGTTGGAGTAAAAACCCCTGAACCTCTCTCCCGTGGGTACTGGGACCACCACTCCGTCTCTGCGGAGTCCCTCCAACACCAGATGAAAAGCCTGAGCTTTGTCTAGGGATGGAACAGACCGATGGAATCGGTGTGGCCGGCTGTGACGTCAGCTCTATCCTGTAGCCTTTTGAGACTACGTCTCGGACCCACTGGTCTTGAACGTGGAGAAGCCATCTGTCCTGGAAAAGAGACAGGCGGCCCCCCACCTGTGGGGAGACAGGATGAAGGAGCGAGTCATGCCGAAGCGGGTTTAGGGGTGGCAGCCGCAGCCCCTGCCGGCTTCTTTTGGCGACTTTTGTCGCGCCACTGAGTGGAGGGCTTGCCCCCACGGTCCGCGCGAGCGGACGCCGCTGATGACTGCGAGCTGGGGCGAAAGGACCACTGTTTTGGGTTCCTTTTCACGGAATACCGTGGCTTAGGCTTATTCTGCGGTATCTTAGACTCAGCAGAATCCTTTATCAGCTTGTCCAGCTCGGTGCCGAAAAGCCTGTCACCAGCAAACGGAAGATTTTGCAAAATCTTCTTAGACGTGGCATCTGAGTCCCAAAGACGCAGCCACAACAACCTGCGGATCGCTATAGCATTGGCCGAAGCCACAGCCGAGCGAGTGGCAGTTTCCAAAGTTGCCGTCCTGGCGTAATCCGCATAAGCCCTTGCTCTGTCGGTGAGTGCCAGGACCTCTGGGCTGGCCCTAGCTAGATCAGAGATACCATCCAAGCAGGAGGTAATCGCTTGTAGGGTCCAGACCGCGGCAAAATTAGGGGCAAATGAAGACCCCACAGCCTCATAGGAAGACTTGGCGAGTTGCTCGACCTGTCTATCAGTAGCATCCTTCAATGAGGAGCTATCAGAGGCAGAAAACAAGGAGCGTGCAGCAATCCTAGTCATGGAAGCGTCCACCTTAGGGGACTGTGACCATTCCAGAAGCACCTCCTGAGGAAAGGGAAAGCGAAGGTCCTTAGGTTTACGGACATAACGCCGCCCAGGATGTAACCTGGGTGCTCTAATCACCCTTCCAAAATTAGTGTGGTCCATAAAGGACCCACTTGGTCTCGCCTCCGGCCGCAGCCATTGATAGACCTCCTTGGGGTGAACAGTCACCTCCTCAGGAGGAGTGACCAGACGTAATGTCTCATTGATGGAGGACACCAGATCCTCCACCCCATCTGGAGGTTCAGAGACAGACCCGAGAGTAGAACCCCCATCATCTTCCTCACCATCAGAGGAACGCTCCTCCTCAGAGGGAGCTTGGAGCTCTGGAGAGGCCTCACGAGCTCGCTTAGGGGGTCTCACAGAAGAAGTAAGAAGCACCCGGGGGTAACTGGGAGGAGTAGCTGGGTTTTCCAGCCTCCTATGAAGTGCCTCCAGGGATTGCGACATGGAGGACATCTGGGACAGCAGAGATTCATTTATCTTATTCTGCGCTTCCCATGTCCCTGGGATCACCCGAACCTCAGGGTACAGACCCGCAGATTCTGATTCAACAGTAACTGTCCGGGTCTCTGGGCGTCCGCAATTATTGCAGGACCCCTCCACCAGTGAACCGTTGCATGTAGCGCAGGTAATGGTGCCATCTGCCGCCTTAGCAGCATGCTTCCTTACTGAGGACATCGCCACAGTAGGGGGAAATAAGCCAAGTTGTAACAAACAAACCGGAGATCCCGGTGGCTTACCGACCGCAGTAAGCGGTAGGAGGAAGCGGTGTTCGTGTGTGACCTCCGCGAGTTCCGGTCTCCCCTGGAAAGTGCAGACACACGCTGCAGCCAGATCCCAGCCGGGAAGAGAGGGAGAAGATGGCCGCCGACAGTAAAGTCATAGGCGTGGCCAGGAACACGCGGGAGAACACAAAACACGCCCATCGGTGATGTCACCGTAAGAGCTGCTTCCTCCTCCTCCAGGCAGCCTCAGTAATGGAGGTGCCAGAGCCCGCAGCACGGGAAAAGAGTGTGTAACAATACACATACACACACAGACTGTATGCACAAAACAAACATCAGCAGTCTACAGCCTCAGCCCCTGAGACACACAGGGCGGTCAGCCAGAGTGACCCCAGCACAGGGTACACCGACAGAACCGCGGACCCGAGGGTAACCGCGCGGTCTGAGTGTCATGACACCAAGTGACAGACACTACCCCCAGGCACACAGGAGACACACCAGGTGCCTCAGTGCCGGTCCGGTCTGTAAGCACCTTTAGGGAGGCCTCGGACGGGGGTACAGCACCAGTCCGGAGTGTAAGCACCATTTAGGGAGGCCTCGGACGGAGCGGAGCTGTGCAAGGCTCCAGGCTCCCCCTCTCCAGAGCCTCCATGGAGGGATGGAAAGGAAGGAGCTCGACAGCGTACCGGGAGAACAGCAAGTGTCCAGGCTAAAAAGCCCTCCGGTACCTCCACCAGCGTGTTCCACAAAGGGTGAGCGGGGAGACTGTCGAGGGTCCCGACCGGGACCATTTACCTTGTCTTCATACGCCATCACGTAAGCTGTGAGAATGCAGTGAAGTGCAAGCAAAGCGTGATCCTCCGAGCACACTAAGTTTAAAACTGAGGATGTTCCCTACGGTGGGGGTTTATAAGCGGAGGAGGCGGTGTCTACAAACTTGTAGTACCTAGTGTGACCTCCGGAGGGCGGAGCCCTAAACCCCATTGTCTGGGTCTCCCATTATGATGACCAGAAAAAAGAAAAAGTACATTTGTTTCACACAAATTTTCTTTTTTCACGTTCACTACACCGCACCACACACCAACCTAACATACACTACGTCAGGTTGGTGTGTGTAGTGTAGTGTATGACAGGTTGGTGTGTAATGTAGTATACATCAAGTTGGTGTGTGTGTGATGTATATTACACTACACCACACCAACCTGACAAACACTTTGTTGTGTTGGTGTGTGTGTGTGTGTGCTGTAGTGTACGTCAGGTTGGCGAGTGGAGTGTAGGGTATATGTGGTTTATTATATACCACACACACCAACCTGAATACTACACCACACACACTAACCTGAAGTACACTACACCACATACACACCAACCTGACGTACACTACATCACACCAACCTGACATACAGTACGTCAGGTTGGTGTGCATGTGGTGTAGTGTATGTCAGGTTAGTGTGGTGTAGTGTGCGTCAGGTTGGTGTGTGTAGTGTACATCAGGTTAGTGTGTATGGTGTAGTGCGCATCAGGTTGGCATGTGTGGTGTATGTGTGGTGTAGTATACACCACACATACCAACGTGACATATACTACATCACACACACACACACACCCCAACCTGACGTACACTACATCACACCACACATCAACCTAACGTAGTGTACGTCAGGTTCGTGTGTGGTGTAGTGTACGTCAGGTTGGTGTGTGGTGTGGTGTAGTGTACGTCAGGCTGGTGTGCGTGAGTTCTGTAGGGAAGGTCAGGATGAGTTTATTACATGGACGTGTGATAATTCTGAATCAGTCTTTTATGCACAGCCCAGGTTTGTCAGGACAGGTTTCAGATTGGAAACGGGTGTCCTTTCTTATCCCCCTTTTATAGCAGACCCGACACCTTTTTTGTGATCTGCTCTCACTGGGAAAATGTTGCCCTGGTACCATACGGGACACTTCAGTTCCAGGGGTATTGGGGCCTGCTTCTTCCTCGCCTCCAAACATCAGAGCCTTTATCACCGCTTCCTGGAACTGAAGAAAGGTGTTGTTTGTCTGGCCTTCACATCGTGATAGCACGTATGCGTTATACAGTGCCATTTGTACAATATGAGAAAATATAAAGGGAGACAAACGAGGCGCAAATAGTGCCCTATCACCGATGTTTAGTGAAAGGTGCGTGTGAAAATACAGGTGCACTAACCTGTACCAGTTGTGATCCCCACAACTGGTTAGTACGCGTTTTGCATATTACAGCTGCCGCTGGACCTCCACCACCACTTCACACGTGGGAAGAGAATCAGGTATCAGGATATAAGTGTGCACGGTCCGCGCTGCTATCACTGGAGAATTATCCCTGGATGCTTCAGTTGGTCCCCCAAAAAAGAAAGGAGTCCTAGGGGTGATGTGACGGTTCCTTTATTCCACTTCCAACAACGCGTTTCGGCGCCCCTCTTGGCACCTTCCTCAATACCCTGTTCTTTCCAGTTAACCTCATGAGACAGCACGGCACCAAGACCCACCTCTGAGGCATCGGCCTGCACTAAGAACTCCTTTTTGAATCACGTGTGACCAGAACATGGTATCACACAGTACAGACTTCAATTTGACAAATGCCTCCTCCTTCTGATCATTCCAGTGGAGCATCACAGACTTCCTCCCTTTCAAGCAGTCTGTTAAAGGAGCGGACAAGGTGGCGAAGTTGGGAAAAAAATTGCCTATAATATCCTACTAAACCCGAAAGGCTCTCACCTGCTTTGTTGTGGGGAAGCATGGCCAGTTCCGAATCACCTCCTCTTTATTTACTTGGGGTTTGAGGACTCCTGTCCCAATGACATAACCCAAGTATCGGGCTTTCTGTAACCCTATGGAACATTTTTTTGGGTTGATGGTTAGCCCTGCTTGTTGTGGGAGTCTATCACTCCCTGTACTTTTGGTATGTGACTTTCCCAGTCTGCACTGTACACAACAATATCGTCTAAATAGGCTGCGGCATAACGGCGATGGGGTGGAGAACAATATCCATTAGCCACTGGAACGTCGCCGGCGCACCATGCAAACCAAAAGGTAAGACTTTATACTGAAAGAAGCCTTCAGGTGTTACAAAGACCGTTTTTTCCTTCGCTGCCTCAGTAAGGGGCACCTGCCAGTACCCTTTTGTGAGATCGAGGGTCGAAAAGTACCGTGCCTGCCCATACCTCTCTATCAAGTCATCTACCCGGGGCATGGGATAGGCGTCAAATTTTGAAACTTTATTAAGTTTTCGGAAGTCATTGCAGAACCGTAGTGTCCAGTCTGGCTTTGGAATTATGACTATTGGGCTAGCCCACTCACTTTAGGACTCTTCAATGACACCTAACTGTAGCATAGTGTTTACTTCTTCCAAGATGGCTTGTCGCCGGGCTTCAGGCACCCGATACGGCTTTAGTCGGATTTTAGCCTGAGGCTCCGTGACAATGTCATGGTGGATTAAGGTGGTTCATCTGGGGAGCTCCGAGAACACATCTGTGTTTCGGCTAACGAACTCCCGGGCCTCCTGAATCTGTTTAGGGGACAGAGTATCTGCCAACCTCACCACGGCGGAGGCTCCACTCGTCATCCCTGGAGAAGAAGGAACCCTCTCTGCAGGGAAAGCATGCAGCGAACCGTCCCCCCCCCAGGTGGTCTCTATCTTTCTAAGGTTTAAGTAAATTATCATGGTAGACCTGCTCTGGCTTCCTCCGTCGTTGTTGGAGTACTTTGTAGGTCACTGGCCCTACCTTCTCCATTATTTCGTAGGGCCCCTGCTGCCTGGCAAGGAACTTGCTATCTATGGTAGGTACCAGTACCAACACCCGATCGCCCTGCCTAAAGGTTCTTACCTGCACCCCCAGTTGTAGACCCGACTCAGACTGTTGGGCTGCCTCCATATGTTCCCGGACCAGTGGTAGTACCATCTCCATTCTTTCCTGCATTTTTGCAACATGCTCTAACACGCTTTTGTGTGGGGTCGGTTGATTCTCCCAAACCTCTTTGGCGATATTGAGTAAACCCCGGGGGTGTCTGCCATACAAAAGTTTGAAGGGTGAGAACCCTGTAGCTGCCTGGGGCACCTCACGCACTGCAAACAATAAGTATGGCAGTAAGAGATCGCAGTCCTTCCCATCTTTGGAAACTACTTTTTTTAGCATGCTCTTTAACGTCTTATTAAATCTTTCTACTAGACCATCTGTTTGAGGATGATAAACGTTAAGCAGTTGCGCACATCGGTCTAACAGGCGGCAGAGTTCCTTGATGATCTTTGACATAAAGGGGGTTCCACTGTCTGTTAGAATCTCTTTAGGAATCCCCACCCGAGAGAACATACCCATGAGTTCTTTTGCTATGAGTTTAGCTGACAGGTGGTGCAGAGGAACTGTCCTCAGGATACCGAGTGGCATAATCTAGAACCACTAGGATGTGTTGGTGACCCTTCGTTGACTTATTGACGGGACCTACCAGATCCATTGCCACCCTCTCCAAAGGCACCTCTATAATTGGTAGAGGTATCAAGGGATTCCGAAAGTGTGCCTGGGGACTGGTTACCTGGCACTCTGGACAGGAAATACAAAACCATTTGACCTCTTCATGGCTGCCTAACTCATACAACCACTGCAGTATTTGGTCTAGGGTTTTCTTTTGGCCTAAATGCCCACCCAACACATGCGCTAGGTCCATTACCAGCCTACGATATGCCTGAGGAACCAGCAACTGCTCTACCATTTCCCCATGTATTTTCTCGACTTGATACAAGAGGTCGTGAGTCATCTCAAAGCGTGGTAACATTGTGGCTGCCCCCGGTTGTTGGGGGTTCTCCATTAATGAACAGCTCATTTTCTCTGGCTCGAGCCAAAGTAGGGTCTCGGAGTTGCGCCGTACCAAAATTGTCGCCAGACACATTTAAGTCTGACAATTCACGTCCCGGCGGCAAGTCATCCCCATCTCTGACCAAAACTTCTATGTGAGTTTTTCCCGTCCGCTTCTGAAGGGGAGGTTACCCCAACCACCAGCACCTCTTCCTCGGGGTCACCAGGTTCATGCCCTACTGCAGGAGAATGTAACCTGGTTGCCAGCGGTGTCGGCAGTTGTCCACTGTGTGGGACCACTGTTGGCCATAGTACAGAAAATAAAGGAAAGTCTCTTCAAAATATAAGTTCATACTGTAGATCACATACAACCCCCACTTTGTGACACCGCCTCCTCGCTGGTGTATTTATTACTGCTAGTGCCGTAGGGTAGTCTTTTGAGTCCCCATGTATACACAACACCCTATTACTTCGTCCCGTATACTCACTGGGTTGTACCAGATTGGCTCGTACCAAAGTCACGAGACTCCCCGAGTCTAGTGGGGCCACGGCCAGGGTGCCCTCCACAATAACCTTACACAGATGTCCAGTACTGGGACCCTCCGGGGTGCCAATTGCATAAATCAGATCGGCAAAATGGGATACACGGTACCCAAAGTTTGTGTCCATGGCCTCAGCCAGGTGGGGACAGTCAGCTCTCATATGGCCTGGCTCCTGGCACTGCCAACAGACTAAAGGGGTCCTTTCTCCCACAGACACATCATGAGTAGGCTTTCTGGGCCCTACTCACTGGGTCCAGGGTGGAGATTTAGGGTCCTTTCCTGAAGCCTTCCGCTGAGCCCCCTCCCTGGAGCTCTTTGGAAGCTGTGGCGCCCCTCTGGCTAGGCGCCACAGAGAGGTATTGCAATCTGACAACCAATGTGATATCTCTGCAAGTTCTCAGTTCAGGGTTTAACCTATGGAGTCTGTTCTTACACACACTTAGGACTAGGCCACTTAGAATAGGGGGGATCGGTAATTTAGTAGGTCCCAAAAGGGGGTGGAGCCTAGGTTAGAGCTGTAGAAGCAGGAAGTTAGTGAGAGACGTTACCTCAGACAGTGCTAGGAATACATTCAGGAAGGACAGGCCTGACAGCACAGCCGATAGGAGGGATCCCCATCTTTAAATGGGGGCACAAGACAGCAGGCAACGGACCAGAACTGGTTGGAGCCGGCTGGTCACGTTGGGGGTAACACCGGCAGTGCGGGAAGCCAAGGCAGTCAGTAGTTCACCTCTGACCGCAGACAGACGAGCTGCGGGCCCATAGTAACCGGGTTGACGACAGCACCACAAGGACATCTCACCCCTCAGGACAGAAACCGGTTGAGGACACTAGTGGTTGCGGACTGAATTCCAGTGGCAGGAGAAATTGTGCGCTTCTGCTGCTCCCGTCCGTACCGGTAAGAGACCAACCTGATCGGCTAGTGACAGACCGTGGGACTGGCGAGAGAGCGCTGTGAAGGTGGTAGAGACTGGGAAGAATAGAGTTGACCCCGAAAGCCAAAGAGAAAACATATAGAGACTCCATAAGGGGGACCCTGAACTGGCAACATCTACCCGGTAAACCAAACTGTACCGTGTTGAGTTTTACCATCTGCCGGTAAAGTGGAGTCAAACTTGAAGTGGTCTCTCTTGCTCTTCACGCCGATTCCCGGGGGACTCCAACGCCAGCAGCTCACCAGAGGGGTAAGAACTATCACTACAACTCCCCTTATCCTCATCCATCACCGATGCCCTGAGGTAATAGCTCCACCTGTGAGGAGCTGGACTACTCTCTGCTGCACCCACCATCACATCAGCGGCCGCTTGCAGCGCCGGTACCATATTACCGGAAACTACAGGTGGTGTCACGTTCCCTTGTAGTTATCCCCTTCTTCCCCATCATCTCACAAATGATAACCAGGGCACGGAACCGGAATCCCGACCACCCATGATCTCCCAACTAAGAAACCATTAGTCCCGATGTCCGAGTACCCCCAGCCCTGGCCACATCATAGCCTCATATCATACAATAAGGTCCAACATCTGTAGCGCATCAGTAGGGGACGCCTTACCAACCAATGATTGGAGGGAGTGGGGCAAAGCCCTCCAAAACGTATCGGACACTATGTGGTCTAGCATGGCTGCGGGAGACAGTACCTCAGGCTGCAACCACTTTTTGCAGTAAGTGCAGCAAGTCATAATACTGGGATTGAGGCGGCTTGGAAGGGTTAAACACCCGCTGGGCCAGGACTAACACACTCGCCCCAAGACGTGCCAGTATCTCACCCTTGACGATGGTGTAGTCCGCCATCTGCTCCGGGGAGAGGTCTTGATAAGCTTTCAAAGGTCCTGGGGCCAGACACTGAGCGATGACTTCTGCCCATTGGTCCCGGGGTAGTCTCGCCCTCTGGCCACTCTTTCGAACATCTCCAGGTATGTCTCAACATTGCCCAATTTCTCCATTTTGGGAATCGCCGTACGAACCGCTTTCCGGATATCATGAATTCCTCGCGAGGGCCGGTTGTCTGCGAGGTTGTGATGTGCTGTATCAACAGTCGATTGGTTTCCTGCTGCTGTTGATTGACTACCAGCTGCTGCTGCATCGCCTCCTTGCTGCTGTGTAGCCAGCTGCTGTTGTCACATGGCCTTCATAAGCCCTTTTAACGTGGCCTCCATTTTGGCAGAGTTCTCTGACTGGATCTGCGCCACGCCTTTAACCTAGAACATAAACTGAAGTCCAGAGTAAAAAAAAAAAAAAAATTGCACCCAGCTCACTGCATTGCCTGCATTCTCCACCAAATGTAGGGATTTTCTCTGGTAGGGAGAGGAAAGGCGCAGTAACGAGGCAACACACAGGCTTTGAGTCCACCAAAACTTCAGTGTTTTATTCTTACTTACCACTGTCTGTGGCAAAAAGGAAAAAAACAACACATAAGATCTCCAACACTCAGGCTTTTTCCTTCAGCCTAGCTCCTCTCTGATGTTTTCCACCCACTCCCTTATGCAGGTCTGATTGCTCCAGCTGATCCTCACCTGGAAAACCTGGAGCTATAGGGAAAATCCAGGTTACATTTTATCATGCTGAGAGCAATATACCTACCATCCAGCACTAGACTCTTCACTGCACCACAGTACCCTGAGGTAGTCTCGCTCAGCTTATAGACTTTTATCCTGTACCTTGCTCTCTTACTGGGTAGGTATTGACCGAATTGAAGCCTCCCTTTGAAGTGGACGAGGGATTCATCCACACAAATTTCCCTTTGGGGAATGTACACTTCAGCAAACTTGTTGCTTAAGTGTTCGAGGACTGGACGAATTGTGAACAGCCTATCAAAATTCAGGTCATCGCAGGGAAGGCTGTCTGCAATGTAATTAAAATGGAGAAACTTGTGAATGATCTGGAGACCATTACACACAGTGCTGTGTGCAGCTTTGCCCAGGTTATAAATGAAGGCATCATGAATGCAGGACACCAGCCCCAATCACTTGAGGCTGGTGTTCTGCATTCATGATGCCTTCATTTATAACCTGGGCAAAGCTGCACACAGCACTGAGTGTAATTGGTCTCCAGACCTGAATCTGCCGGGGAAAAAAAGGAATTTTATATTTGTGTCCTTTGCTCACTTTAGATAAGAATTTAGTGGATAGGACTTGTGAGATGTGGGGAGCCGTGTAGTGGCTCACAAGCTTAAGTGTTTTGGACCAAAAGACAAACCAATACCCCACAATTTGTTGTATGTTAAAAACTTGTGAATGTACTCAAATCGTTTGCGGGTCATCACCTTGCCAAGTACTGGAGTGTGATATAGGACATCAGCACTCCAGTATTGGTGAATTTATGGTTTCCCAATATTTCAAGATTTCTACTCAGTCAAAGCGAGAAAATGATGAATTTGGGTTTTCGGCCAATAATTGTTGGGCGTAGATGTTAGTCTGCTTCACCATGAGACTGACAATTGACTCAGAGAAATAGACTTTGAAAAAGTCTATTTCCCTGAGGTTGGCAGTTTCAAACTGGATACCTGATTGGGGAACGAAATCAGGAATCCATAGAGCAAAATTTTCAGGGACGGGGGCTCTAGTGCTAGGTTGCGCGTGACTACACTACGTTTGAGGTTACTCACACTTGGCTATGGCTGTCAGGTGCGGAGAGGGCAGGCGTGGCTGTCAGGTGCAGGGGGGGCAGGCAGGGGCTGAGGTAAATTCAGGAGCCGGCAGTGGCAGCAGCAGGTCACAGGGCAGGGGGGATGATCACTGGGCAGCGGAGGGCAGGGGAGGTGATCACTGGGCAGGAGGGGTGATCCCTGGGCAGCAGGGGGGGGGTGATCCCTGGGCAGGAGGGGAGGGTGATCACTGGGCAGGAGGGGAGGGTGATCACTGGGCAGGAGGGGAGGGTGATCACTGGGCAGGAGGGGAGGGTGATCACTGGGCAGGAGGGGAGGGTGATCACTGGGCAGGAGGGGTCATCACTGGGCAGGAGGGGTGATCCCTGGGCAGGGGGGTGATCACTGGGCAGGAGGGTGATCACTGGGCAGGAGGGTGATCATTGGGCAGGAGGGGGGGGGGGGGTCATCACTGGGCAGGAGGGGGGGGGTCGTGATCACTGGGCAGGAGGGGGGGGTTGTGATCACTGGGCAGGAGGGGGGGGTCGTGATCACTGGGCAGGAGGGGTCATCACTGGGCAGGAGGGGTCATCACTGGGCAGGAGGGGTCATCACTGGGCAGGAGGGTGATCATTGGGCAGGAGGGGGGGGGGGGTCATCACTGGGCAGGAGGGTGATCATTGGGCAGGAGGGGGGGGGGGTCATCACTGGGCAGGAGGGGGGGGTCGTGATCACTGGGCAGGAGGGGGGGGGTCGTGATCACTGGGCAGGAGGGGGGGGTCGTGATCACTGGGCAGGAGGGGGGGGTCGTGATCACTGGGCAGGAGGGGTCATCACTGGGCAGGAGGGGTCATCACTGGGCAGGAGGGGTCATCACTGGGCAGGAGGGGTCATCACTGGGCAGGAGGGTCATCACTGGGCAGGAGGGGTCATCACTGGGCAGGAGGGGTCATCACTGGGCAGGAGGGGTCATCACTGGGCAGGAGGGGTCATCACTGGGCAGGAGGGGTCATCACTGGGCAGGAGGGGTCATCACTGGGCAGGAGGGGTCATCACTGGGCAGGAGGGGTATCACTGGGCAGGAGGGGTCATCACTGGGCAGGAGGGGTCATCACTGGGAAGGAGGGGTCATCACTGGGCAGGAGGGGTGATCACTGGGCAGGAGAGGTGATCACTGGACAGTGGTGTGATCACCGATGGCAGCAGCAGGGGGTGCTCACACAGGAGTGGTGAGCTGCGGCGAGGCAGCAGAGAAAATCACCGGAAGCACTGGTGGGTAAGTGAGAGCAGAGATCGGAGCGGAGGGGGGGGAAAAAAAAAAAAATAAAAAAATCGCAGGTCGGGGGGAATCAGAGGGCAGGGGGTGATCACAAGGCGGGCGAAAGCGAGGGGGTGCAGTGGAGGGCAGCAGTGGGCAAGAGGGAGCAGAGATTGGTGGGTAATCGGAGGGCAGGGGGTGATCACAGGGCAGTGTGGGGGAGAACGCGCGCGGGCAGCGACGGGGCAGTGGAGGAGAGCAGAGGGGAGCGAGTACGTTACCGTATGGCGGCGGCAGGCGATCGGTGGCACATGGCAGGGCAGCAGGGGTCCTCGCTCTTCAACCTCCATGGACGGAATGAGGCTGAGGAGGGAGGGCACCCACATGTCACACCACCCCTCCACATCTGATTGGAGGGATTGCGTCACATGGACGCTAGCTCTAATCAGATCTGGGGTGGGGGTGACACACAGGTCACCCTGATCCAGCCAATCGCTGATGCTGCTGTAGCATCGGCCGTGGCTGTTCTTCAATATTTGACCAAATGCCATTGGTCAAATATTGAAATCGCTGTGATTCGCAGTTTCACTTTCAAATGCCAATCACAGCGATCGTAGGCACATGGGGGCAAAGCCACCCCCTCTGGGGTCAACTAGAGGTCCCTCCTACGTGCAGCTCTGGTGACTTTTCACTGACCCAGTCACCTGAGCTGCAGACCGCAAACCCGCCATGACGTTGCACAACTTTACAGGTCGGGAAGGCACCGAAATCCATGACGTTTATGTAACGTCAAGGGTCGGGAAGGTGTTAAACTATAGAGGGATGAGTGAAAGCGCATACTATATATAGGAGGCTCAATGTATATAGAGGGCTTGTACTGTATATAAGAGGGATATGTGGGGACTCATACTGCATCTGAGGATGCTATGAAAGGGCTCATACTGTAAAAAGGAGGGCTACGTGAGGGCTCATTCTGTATATAGGTGGGCTATGCAGGGGCTCATACTGTAGTAAGCGGGATATGTGTAGGTTCATACAGTAGGTATAAGTGGGTTCAGCACAATTCTGCTCAATATTAAGTGATATAATTATTAATATAAAATGCTATAATGATAATATTGAGCAAAATTTATTTCACTGTATTGGTTCACTTCACAGTCCCGGTCCCATGTTGCTCCACAGGAAAATTAAGGGGGTTAAGGATCAGGCTTATTTGGACCTTAAAGACTAAAATTAGTTTTTTCAGTTTCTCTTTGTCTTGTTCCTTAAAAGTGCTTTCACACTGGCGTTTTTGCCCGGATCCGGACAAAAAAATGCATCTGCCACAAGTGCCGCCTAACAGCATTGTCTATGGGGCTTGCGGTAAGTGTGCGGCTGACGCAGCAAGTGCAGTTTTGGCATTTGCGGCAGATGCAGCCACAAAAAAAGCCGCGGTCAGTGGCGTTTTTTTTCACGTCCGCATCTGCCGAAACCGCACTTGCCGCGTCTGCCGCACACTTACCGCAAGCCCCATAGACAATGCAAGGAGCTTGCCGCAATTGTGCCGCAAGTGCCGCCGACGGATCCGGGAAAAACCGCCAGTGTGAAAGCACCGTAAGCCATATATTTTGTCATTTTTTGAAAAAAAAAAATCAATATCGCTGTGATGAGTAGGGATGGACAAGCCGAACTGTAAAGTTGCCTAGTGTTCAGGCAAAGACCCTGATCGCAGTCTTCTCTGAGAAGTCAGTTTTACAATTTGGGTTCACGTTTGGCGTGGGAACTGGAAAAATAAACTAAATAGTGATTAATCTTCAGCTCATACTTACCAGGTCCGCATGACTGTACTTCTGGGACTGCTCATTAATTTCCAGATTATTCACTAGTGAGGGGCGTAGCAGCCTGTCAGAGAAAGGGCATCTGCAAATGACTATGCGAGTAACCTGGGAAACATCCCATACATTCTAGCATCTACAGGGTGATAGAAGGAGTTAACAGCTGACGATTGACAACTTGTCATTAAGCCCAGATTGATAATATCAGGTCTCTATGAGACCTGCCCATTCTCAGTCCTGTGAGGAAATAGTTAAACACAGAAAAATCCTTTTTTTGAAAACCCTAATTTTCTGATCTATTATTACCCAACACATACCCCTCTGACGATAATCCACAATGAAGAATCAATGAAGCTCACTTATGTCTGATACATCCAGATTTTGCAGAGGGGGAACAAAAGCATCCTCTCCCTGCAGACTCTGCGATCACTCTGAGTGCCGCGAGGTGCTGTGGACGTCACTCACAGAGTCACTCTGGGTTCCCCCTTGGTAGTGAACTCAGGTCACATGAATAAAGTGCCGAAGGGAGTCCTCAGTGACTGAGTGACTTTACTGCTCCCAGCGGCAGTGAACTCGCGTGACCCCGCCGGAACCTGGAAACAGCCCACACATTCTAGCATCTATCCTGCACTGTAGATGCTAAAATGGAATAATCTGAAAACAGCCCATACAACAGCCAAACCACAGACGCCCACTCTCTGTGACAGCATCCGTTATAGGCTGTTGTGCTTCTCACTAGTGAATAATCAGGAAATTAATGAGCAGCCCCAGAAGAACAAACGCACGGACCCCGGTATCAGCTGATGTTTTCTTTTTACAGCTCACATTTCATAACTTTAAAGTCTGAGTTTGGACTCAAGTTTGGGTCAAGTCCGCTCCCGAACTCAGACTGTAATAAAAGTCCGGTCTGGTCCGCTGAATTCGAACATCGGAAGGGTCGCCCATCACTAGTGTTGGTTTCTTTTTATGGTGTGCTGTGTTGTTTATTTTTAAATTGCATCTTTTTGGTGTACATATAACTGGTACACTAACGTTTATTAACAGTTTGGGGCTGGAATGGGCAAAAATCAAAGTCTGGCATTGTATTTTGCATAATAAATTGTCCGGCGTTTACCGTGCAGTATATATAACATGAGACATGCATTTTGGAAGTTGTTACATTTATGGTGATCCAATCTTGTGTTTTTACTACTTTTGAACAAGAAAACTTTTTTTTCATTAAAAGTTTTCTTTATGTCACTATTCATCAGCAAAGCTGTGTAACGACTACATTTTTTGCAAAGTGAACTGGTGTTTTCATATGTATATTTTGGGGTACATATAACTTGGCAATTTTCTTATTTCATTTTTGGAAGGTGGATTGTACAAAAAAAAAAAAACAAGCGATTCTGCCATGGTTTTAACATTTTTTTATTTTTAATGTTGCCTGCAGAATCAGTTATGGTCTTCACTTTATTCTGTGGGTCAGTACAGTTAGGACTATAGAACATTAACTGTATATACAACTTTTCCTATTGGGTTTACTAATTTTGCCCAATGAAAAACACTTAAAATATATATATACAATATATTTATGTGTCTGCAAAGACTCCAATTATTTTTCTGTCTGCTTGTTTTTTTGAGGAATGATCTGTAGTCTTTATATGTAAGATTTTTGTTCATTTTTTCTTTCAGAATCGTAATAAGTATTTTGCCTTTTTTTTTTCTATGCTCAAGACTCAGAGCTGCTTCTGCTTATAGCGCCCAGCCAGGGGCCAGCAACACAACATTGCAGTTGGTCCGAACGGTCGATCACACAGGAGCACACTGGCCCATAGTAAGCAGGAGGAGGGAGAGGAGCGGTGGCACTCCTGCATGAGAATGCGACAAAAACCGTAATAAATTTTAAACACAACAGAAAAACTCGTACACCTCTAGGGGATTCTTTTAAAACAGACATTGGCTTTAGTTAATTTATGATGTTAAACCGGTTATAAGAGTTGTCATTCATCTCTTTAACCCCTTCAAGGCTGGGTTACTTCCCATTTAGTCCTTTTCCTTCTTCCAAGAGCCATTTTTTTTTTTACTCTTCTATCCACAAAACTGAGGACTTGTTTTTTGCGGGACACGTTGTACTTTTGAATGACACCATTCATTTTATCATGTGATGCACTGGAAAGCGAGGAAAAAATTCCAAGTGTGTTAAATGGCAAAACAAAGTACAATTCCACAATAGTTTTTTTTTTTTTTAATTTATATATTATTAACCATGTTCACTATATGGTAAAATTGACCTGGCAATCTAATTTGGAAATTCGTGGGGAAAAAAATAAACTAACAATTTTGCTTGTGTCGTCAGTTTAAGACCCATGCCATTATCAACTTTCGGGATATGTGGCTGTGTGAGGGCTTGTTTTTTTTTTGCACCCCAAGCTAATGTTTTTACAGATACCATTTTCATAGATTGGTATTTTACATATGCTGTGTAACCAAATATGTGTAATTTACTTTTTAATGGCTTTATTTTTACTAGGGCAAAAGTGGCTGTGATTTCAACTTATTATAGCTTTATTTTAGTTTGCTACTGTATTTGTTAGCCTCCTTAGCACTCGAACTTGTGATCATCCAATCCCTTCTACTCTACATAGCAGTACATCAGTACAGCTATGTATAGCAAAAATCATTGTCTCCTACGAATGCCAGCTAAACACTGGCTTTCACTGGAGAACCATCATAACAAGCATGGGGGCCTTCAGTAGACCCCAGCTCTTACGGAAACCCATTGGGGCTGCGGCTCACGTCATAGGCGTGGTGATGCGTGCGTGCGTGTCACAGATTAACTACCACGGTCAGAGATTTAGAGCAGCATTTGACTGCAGAGCTCCGCTCTACTCATGGATGTTACAGGCAGATGATGGCTGAAAATGCGAGCTTGGCATGCATCAAAGGCAGGGGAACACAATATATAATGTATATATATGCCATATATTGTGAAGGAGTTAACCATGTTCCTTTGGGAACAAGGATAATCTGACAATTTTACTAATGTAGATTAATCGATTATTACTTCTTTTATCACTTACAATGCTTCAGTAAGAACCATGCCAGGAAACACAGACTGACAAGAAATAATTAAAAGAATGATTTTATTTGCAGCAGGACAAATACAAGGCTCACCAACAATTTTTTTTCACTTTATTTCCCAGACAGTCAACAAATAAATAGCAGGCATAACTGTGCCCAGCCACCATATGAAGGCACCTGCTTTTAAAGCTGGCAAAAATCATTTCGGTCCGAGGAGTAAACCTTTACCTGATAAGTGAATCATTTGACGTGGCGCTCCCCTTCTATCATTAGAAACGTATTAGTAACATGCAGAAATCACACACTAAAAAGCAGCTTTTCACATTCATGGGAAATATTTATGTCGCTGTAAATGTACATGCCGTGCTGCATCATGATATAGCAATGCATATAAATAACGTTCACCCACGCTGTTTACGCAACATGTCAAATCCACCTCTGAACACCCACACATCACTGTGCTCATGAAGGCTATCATTACTATAGATGGAAGGAAGTGCGGATGAACAAGATTGTTGACAACAGATTTTGTCCCACAGTGAATCTGACAAATGTATTTTTCTGAGAATTAAAAAAATAAAATAAATGTGGTCGTCACATTTCAGAGTTGAACTGAACAGGCCACCAGTGGGAGCAGTTCTGTGCAATATTCAGATTACAGGGAGGAAATAAGGATTTACTACAATCGGAGTGTCACAAGCTAGTAATATATAATGCTATATTTTTTATTTCCATCATCACAAATTAATCTAGAGATCAGCTTTCCTACATGTCTTAAGAGGACATAAAATCTAGGCTGGTCCCATATGTCTGCAGTGTTTCTTGTCTTCCCGAGAATACCCAAGGGATGGCAATTTATGATGTAGGAATGCTCACAATTAGCCCCAAAATGACCCCCATTGATTGCATTAACCTTACTGTAGGTCATCAGTTCAATAGCAGTAATGCTGGCAAGTGCGGTAATAGGTTAACCACAAATGTGCTTTAAGGGTCTACAGTCCACTTTCATCTGTACTAAAAGCCCTTTACATGAAAGCATCCAGCTGCTCAACTTTCACACTCAATGGCCAGACCATTTACTTGTAGATTGATAAACTGGGCCTTGATCAAGGCTTGGACCAAGGAGCACAATACTGACCTGTGGATGAAAATAAATAAGACTACACTCCAAGTATTGTTAGAGTTAGACAGATATCCGATACCTTAACTGACATTCATGAAGCTGGCATGGGGCTCGGGACAACCTAGGTTGAAACTAGAATCGCTTACAGAGACCGAAGGATGAGGGGGGACTTGCCATGCCGGACCCGTGGGTTTACTTTTTGGCCGCCCAGAGTCAGCACTTTAGGGGTTGGGTAGACAGGGGTACGGGGACTTCTGTTCAGAGGATTCTAGAGGGCCTTATCCCTTCAGGGACGCTAGTGGGGGGCCTGGAAGCCGGAGATTTCGGGAGGTTTGGGGGACAGTTTCCTACCCTGTGCTTGGCTCATAAAATCTGGAACAGGGTCAAGAAAGTGAGGGGAATTACGGGGGTATTGAGGTACACCCCCCTATGGCTGAATGTCAACTTAAGGGAATTCTACAAACTAGGTGATCAGAAGAGGTGGAGGAGGAGAGGTATATGCTGTGTGGCTCAGATCGTGACGCATGGCAAGTTGAGGACATTTGAGGATTTGCGGGATGAGTTCCGATTGTTGGATACTGACAGATTCCTGTACTACAGGGTTCGCCACGCCTTTACGCAGCAGGTTAAATCGACTGATCTCCGGTTGCAAGTGGATGTAGTGTTGGATGGTATTTGCATGAGTGGGAGTACAAGAGGTGTTATATCAACATTGTATAGAGATCTGTTGCACACAGCGCTGCTGGATCATCCCATAAAGGCACGCGACAAATGGGAAACTGAGTTGGGAGAGATGGAAAATGATGTGTGGGAGACAATTTTAGAATATGGGCCCAAATTGTCACTAAGTGAACTGGGAGGTTGTCGCAGCTGTACCTTGTCCACAGAGTGTATAGGACTCCTGCTTTCTGTTCAGTATTGGAATACGTGAGTCGGCGGAGTGTCCGAGGTGTCATGGTGAGGATGCTGGTCTCTGCATATGATGTGGAGTTGTCCTAGTCTGCAGGCATTCTGGATGACAGTGATCACCCTGATAGAGGGTAGGTATGATTGTGTGGTGCCTAGGGAGCCTCTTGTGTGCGTGTTTGGGATATGTGGAACTCATTAAGGTGTTGAATGTTTGTAAGGTGGCAGTGGCTAGACTACTGTTATTGCACGAAAACTCATAGCTAGGCATTGGATCGGGACTGAGCCTCCCTCGCGGGCAGAATATGTAAGGGGAGTGGAATATATTATTAAATTGGAGGAACGGATATATAAAAGGCGTAACGCAGAACAGATGTTCGACCGACTTTGGGGACCTGGCTGAGTGGACGTTAGGATGTGCCTACAGACGGGTGGGGGGTGTCGCGTGATGATGAGTGGGTCAGCTATTAAGCCCTTGATGGAAGGTCAATAACTAACATATGCTGTTATCTCTGTGATGTGCTCTATTTTAGCTGGAGATATGTTGAGGATTGTACATATGTTTTGATAGCATGTATAGTGGCTATCTATGGGGGGGAGGGGGGAAGTGGTGGGGTAGACAGTGGGAGGAGGGTGGGGGATTTGGAGGTATGGGATAAAACGAAAAATTATTCAGGCCTGTTTGTGTATTTTGTACAGTTAAATTTTACTATGCAATAAACAATATTTGATTAAAAAAAAAAACTGACATTCATATAGCAGATGTCGAGAGAACACGAAATTTAGAAAAACTACATGCAATTGTGCTTGTGTGCAGCATTAGAAAAATGACAGATTTTCATTGAAAATGATATCTTCAGAAAGGTGATGGGTTTATGGCAGCAGTTACGAGCTTACAATGATGGCATCTTCAAGACTCTCTCGTCTTTGGTCAACAGAAGACTTTCACGTTGCAAAAGCCAAAGCCAATACTGTAATTGTCCGTTGTGAGGAGAAGTAGCAATGATTACTGTTCAATTTCCAGATTATCGATTTTAATATCAGGTGGCTTAAAGCTAACCACTTCTTCATATGTAATCTCTGGTGAAAGGAAAGAAAACTCATTAACTCTATATAGAGAGATAGAGAGAGAAAAAAAAAAAAGGCAAATGCAAATTCTGATGTATCAACTTAAAAGAGCTACGCGGATAAAATCTTCATTTTATTGTGTGTTCAGTGCAATTGCAGCGATAAAATTATAGTTATTTGGGATTTAGAACATTTGTACAATACCCTGGGGAAGAAAAGTTTTTTCCTAACCTGAGGGCACATTCAGATATCCGGACGTATGATATACTAGACATGTATTATTTCTATTTTTGTTTAAGTGGCAAAAAAAAAATAAATCAGAAATTCACCCAAAAAAATTTCGCTTTTGTTACTATTTCTGAGAACCACAACATTTTTTTTTTCAGGATCTGGGCTCAGTGATGGCCTTTTTTTGTGCCCTGAGCTGACGTTTTTAGCGATACCATTTTGGGGTAAATACAATGTTTTGATTGCTTCTTATTGTATTTTATTGCAATGTTGCTGCGCGAACACCCCATAATTTTGGCAGTTTTAATTTTTTTTTTTCATTATGCTGTTTACCAATTAAAATGTATTTTATATTTTGATAGATCGGACAAGTCTGAAGGCAGCAGTACCAAATCTGTGCATGTTTCAAATTGAAATTGTTTTATTTTTAATGGGGCAAAAGACGGTGATTTGAACTTGAGTTTTTTTCATATTTACAATTTTGTTTAAACTACTTTGAACTGTATTCACTAGTCCCCTAGGAGACTTGAACTTCTGATCATATAATCACTTGCGCTATACAAAGCCGGCATTCACAGGAGGATCATAATGAGACACGCGTCATCAGTTAACCTCTTGCTGTCATAACAACCCATCGGCTCCCCACGATCACATTACGGAGCTGTCGATGGGAGCAGAGAGTGATGTGTCCCCACGTCGGCACATGTTATACTCAGCTGTCAGAGATTGACAGCAGGATTAAACTGGTTAACAGCCATGGGTGGATCTCCGCTCTGCCTGTCACAGTTAGGGGCACATGTCAGGCTAATCAACTCGGTCAAAAATACAGGATCAATGTATGAGCCCGCATCATTGGCAGGGACAGAAAAAAGGGGTTAAAACTGCCAGAGTAGGTGTTGCATGCAAGGCAGACCAACTAATCTGTGTCACCCCCTCCCCACCACTGATTGGCAGCTCGCTGAGAATGCACAGTGTACTCATGAAGCTGACAATCAGTGGTGTGGGCAGAGTTATACACAGCTCAGCATTCCAACTACTGCTACATCTACAGCAGTGAAAACAGGGATTCTATCAAAGCTACACCAACCGGGAAGTGACAAATTACAGGAATCAGGCCCCTTAGCCCTACATCATGAGGCTCTCAGATTCCATAGCAAAAACCTTATAGATTCTCTAAGGGCTTAAAGAGACTCTGTTATGTAATTTTTCAGTATTATACTAATAGTACCCTTGAATAGTGCTCAGGAAGACCTTTCAGAATCTGTAAAAATCATTAATGTACCCTGTGTAGTACTCTTGCTATAAGCATCTTCACGCCCTGCAGGCAGCTGCTGCATTAGTCCAACTCCATTACTTTCACAGCTGAATAATCCTGCTGTGTAAATGTTATTTAAATATCCATGCCTATCCAAGCTGGTGGTCTGTCCCTCTCCTCTGTGCTGTTACACTGAGAGGGGGAGGTATTTTTTGGAAGTGTTTTGTGCTACAACTCTTGTAGTAACATTACTACAGTCTGTGCCATCTGTAAACAAAATCTGTTTATAAGAACATTGGTTTTCCTGCATACATATAATGTGTGTATCTGCTGAGCAAATGATCAAATGTTCATATAAACACAAAGAAATATCTCAGAGTACACACTACACACATATGCCTCAGATACTTGCAATGAAGATCTCAGAGCTGCATCTGCTGAGAGAACACACCTCCTCCCCCTACCTTCTCCTCTGTCTGCATAGAGATCAGAGGGCAAGACATTGTAATGATTCCTTGGGGAGTGGGCACCAGAGAGCTCACTGTGATTGACAGATGGAATTAATCTTTTATTTTGAAGTTTACAGAGGATAGGAGGGAAGAATTGAAATACATGAATAGAGAGAGCTTAGAGAAAGGAATTAGAAAATGATATCAGTAACATATGGATTTTTGACCTGACAGATTCCTCTTAAAAAGGTGTTTTGTGGGACTTGTAGCCTAATGAATATCAGATAGGTACTGTTAAATTCCCAGCTGACCGAAGGAGCTGTGATGCTCATCCCTCCCTTACCAGGCACGGCTCTGTACATTCAGTACTTGCATGGTATTCACATAAATGAAATAGAAGTTGTGTCTGCAGCCCTATAAAATGTAAAAATAGATATGTGCAGTAAACAAGTAGAGGGCTGCAGCACTTTCTTCAATGAGTTGATTGGGGAGGGTGCCAAGAATATGGTCATCAATATTATAAAATTATTGTAAAAATCTCTAAGCATGATACATTTATCTTTCTAATTCTGTGAATAAATTATTTTTTCTGCTGCTGCTTACAAGGCACTATATCAATAAGGGCCCTTTCACATCAGCGTTTATTTGAAATCGCGGCAGATGCGGTGAAAAAACCGCATCTGCCGCGATTGCCGCATAACCGCTGCACTTGCGGCGCGGTTGCGGTAATCCCCATAGAAAGTATAGGGGGACTTGCGGCAAGTGCGGTTTTGCACTTGCGGCAGGTGCGGCCGCGAAAAAAACCGCGGCTGACCGCGGTTTTTTTCGCTGCCGCACCTGCCGCAAATGCAAAACCGCACTTACCGCACCTGCCGCAAGTCCCCCTATACTTTCTATGGGGATTACCGCAACCGCGCCGCAAGTGCAGCGGTTATGCGGCAATTGCGGCAGATGCGGTTTTTTCACCGCATCTGCCGCAAATTTCAAAAAACGCTGATGTGAAAGGGCCCTTAGACAACCAATTTTCAAATAAAAGCAGTCCCCAAGCAATTCATTTCTGTGGTTCCTCCTCTTGATTGTAGTTAAGGAGCCCAAGTCCAAACATGACATATAGAAAGAAATATCTTCAAGATATCCTATACCAGTGATGGCGAACCTATGGCACGTGTGCCAGGGGTGGCACGCAGAGCCGCCTCCGCTGGCACGCGGCCTCGCCACTACACTGCGGCTTTAATCTGCCGGCGCGCACCGCGGCGCCGGCAGATCAAAGCTGTTTTGGAGCAGAGCAGACATTTCTCCTCTCTCCGACACTATTCCTAGCCCTGCCCCGCCCTCCCGGCCAGTATCATGTGACAGCGGTCATGTGACGCGCCCGGCGTCACGTGACCGCACTCAGCGCGGGTCGGGAGGAGAAGACACTGCAGAAGATGTCAGGAGAGGAAACTGCAGCAGGAAGGTGAGTATGACTTTTTTTTTCTCATCTATTTACAGCAGGATGGGGCATTACTAAGGGGGGCAGGATGGGGCATATTACTCTGCTGGGGGCAGGATGGGGCATATTACTCTGTGCTGGGGGCAGTATAGGGCATTACTAAGGGGGGCAGGATGGGGCATATTACTCTGCTGGGGGCAGGATGGGGCATTACTAAGGGGGGCAGGATGGGACATATTACTCTGTGCTGGGGGCAGGATGGAGCATTACTAAGGGGGCAGGATGGGGCATATTACTCTGCTGGGGTCAGGATGGGGCATTACTAAGGGGGACAGGATGGGGCATATTACTCTGCTGGGGGCAGGATGGGGCACTACTAAGGCGGCAGGATGGGGCATATTAC
The DNA here is from genome assembly GCA_033576535.1 of Allobates femoralis. Taxonomy (NCBI): domain Eukaryota; kingdom Metazoa; phylum Chordata; class Amphibia; order Anura; family Aromobatidae; genus Allobates; species Allobates femoralis. Next base: position 306,061,291 of record JARQOC010000004.1, read on the forward strand.
TCTGTGCTGGGGGCAGGATGGGGCATTACTAAGGGGGGCAGGATGGGGCATATTACTCTGTGCTGGGGGCAGGATGGGGCAATAGTAACAGGGGGCAGGATGGGGCATATTATGTGATGGGGCATATTATGTGATGGGGGCTGATGTGGCATATTATTATGTGATGGGGGCTGATGGGGCATATTATTATGAGATGGAGGCTGATGGGGCATATTATGTAATGGGGGCTGATGGGGCATATTATTATGTAATGGGGCTGATGGGGCATATTATTATGTAATGGGGCTGATGGGGCATTTTATTATGTAATGGGGCTGAGGGGGCATATTACTATGTGATGTGGGCAGGATGTGGCAGATTAATATGTGATGGGGACAAGGATGGGGCATATTACTATGTGATGGGGACACGGATGGGGCAGATTACTATGTGATGGGGTCAAGGATAGGGCAATACTACCAGGTGGCAAGATGGGGCATATTACTATGTGATGGGGACAAGGATGGGGCACATTACTGCTGGATGGGGCATATTACTGCAACGGGACAAGAATGGGTCATATTGGTGCAGGATGGGGCATATTACTGCATAGGGCCAAGGATGAAGCACATAAGTGCAGGATGGGGCATATTACTGCAAAGGAATAAGGATGGGGCATATTAATGGCAAGTGGACAAGGATGAAACACATTACTGCAGGATGGGGCATATTACTGCAAGGGGAGAAGGAAAGGGCATTACTGCAGGATGGGGCATATTACTGCAAGGGGACAAGAATGTGACATATTACTGCAGGATGGGGCATATTGCTGCAAGGGGACAAGGATAGGGCATTACAGCAGGATGGGGCATTACTACATGATAGGGGCAGGATGGGGACATTACCACAAGGAACAAGGATGGGGCATACTACAAGGGGATAAGGATAAAGACATTACTACAAGAAGGGGGTCAGGATAGCAACATTACTGACAGGAGAGGGTCAGGATGGAGCACAACTGCAAGGAGAGGGTCAGGATGGGGCCATAAATGCATGGAGATGGTCAGGATGGATCATATTGCTAGGAGAGGATCAGAATGGAGCACATAGCTAGAAGGAGAGGATCAGAATGGAGCACATAGCTAGAAGGAGAGGATCAGGATGGAGAACATAGTTAGAAGGAGAGGGTCAGGATGGAGCACGTAACTACAAGTAGAGGGTCAGGATGGAGCACATAACTACAAGGAAATGGTCAGGATGGAGCACATAACTACAAGCAAAGGGTCAGGATGGAGCACCTAACTACAAGGAAAGGGTCAGGATGGAGCACCTAACTGCAAACAGAGGGTCAGGATGGATCACATTGCTACAAGGAGAGGGTCAGGATGGAGCACATTACTGCAAGGAAAGGGACCAGGATTTCAGCATGAAATCTGCTTGCATTCCATGATAAAATATATCTCCTATCTGTCTAATATTCTGCATTTTTTCCATACAGATCAATCCACCTGCTGTTTCTAGAAAAGGCAGTGGCAGCGGCTCAGCTTCAATGTGCAGTACACATGAGCTGGATGACCACTGATGAAGAGAAGAGAAGAGAAGACTGCAAAGGTAAGTTTAAAATCAATTAATTGTTAAAATAATTGAATTGATCATCAATGTTTCAGGACTACAAGCACTGCACAGGGAAGAGAGAAGGCAACCGCTGGCTCTCCCCCCTGTGCAGCGCTTATGATTACTACTGCTGTAATTTAGGTTATATTATCGTATTGGCACTTCGCCATAAATAATTTCGTTTTGGGTTGCGGTTTGGGCACTCGGCCTCAGAAAGGTTCGCCATCACTGTCCTATACGTAGGCACCCGGTGTAGATCAGGATAAAATGTGGCCTTTCTGTGCTGCCTCCAATAGGTGAAACGTGACTCAAAATGGCTAGATGAAAATAGGGTTTATTGGTCTACGCGTTTCAAGGCAATTCAAACTTTTCCTCAGGACAAAATCATATTAACTGCCATATCACAGTGGTGGTACCATATCATACCAACTATGATTTTGTTCTGATGAAGAGGCTGGATTGCCTTGAAACACGTACACCAATAAACCATATTTTCACATAGCCATTTGGAGTTCTTTTTCATCTATTTAAGGCAGTGCAGAAAGATCTCTTTATCCTGATCTTCTCCTATTTCAGTATGTATCATCCGCAGATCTGCAGCAGCATATTACATGTACATCAGTCGCTGTGTCACACACAACCCACCCAGGTGGAGATAATTGCCTCATCCTAGCTATGTTAACCAATTAAAACTCTATTGCCCTTTTTTTCTGTCTTAGTTTTTTTTTTCCTGGGCACCAGGTGTGTAACCTTGTAACCTGTATCAAAACAGTAGAATTTAGGAAATCAAGTAAAAGGCAAATGATACTTGTCAAAGGAATCCTATTTTAGGCCGTATTTTGTATGGTTGTGATATTTGTTAAATTGCTATATTAACAAAATATCCTGACACTTGTGTATTTTGTACACACATATACAACCATGTACCTTTCCATTCCTCAATTGTGCGTTCCTTATTCTCTGTAGATTCATCATATGGCTCAGCCTCCGGCTCATCTTCTGGATCATGATACTGTTCAAAGTAAGAATGTGCAAGGGCTTCAGTGGCTGTGATCCGTTTATCACTGTCTAAAATCAGCATCCGCTTCAGCAGATCAATTGCTATAAAGAGAAAAGACATCTCATGTCAAAATCTGTCTGCTTGTACAGTGCTGAGATAACAGTAATAAGACTTTCATATGCGATAAAGCCAAGATGTATGAATGATGAATCTGGACGTTTACTGGGATTCAGACAGTAAAAGACCCACGGCAGCTGGCCTGGTGTATAACTTTGGTTTGGCTTAAATCATTATTATTCAACTCCAACTTCCATGTCTGCACATCTAGTTGGTGTTTTGATAAACTGATTAGGCATCAATAATGGTAATGAAGTATATATACTGTGCGATGAAACATTCTTACAGTGTTCCCTGGTCCAAATATAAGAGTCACAGCATATTACAGCAGAACAGATGCATACCTAGAGGGTTGGCACCACGGAACACCTCATTCAGATCCTGCTGTGGCATGTGTGGCAAGGATTCAATATACCTCCGAGCCTATTTTTGCAAACAAAATTGAAATGATGACAAAATTTGGACTTACAAGTGTGACAGAAAGATTTTTGCTATATATAGTATTATTAATCTATATAAATTTTTCCATTTCTTTTTCACTATAGGGATAGGATATTAATTCTCAATATGATTGCACAATAATGAACAAAACATCATTATTGATATATGTGAACATAGCTTTAAGCATAAAGAACTCACATGTTCGGATGAGATCTTCATAAGAAATTCAGAATTAGGTGTGCCGACAACTTCCATTATCCTTTTCAACTGGTCGATATCTGAACTTATTTAGGAAAATGTTATGTACATTACAATATAACAAAATACTTGACTATTCTGTCAGGGATAACCTATGACAAAAAAGGGTCCATTTATCCAACCTAAGGCCTCCCATAAATACTAGATCTAAAGGGAAACAATCTCAAAAAATGACTTAATATTTAAATAAGGTGTTTTTTGTTCACATTTTGGAATTTTTTTTTTTAATCACACATCACAATTTGTATTAAAAACAGAAATCCTGAAATTTTCACACTGGCCACTAAGAAGGCTTTTTGTAGACTAACTTTCAGCTGTTTCAGGAAAAACACATATATATAGCCACAAACATCAGAGCCCAAATACAATCATCTGTATTGAAGCATCAAATGAGTTTATGCAAACGTCATTGTAAAGGGAGGTAGAGCAGCATCAGATGTGAATGCTGAATCTGTTATGAGCTGTATATAAAGGTGTTATCAGTTATTGGACTCATGCCTCTACATGGTTAGTGAGAAAGCTGCAAAATTTGATTTTTCCTTAAATGAATGATTGGGATATGAAAAAAACCTGATTTAAACAATAGTTGATTTCCTAATGATAGCTTCCCTTTAAGACAGCTAAACCTTCTGATCATCTATTGTTTTTTGGAGCCTCCTAATCATCCAGATGATGTTGGGGAGGATAATGATCGGGCAGTTTAATTTCAAATGTCTGATCCTTTTGCTTTTCTGGGAGTTTATCTGTTGCCTGGAATTTGGTAGGTGCTGTCCCCTTCCCACCCAGTGAAAAGACAAACTCTCAGCTCAGGAAAAGTCAGGAGAAACAAGTGTCAAACTAAACGTTGCCTTTGGGCCACCCCTTTAAGGTGCTAAATGTCAAACTACATGTCCATCTAAATCTATTTAGTGCCGTGCTCTAAGCGATTTTCTAAAACTTGTATTAAAAGTTCCCTACCATTCCCTAACTAAACTGCTATTTCCTTTGTATTTCCTGCCTCATGACGCTTCATTTGAGAATCCCAGTGGGACTCAAAGCACTATCAGAGCAGGGGGCAGAGACTGGGGTCACCGTCACTGCCTCTGCCCCCTCCCTGAAATGAAGAGTCATCAGTGACGCTTGTTTCAGAGACTGTACTTGACTTCAGACCACACCTTTACAGCTATGTTCAGCAAAAGAAACCAAAAAGTATGTTGTAAACTAGAATGCAACTATATTTCTAAAATTGGATCCTGTTAATCATTTCTGGGGAAAAAAAAAAGTATGGATTTATTGTACCACCAAAAAAACAAAATCAGATTTACACCTTTTTTTTGGCTTAACATCAATATAACTACTGTATAATATTAATAGGAACACATATTAATGACATTTACCAGTAGACTATAGTTCATACAATCGTGCCATATAATTCGTTAAACTTAGGGCCACGTCACACACACAGATATCTGTGCAGATATTGGTCACAGATCTCTGGTTGCAGTGAAATCATGGACACATTGTTCCATTTGTACACAGCCACAACATGGAACAATGTGTCCATGATTTCACTGCAACCAGAGATCTGTGAACAATATCTGCACAGATATCTGTGTGTGAGACGTGGCCCTTAAGTATATATTTGAACTTATATACAATTCCCCTGTGGATTATTTTTTATAACATAATAACCAGGGTACAATTTTACACCTAGACTATTAAGGTAAACTATAATTAAAGGATACAGTCATTCCCTGGAAAAAGGGCTTTGCCTTTCAAAAGCTCTGCCATAATGCATCCAACTGACCAAATGTCAACTGCAAACAGAAAAATAATTGTGAAAGCATAAATTATTACATGTTAAAAATGAAAGGCAACTATTTATATTATACATACAATATATATAGTGCGCATATTCTGTCTAATTAAATAGATGGATGTGAGTGAACACCAGTAAAAACCTGTGTACTTGTAGAACATCAACTGACTTTAGATGCAATACTAACTTAAAGAGAACCTGTCACCCCCCAATATAAATGCAGCACTGAATGCAGCATGTATGCTGCATTGAGGCAAGGGATCCCCCATGTGTTTCTGATGTTTTAATCATTAAGGGTACCTTTACACGCGGCTACATTTCTAGGGTGGCTACAGGTAACTTACTGGTTGCAGTGAAATCATGGAGAGATTATTCCATTTGTACACAGCAACAAGATAGAACCTTGTCTCCATGATTTTACTGCAACCAGTAAGTTACCTGTAGCCACCCTAGAAATGTAGCCGCGTGTAAAGGTACCCTAAATACAGCCTTGTAAAATGTGTATAACTAAGTCAGGAGTGCATTACCAGCTCCACATAAAAGTCAGCTCCTTCTCGGGGGCTATTCCTGCCCCTGCTTCTCTGTTCCTCCCTCCTCGCCACCTCCTTGATGCCTTGTCAGCTTTCCTCGCTCTGCACCTGCACCTCCTTGTGCTACTTTATGCAGGCGTAGAGAGAGGTGATGCTACTGTCGGCCCCTTGCTCCTGACCCGCCTCCCACCCTGACAGCAGCAATAATTCCGCCCTGCTACATGTATAACACTGACCAGGGCAGGAACACTTACTGATGCCCCACGCTCCTGTCCCGCCTCCCGCCCTGACGTCAACACTTGTTCCCGCCCTGCTCCGTGTTATACACTCAATGAATAATCATTTGATGTGTTTGGAGGCAGCCTGAAGCCCGCAAGGATCCGTGCTGAGAGGAAGGAACACAGGAGAAGGAAGACAGGTGAGCGGACATGAGCTTTGTACTTGATATAAAATTAGAGACTGACTCCTGTCACAGCAGCGTTTCATAGAAAAACATGGCTGAACGTGCAGCCAGCAATGAGGTGACTAGCCTAGACAATTTGTATCTCCCTCTCAGCTGGATTTATAGGTCTCTCCCCATACATGCTTAAAAAGAGACATGCCAGTATGTCAGCAGTCCAGGAATCATCTTGGACTAGTCACCAAGACCCTGGCCACGCTTTCAAGTAGGACTGTGAAGTTGGTAAGCCACACATCCGACTCCTCAACTTCCCTGAATTAGACTCTGACGCCACTCAAAAAATGCACTGACTGACTCCACAGCCCTGCTTTTAACCAAGCTTATTTCTCAGAAACACAACTGGGGCAGAAGTCAGACTCTGATTCCTGCTGTCTGCGATTTGGCAAGCATGAATCATTTTTATTATAATGATTCACGTTCACCGAACCGCTCTTTCACACTGCACTTGGGCCTCAATACTTGACTTGCATGGGTCAGACTACCTCCCTGGATCAGCACAATGAAGGACCTGTGATCCCAAATAGACGGTGCTTGTCCTGCGCACACTGCCAACAAACCAAGCCAGAACTCCACGCGTTTTGGAGCGCTTCCACGCTCCTTCAGGAGTGCCACCACAATGAAGGACCAGTGTCACTCATAGTAGTCCATATGAGCAGCTGTAGTTGAAGGAAATCTGGGCGAGCCTTATTTGGATCTGTGCTCTAAAAGTTTGACACAAGTTTCTGGCACAAAGTAAGCCAACTAATTCTTGTTGTAAACTTAAACTAGACGTTCTTAATATTAGACAAATTAATGAAACATTATGAAAAATTTTCATACGTTTGACGCATTTTAAAGACTGTCTAGTCTACGTTTGGACTTCCTAAAATTACACAGCAGTGATAAATGTACACCAGCGACGCATCTTTTTGATCACAGCTGTTAAGAAACCTTGATCATAAGCAGTGGCGCACCCAGAAATTTCCCAAGGTAGGGTCCAAGAAACACACAACCGGCCCTGAAAGGGGGGGGGGGGGGGGGAGGGGAGTCGCTCACAGCTTGCTCTGCACTGCCTGCCCTGGCTGGCTGCAGCCTGTACTGACTTTCCCCAGCCCTCCACACTAACGTATGAGGCGATGCTGGGTGCCGATGCGGTAATAATAATACCGGGCGGGCGGCGGTGGGCCCCCAGCTTCTCAGGGCCGTCCAAAGGAGGGGGGTCCAGACACGTAGGTCCCCCCCCCCTTGGGTGCGCCACTGATCATAAGAGCTATGCAAATGATTTTATTCTTCTTTTTTCACTACCTGTTTGGTTGTAGTGCATCCAATTTAACATTATTTCTGGAGCTCGATACCATCTGGTTGCTACATAGCCAGTCATTTCATCGTCTGTTTGTCTTGCCAGCCCAAAATCTAAAATCTGCAGAACAGAGAAGCAAAAATGCAAATGTACAGTGAGAACTTTATGACCCCTATCTTTAAGAAGATGCTGTCCTAAAGTGAATCTGTGATGATTGAATAGATTTCATTTTTATGTAAAAGGGTCATGATGTTTATTCTTTACCTTTTCAAAATCACTGATAAATATAAAAGTAAAACAATCCTAAACTTTAACAGTTTTCACTTTAGCCACCAAGCCTGATCGTATAATCTCCACAGAATGCAAAAAGTTAACCTATTTACAATGGCCCAATGGAGCTGGTCACAGCTCACCTACTCCCTCTTCCTGCACAGTCACAGTGACCACTTTACAGATTACAAGGAATGTCTAGAAAACTCCAGCTGTAGTAAACCTTGACAAAAGTATAAGTACAGAAACAAAAGTCAAATAATGGTATGTACAGTTGTGTTCAAAATGATAACAATGTGTTAAAAAAACATGAGTTAGGCTGGGTTCACATTTGCGGACCCCTCCGCAGCGTTCTGCGGAGGGGATCCGCAATGTGACCGCAGCGGCGAGCTCCTATCTTTATAATGGGAGCACACGGTGCTGCGCTTGACCGCGCATGACCGTGCGCACCCATTCACTTCCATATGTGATCTGTGCGCAGGCGGATGCCTGCGCACAAATCACACAGTCTCGTCCGCACCAGGGACGCGACATGTTGCGGACGAGGACAGATCACATATGGGAGTGAATGGGTGCGCACGGTCTTGCGCGGTCAAGCGCAGCACCGTGCGCTCCCATTATAAAGATAGGAGCTCACGGCCGCTGCGGTCACATTGAGGATCCCCTCCGCATAACGCTGCAGAGGGGTCCGCAAATGTGACCCCAGCCTTAGGCCCAAAATCGTCATAATAGTTTTGATTTCCAAACATATGGAACATTGCACATCATTTTCTAAATCAAAACATGAAGAGGAATTTATATAGTTTTAACTACTTTACAGAAAATAAAAAACGAACATTGGGCTGTTCAAAAATAAACTGTCTGCATTTGTGTTTACAAATTTGGTCGGGATCGCTGGGACATCGCTATCTGATCACTGGTGAGCTGTCACACAGGCAGACTCACCAGGGATCAGCGAGAACGCTGGTAACCAGGGTACACATCGGGTAACTCAGCAGAGCGCTGCGCTTAGTTACCCGATGCTTACCCTGGGTACCTGTCCCAGCGCATACTGTGCGGCGCTGGGCATCGACCGGGAGGTCGATGATTGTTGGTCACCCTCTGTCACACACGCTGATGCTGGCGCCCAGCGATCGAAAAACGGCCCTGGCCATTCCGCAATGATCAGCGAGTTGATCGCTGAAGGATGTCACAAGTGGCGACATCGTTACGAGGTCACAAGTTGTAACGATGTCGACACGTGTAAATCAGCCTTTACTCTAACTTTCACAGTAGTCACAAGTAACGTGAGACTGTCTTTGATCATCCTGGAGCTGATCATTGGCTTAAAGGGAACCAACCACCCCCAAATGACCCCCCCGGACTGTTAATATGTGTCCCTACACCCAGCACACACATTTGGGGCAATCGTTTTTGCTAAAAATACTGTTTAGTAGAAGCTAAGATATATGTTTATAAAGTTTAATAACTTCTGACGATTGGGTGTTACCTAGCTTTGTCCCCGTGCAGTGTTCGTGCCTGTGAGCCTCCTCTCCCCCCCCCCTCTCACTTTCTAAGAGCCTGGCCGCCTCATGAAAGGGGCGTGGCTAAATCGCGGCTAGCCCCGCCCCTTTCATGACGCGGCCAGGCTCTTAGAAAGTGAGAGGGGAGGGGGAGAGGAAGATGACAAGCACGAACACTGCACGTGGACAAAGCTAGGTAACACCTATCCGTCGGAATTTATTAACCTTTATAAACATATATCTTAGCTTCTACTAAACCGTTTTTTTTAGCAAAAACGATTGCCCCAAATGTGTGTGCTGGGTGTAGGGACACATATTAACAGTCCGGGGGGGTCATTTGGGGTGGTTGGTTCCCTTTAAATTACCATTCTGGCTATTCTTCGATCCATTTGAATGGTAGTCTTTGTTTTCCTCCACGTTTCTCTCTGGTTTTGCTTTCCATGTTAAAGCATTGGTAGAGATTTTTCATCTCCAATCAACTTTTTAATCAAAGTATGCTGTTCTTCTAACCATGTCTCAAATGACCCATATATCTCAGGCTTTCAAGGAGAAATGCATGTGCAACATGTGCTGGTTTTACCCTTACATAAGTGCCACCTGATTCACACTTATTTTTTCACAGATAGATTGACCTCACTAATGGAACTCTACACTGCTATTATTTTGAATACAACCCTATCAATAACGTATTCAAATAAACAGACTAAAAAACATGGACCATGAATGCTGAGTCTGTTGGTTTTCTAAGAATCTACTGCACCAACTGATAAATAATTTGACATGTGGGGATATAATTTATACCAAAAAAAGTGAATAATATGGCTAGTCATATTGGACTGCTATCATTTTGAACACTAATGTATAATAAAAAAAAATGAAAAGAAAGTATTACAACACATGTATACACGTATAAGTAAGTTACTTTCAAGGGAACTTGTCACCTGCTTTATGCCCCAAGCCTATCACTACCTGTCCCTGCAGCTTCCTAGTACATCCCTAAGCTTCTCTGTCTGACCTAATTGTGTAGCATAATGGTTGTAAAAAACCACTATTTCTAACGTACATTTTCTCCCCAAGTATAAGGCACCATCTATATGTGTGGGCGTTCTCTCAAGCTTCATGTCCCCCTCACTCCGTTGTTATCACACCCCATTTCCGGCGCTGTGCTTTGTGGTTGAGTAATTGGATGTACTCTCTGGATCTGGAGCATGTGCAGTGCGCATGCTCTGGAGCCAACCAGTACACCCAATACTCTCCCACAAACCACAGGGCCGGAAATGGGGTGTGATAACAACGGAGTGAGGGGGACATGAAGCTTGAGAGAACGCCCACACATATAGATGGTGCCTTATACTTGGAGACAAAATGTACGTTAGAAATAGTGGTTTTTTACAACCATTATACTACACAATTAGGTCAGACAGAGAAGCTTAGGGATGTACTAGGAAGCTGCAGGTACAGGTAGTGATAGGCTTGGGGGCATAAAGTAGCCGATAGGTTCCCCTTAATCACAGAAAAGTGTATGGATATGACAACTATAGGAAAGTTTTGGAAATCAATTTTTTGATGTTGCCTAAAAGAAATTAAATGTATAATCTTGGACAAGAAAGCAGGATTCATAACTATGTAACAACACTAGATATTTCAATGGTATGATCAAGTGCACCTATTACCTGTAAGAAAGGGGATTAAGTATCTACCGTACTGATCTACTTATTCCACTATTTTACAGATAGTATGAGCACTTGATGAAGTCTTTTGCTTCCTAAGTACAATTCTTTGCCATTTAGCAGAACTCAATGAGAAACTGAGTGCCTCATAATCATGTACAGCAAAATTGAAAATAAAATACGGACTATAAAAACTGAAAAGAATAAAAGAATAGTTTTACTTAATAACTGATCTAGGAAATTTGTACCCTTTAAAGATTTCTGCAAAAAGTAATGCAAAGAAGCAAAGTAGCTTGCTTACCCTTAATTCACAATCTTCATTTACAGCTAAATTGCTAGGTTTCAAGTCCTAAAATATAGTAAAAATAGGAAATTACTGAATATTACCACAGGCCTGTTTGTATTTTACACTCTTGACTTACAAAGTGGAGAGTAGGTGAAAAAAGAGACAGCCACACAGTGTAACACTAGCACTTGATCCATCTGTGGGATTCTCAAATGTTAGCATGATGGGTTTCCTGACCCCTGCCTGGTACTGCAGGGGAGAGTAGATGTACAATGTTTGCATTGTATAACTTTATTGTGGGGGAAAGGGGTTTCTGAGAGTAGTAGAAACAAATAACCAATTGAGCAAGTCATTAACTAAAATAATAATAAAAATGCATAGTCCTTTCTGGAGTGCACACGTGTGGAAGGGAGCCATTCTCCTGAAGGGTTGTAGTTTTAATTTAAGAAGTAGAAGTGGCAACCATCATACATTATTGGCAAATACTCTCAATAAGGCTTCATATGTTAATATCCCTTTAATGTTAGGTAAAATATGTCCAATCAGGTCACAACTCATTCTGCGGCATCATTTAAGTACAATAACATAAGCTGATATTTTAGGTATGGGGAGGTCTCAAAAACAATATTCGGAAAAATTACCCCAAGTGTATATAAAAACAAAACTTTATTTAAACAGAACACAAAAATAACTCCAACAATCAGGGGATATACACCCAAAACAAAATAGACAAGACAGAATAAAAAAATAAATAAATCAGAAGATGTGCTTATTTGCACCAATGATCACTTATCCCATAGGTGGAGGCTCCTTCTGCTCTCCCTACCCAACAGCGGAGCTTTGCTTCACCCCAAGTTATATTGGTGTCCCTACTCCTCAGAGTCTTTCCCAGAACTCAGAGGCAAGCCTCTAATTGGGGAAGTCACGATGAACCACATTTGTGGTTCACCAGCAGGACTATATAATTACTAGGGATAGGTTATGCATAAACATCCTAGCTAATCACTAAATAGGTGTCCCATTGCACCTAAAAACATACAACTCTTACATATATCAGTGGTGGAAAATATTTTTTTGGCCAAGATAATTGCTATTCAGTCCGTCCAACTTATCTTTATTATGTTCTGTTTATTGGGAAGAATATAACATCCTGTTTTCTTGTAGCCTCTTTAGTCTCGACGCGTTTCTCACTCATGGATATTTTCCGAACATGGGCTCATCAGGAGGCACCAGGGTGGGTATACAGGGAAAAACTGATGTCAGATTTGTGCTACCATCTACTGACCCTTTTACTTCAGATGGTAGCATGTGATGAAATCCAAATGAAACAAATCTCGTGTTAACAGCTGATAGACATGATGAGGTGCAAGCATGGTGGTACTTCCAACAAGAAATTCACCTCCTATTCCAACACAAGATACACCACAACTTCCCTCAAACTGTCAGAGGGGAAAAGGGAGCCCAAAATGGAACACCAAGAGTGGTCTTGAACTTCAACCTCCTCTAATTGCAGCCTGGGGATGTGCAGGGAAAACAGAGGTGGATAAGGATATTTACCTATTCTCTGGCTGGTAGTTCCCCTTCAATACTAATTAGAGGAGGGTGAAATTCAAGACCAGTCTTCATGTTCCATTTTGGGCTCCCTTTGCTGCAAATTTGGTTCATAGTAACTAGCCCAATTAGAGGCTTGCCTCTAATGAGTTCAGGGTAAGCCTCCGAGGAGCGGGGACACCAATATAACGTAGGGTGAAGTAAAGCTCCTCGGTTAGGTAAGGGGAATGGAAGGAGCCCCCACCTATGGGATAAATGATCATTGGTGCAAATAAGCATATCTTCTGATTCTTTATTCTGTCTTGTCTATTTTGTTTTGGGTGTATAGGCACTGATTGTTGGAGTCATTTTTATGTTCTGTTTAAAGTTTTATTTTTATATACGCATGGGGGTAATTTTTCCGAATATTGGCATCTTTTAGGTACCTACACCAGGCTATATTTCTTTAGGACCATCTTATTTTTGGTACAGATTTTCCTTGTGTTCAATTGTGTGTTGTGTGCATACAGAAACACATTACTTACTCTGTGGATTATTCCTGCCGAGTGAATGTACTGTGGAAACAAAGCATAGATTGTTATTTTTAGAATTTGTCTATCAAAATATCAAAGTTTTGCTAATATTTGCTCCAATATAGCACTGACTAGCGTAAAACAGTAAAGTAGTCTCCAACCTGGTAAGTAAATGCTCTGAAGGCTTCTACTCTATAGGAACATATCAATCTCTCAAGATAGAAGAATGACAGTTCAGGACAAAAATGTTCCTTGCCCCCCTCTTGTAGTAGCCTTTCAGAGAATAGTCTGAAAATGTTAAAGGAGCATTGCCTTAACTCCTTCATTACATAGGCCATACAAGAAGTGAGTTTCCACAAACCAATGTACATATAAGGCGCCGCAAAATCTCGGACAGTAGATCATGTCCTCACGTTGCCCCGGGGGGACTATACCACCTCCCACTAACTGGCGATCGCTTTGATTGGCAGTCAATTCAGACCAGCCAAAAACAGTGTTTTGCAATAAAGGTGTAAACAAATAAAACAAAAAAAAGTAAAATGTGACATACTGTGACTGGTGTTGAGACAGCAGCAGTTCCCAAATCCCTTTTCCAGACTACCCACTCACCAACAGTATTTCTGCCATTTTTTATTTAGCACCTTTTGTCAGTTTGCATCCTGCATCCAAACCCCAATTTTATTTTGCAATGAGCATCTGTGCTCAATTTTTGGCTTTTTTTTGTGGCAATAATATGTGCACTTCCCACGGTCGTGTGCTCTGATTGGTATTACTGCTGATCAAAATCTAAATTAAGGGCAAGAAGAAGTGTAGAAACAGCACAAGGAATCACTGAAATCACTAATATAAATGAGCTCACCACAACGGTGCTGCTTTTACACTTCTCCTTGCCCTTAATTTAGCGGTGTTCTCAAGTGTATGCACAGGATCTAAATACAGCAATATCTGTTTTCTTGACTTAGTAGTGCTGTCTCCCCTAAGTCTGTTTTTATATATGCTGATCAGAGTCTGCCAAGGGACTTTTTATTTTCCCTACAAATAGCGGTCGTCACATTGCTAGTTTTTGTAGAAAAAAAAAAAAAAATAGTACCGAGTACCTTTATGGTTAGGGAGGTAGCGTATTAGGGAAGTGGATGTCTGTTTTTTCACTTGCAGAAAAATAATAGTGTCGAGTAGCTTCTTAAGTAGTGCATTAGTGTAATGAACGTCACTAATTATTTTATTTTTTTTAAACTTCTACAGATTTTAATTTTCATGTTATCATTCTAAATGTTTCTTCTATTTTTTTTATTTCTCAAATGATCAGCCTGTTATTCTGGATTTCTTGGCCATCTCAGGACTCCAATTTGAAGTTACTGATCCATCTGATATTTAATTTTTTAAATTCTTTTTTCAGTGAGGACATAATAAATCTTATGATGTAACACATATATGTACACCCGGGGAAGTCAGCGACTAAAGGCCACGTTACACACAGATATCTGTTCAGATATTGGTCACAGATCTCTGGTTGCAGTGAAATCATGGATACATTGTTCTATTTTGTGGCTGTATACAAATGTAACAATGTGTCCATGATTTCACTGCAACCAGAGATCTGTGACCAATATCTGAACAGATATCTGAGTGTGTAACGTGGCCTTTAGACGTAGATGTAGTAAAACTTCTTGTTTATTTACAAAAATTCTTGTTAAAAAAGTTACATGTGGTATGTGGTCAGATCATCCATGATGTGAACCCACGGTGGCAGAAAAAAAAAGCTGCATTTCAGCTGTTTCACAGCTTTAATCTTGGTATGGTAACGCAGGTGTGTAACAGCTGAAATGCGTCTTTTTGCCACCGTGGGTTAACATCATGGATTATCTGACCATGTACTGCATGTAACTTTAACAAGAATTTTGTAAATAAACGAGACGTTTTACTAAATTTACGTCTTCTTTGCTGACTTCCCTGGGTGCACATATCTGTGTTATGGTACCGCCACACGGGGTGATCTCTGCGGCGATGTTGCTGGCAACTCACAGGAGTGCGCACTTTTTGGCGCGCTGCCATTGTTGAGGTTGCGATGTCACACGCAGCGATATCGCCGGCAATGCATCTGCGATCTTGCCGTCAACTATCGCAGCCAGGGTTAAACTCTACCCTGGCAGTGATCCATAACATGGGAGACTATGGAGGAAGTTGCTGGCAACATCGCAGTTGCTGCGTCACACAGGGCGATGCAGGCAAATCGCCTGAGCAATATCGCCAGGTTTCCCAACATGTTGGGAAACCTGGCAATGTTGTTTAGGCAACTTATCGCCTTATTATCGCCACTGTCACACGCAGCAACTCATGAGCGATGTTGCCGCTACTTAGTCCACGCCCCTAAGTTGCCGGCAACATCGCCGCAGAGATCGCCCCGTGTGACGGTACCATTACTCTGGACAAATCTATGTTACTTTGAATTGATAACACTAAGCATGGTGCAGTCCGTGCAGCGCCGGAGACTAGGAATTAGAAGGAGTAAGGAGAGGGGACACCAAGTTGTGTTTTTTTTTTTTTTTAATGTTATGGTGGCCAAGACAAATTTGTATGGCCATCAATTTTTCACACAAAAACCCACATCATCATCATATGTCAGATGGATCCCTGTAAATGTGGCAGAAATTATGACATTTTGGGCATTGTGCTGCATATGGCATAGTGAAAACAACAACTTATGCAATACTGTAGCACTGATAGAAGTGAAAAAAAACTAGCAAAATTTGGGGTTAAAGTAAGCACCTAAAGGGTTAATAAATGTCTTCAATGTGGTTTTCATCAGTCTGAAGGCTGCAGTTTTTAGCATGGTGTCACTTTTGGCTATTTTTTGTCACTGGTTTCTAAATAGATGATTTTGCAAATTTTGGTGGAAAAATTGGAAATTGCTGATAAACCTCTACCCTTCTAATAAATAAAAAACAAACAAAAATGATGCTGATATAAAAGACATGTGGTAAATGTAATTAAACATTTTGTGCAACAAAACTCCCTGATTTAATGAACTAAAAACAAAGTTTGAAAATTGTAACATTTTTGACCAATTTTTGTTATTTTTGCTAATAAATGTAAAAACATATCTTCCTAAAATTAGCACCAAAATGAAGTACAATGTATCACTCAAAAAACAGACCGTCTCAGAATCACTGAGATCTGCTGAAGCGCTCCTGAGTTATAACCTTATAAAGTGACACTGGTCAAGAACTGGGAAAAATTGGCCTGGTCAGGAAGGGGAAAAAAGGCTTCAGGGTTAAGCGGTTAAAGGGAACTGGTCATCAGGTTTTTGCTACCTAATCAAAGTAGTGTAATGTACAGACAGAAACTGATTCCAGCAATTTTGTCACTTACTTGGCTGCTTGAGTTTTTTTTAATAAAATCATTGTTTTATCAGTATGAAGTCATCAGTAGAGGTCTAGTACACCTATTGTAGTCCTACATATTATTGAGCTCTGTATAACTCCACCCACACCACTTATTGGTAGCTTTCTACCTATGCACAGTGAATAAAGAAAGCGGTGCATAGTGGTGTGGGTGGGGTAATACAAAGGAAAGGTTTGATGTTCACACTTATAGCACATGACGATTGCTGAGCCCAGTTCTTGACCGCAGTGCTAACATGCAGTCGATGTAATATGAAGGCTGTCAGCAAAAAAAATAGACATAATGAAAAGGCAGAGCTAACTATGAAGGTGTGTGTGTGGGGGGGGGTAATAATATTGATTAGTATTGATCACTGTTAAGATCAAGCAGTTAGATTCTTATATTAGAAAACAGACAACCCTCTTTAAAAGCAAACCCACGGCTACATTTCATACAGCCAGAAGCGTGACTTGGTTTGATTGACTGGTCGCATGTGCAAATAGGGAAATACTAGTCAATCAAGCAGCGCTAAGCAAGGGGGAGGCAAATGAGGACATTTCTCCCCATGTCCAGAGCTTACAACTGCTCTGCAGCATTTTAGACTAAAACATAGCTCTTTGTGATCAGGCAGCCTGCCTGCCAATATTTTATGCTGTCCATGGATCAAGCATGAATTAAACTGATGACAGGTTCACTTTAAGATTCTGATCAATTCTGATATTAAGCATTTATTAGAATCTAAAATACTTTTAGCAAACTTCCCATTTCAAGTGAGTAGCAAGAACAATACCACAATGTAATACTTGTATGAAACTGGCATATATGCAATTCTTTAATATGGTCTGAAATGTGCACCCAAGTGAACACGCATTCTAACGAGTATTGTTTTTATGTAAGGGTAAACACTAATGGATAACTCAGAAAATGTCATCTGAACAGCTTTCTGGTGGGAATAAAATAAAGAGAAATAAAAGAACATACAAGAGGTATTCACATAAAATAAAGAAATAGGAGGGGACCTTGAAAACAAATGTATATTCATGTGGGATCTAACTGTGCATTGAACATATTGCAAGAGCACATTTCTGATTTTTGCTGCCTACAGGTAGCATACAATTAAAATGTCTTAAGATGAACATATGAAATAACTGCACTCAGGTCGTCCTTAAAGGGAAGGTGTCATAAGAAAATGATATATTTCATAAATTAAGCTGTTATGCTTATTTATTGTATATATAACCCATAATGGGTATAAAATGTTTACACACACTCACACATTAGTTAAAATCCCAGGTTTTTATCCCAGAAAAATAATTTCAGAACTTCTTCTACATTTACCATATTTTTTTAGGACTATAAGTTGCACTTTTTCCGCCTAATTTAGAAGAAAGTGTGTGTGGTGGGTGAGTTTTATAGTCCACATGTACCTGCTCGCTGTGCGGGTCACTATAGGCAGGCGCAGGGTCATCATTGCAGAAAGCTGTTGGCTGGAGTGAACACATATGCCTGCTATTAAAGAAAATTAATATTCACTGCTCCCTACGCCCATAAATCCTGCCCAGCCCTTGGTACTGAAGCTGGTGTGCAGAGGTGGATGGGATTATGCACTTAGGGAGCAGTGAATATTTATTTTCTTTAATAACGGACACAATGATCACCTTAGCTGCCAGCTTACTGCAGTGGTTGGAGTGATCACATGTATCTGCTATTAAAGAAAATAAATATTCACTGTGTCTCACACCCATACTAGTGTGTGACTCACATGAGTGCAATGCGAGGAAATCTCACACTGCACTCATCCCCAAGTTGAACAATCAGGCAGCTCAGACTGGCAAGTTTTTCCTCAACACAATTAGGTGCATGCTGCGATTGCGCAACCATACAAGTCTATGAGTGCGAGTGAAACAGTACTGCACACAGCAGTCATCAAGTGCAATGTAATATACGCTGAGGCCGGCAATGGAGGAGATTAATCTCCCCCTTCCCTCCGCAGCAGTAATCCGATTGCAGGATCAGATCACAGTATAATGACATTCAGATCACGCTTGCAGCAGAGACTGAGCCGTGTGTCATTAGCGTATTGCATCCAATGCTCCTGCACCAGATGCCCTACTGTAATCTGACCCCAGCATACTTATATCTGTTTGATCATTTGATCATTCTACCGCACCAAAAGAAAACATTTTTGTTTTCATTTATCCTTTGAGTTTCCGTGTAAATTCCCAAAAAAGCAATTCAGCGAAAGCACCCAACAGAGCCACTCAATATAATGGGGTAGAGGCAGTTGCTTTTGCACTAAAAAGACTCCTAAAATTATTTGACAGCGTGTAGGGCCACCACAATTCTGTGTATGCCTACAAGTGCATACCATCGAACAGAATCCAAAGTGCTTCCATTTCCCTCATAGTGAGTGGTTTTGTCAGGGATTCACCTGAATTGCATTTTTGTGGGATTTACACGGAAAGCGCAATGTAAGCTTAGTGTAGAACACAAGAATGTGATCCCAGGCTTATAGTGAAAGTGATCAAAAAAATGTTACGTACCCCAAAATGTTACCATAAAAACCCCTAACTTATCCCGCAAAAAAAACAGCCACCACTCAGGTTAATAAACTGCTACTGGACATATAGGGGGTCCCCATGTTACAGTTAGAAGGAACGCTCTGGAAAAGCAACAGCTCCCACCCCCTCAAAAATAATCCAGTGATAGGTCAGATCTCAAATCCAAATGCCCCCCCCCTCCCCCTTCTGACCCCTTCAGTGCCTAAATCACAGTAAGCAATCACATAAGTGGCATTATTGTGGAGGAAAGAGCTCAACTAAAGTTACAGGGAGCATGGTCACCAGAAGCACAAGCTGGGCTCAATGTATGGTGTTGTTATAATATATGGGGTGTGCACAATGTATGGGCACTAGGCTGGCATATTTGCAATTCTCCACAAAAAAAAAAAAAAGGCATGGTGTGGATGTTACAAAATAGTCTCTGCTACCATAGATTGATTCATTTTGAAGTGCAATTTGTACAGTGAGGTCACGTTTGGTGTTTTTCTGCTTTTTTGGCAACTAACAGGCTCCTCAAAAGAAGGTGTCCAAATTGCATTCCAAAAATTAAAATGGCACTCTTTGCTTTCTGAGTTTTGCATTGGCCAAACATTAGCTTTTGACCACAAATTCCATAACAAATTATTGGGTCCATTTTCTCCTTTTATCCCTTGTGTAATTATAAATTTAGTGCTAAAACAGTATGTTAGTGTAGAAAAAAGGTTTTGTTTGTTTTCATATCTAAATGTTATAAAAGTTTTGTGAATCGCCTGCATGTTAAAAATATGAGATTAATTATTTGAGGGGTTTAGTTTCCAAATGGGGTCACTTGTTGGAGGGTTTCTGCTGTTTGACATGTCAGAGGTTCTGCAAATGCAACATGGCATTTACAATCTATCACAGACAAATTTACACTCCAAAAACCAAATACTGTTCCTTTCCGAGCCCTGCCATGTGCCCAAACAGAAGTTTTTCTCTTATTATCCAATGTGAAAATTACAAATTTGGGGCTAAAACAACATTTTAGAGGATTTGTTTTTCTTCATTCCATTTTCCATTAATTCCTGTTTAACACCTGAAGGGTTTTTAATCGGGGAGTTTCCGATACAGAGCCCTCAAAGTCCATTTAAATCTGAATAGGCCCCTAAAGAAACAGGTTTTGTACATTTCCTATAAAAAAATGACAAATGGCTACTAAATTTTTACTTTTAACCCTTCTAACGTCGTAATAAAATAAAAGTACATTTGGACAATGGACATATGGGAAATGTTAATTATTTTGTACAGCATAAGAGAGTGGTTTAATAATTATTTTGTACAGCATAACAAAATGGTTTAGTCCCCTTTCACATCAGCGTTTTTCGCTGATGTGCGGCACATCCGGCAGATTTTCCGCATCTGGTTTCCCTGGTTTAAACGAGCGCTCTTTTTTTGTCTACATGCCTTAGGAGACTGTAAAGCGTCTGAGTAGCCTAGGTGCTGTAAGCCATTGTTTTTTTACACATTACTGCATCTGCCGTCTAACAGTCGCAGTTGCGGCAAGCCCCATGCATTGTCTGTGGGGCTTGCGGCAGGTGCGGTATTGCGGTATTACCGCGATCCGGCACTTGCGGTCGTGAACAAAAAAGCAGTCAGCAGCATTTTTTTTTTTGTCGCCGCAAGTGCCAGATCTGCCGCATCCAGCAGAACCGCACTTGCCGCACCAGACCGCAAGCCCCATAGACATTGCATGGGGCTTGCCGCGCTGATCCGCTCTTTCTGCCACTCATCTCGGGCTTTTTGGGTGTCCCAGGGTCTGGAGATTCGGGTGTAAGGCAAGGAGGGCTCCGGAACCGGAAGTCAAAAATAATGATTTTTATTTGAAGTTTTCTCCTTTAAAACTTTGTTTTTGGTCAAAGAATGCTCCCTTTGCAGCAATTACAGCATTGCAGAGCTTTGGCGGGTACTATTTAATGAAGCTCTAGATGAGGAGCTGTGAGCTGTCGATTTCTCAAACTAGAGACTCTAATGTACTTGTCTTGTTGCTCAGTTGTGCAGCGGGGCCTCCCACTTCTCTTTCTACTCTGGTTAGAGTCTGTTTGTGCTCTCCTCCGAAGGGTGTAGTACACACCATTGTAGGAAATCTTCAGTTTCTTGGCAATTTCTCGCATGGAATAGAGCTCATTTCTAAGACCAAGAATAGATTGTCGAGTTTCACATGAAAGTTCTCCTTTTCTGGCCATTTTGAGCGTTTCATAGAACAAACAAATGTAATGCTCCAGATTCTCAACTACAGTAGCTCAAAGGTCAGAGGAATTTTTTTAGCTTCTCTAATCAGCTAAACCGTTTTCAGCTGTGCTAACATAGCTGTGCAAGGGTTTTCTAAACATTCATTAGCCTTCTACAACAGTTAGCAAATACAATGTACCATTAAAACACTGGAGTAGTGGTTGTTGGAAATGGGCCTCTATACACCTACAGTATGCACATATTGCACTAAAAAACAGACTTTTGCAGCTAGAATATTCGTTTATCACATTAACAATGTATAGAGCATTTCTGATTTATTAAATGTTAGCTTCATTAAAAAAAAAAAAAAAAAAAAATGAATGTGTTTTTCTTTCAAAAATAATAAAATTTCTAAATGACCCCAAACGTTTGAATGGTGGTGTACCTAAAGAGGTTGCTTGGCTTGAGGTATTAATGAGCTATTGATATCCCTACCGACTAGCTGTTATTTGCGCTGGTCACATGTAAACGCTTCTACGTTCAGAGTGAAGCTGCCATTCCAAGCTAATAGAGCACAGTCCCTATTCAAAAGATCATGAGTTGCACTACAGTACTTGACAGAGGCTGCTACACAATGAATGGAGCTGTGCTAACGGCTATGTTCAAGCTGTTATACATCTCTGGTGAACGCTGAAACTGTAATGGCCACTTTACACGCGGCTACATTTCTAGCTTATCCACAGGTAACTTACTGGCTGCAGTGAAATCATGGAAACATTATTCCATTTGTACACAGCAACAAGATAGAACCATGTCTCCATGATTTCACTGCAGCCAGTAAGTTACCTGTGGATAAGCTAGAAATGTAGCCGCGTGTAAAGTGGCCATTACAGACTTAAAAAGGTCCTAATATGTAGTATCTTAGTGTGCTGAACATGAATAGGACCATGAAAATTTATCCAGTAGGACTGTTGTAACATCCTAACTTAGCCTAGAATGATGTAATATGGCATCACATTGCATAATACAATCATGCACACATCATCCAGAGTTTATTGCATCATTTTCTGATGCAATGCAGTACTACTGTCAGGCGCCTGCTAAAGTAAGCTGACGTCAGCAGTGTACTATATAAAGCCCAGTCAGACAGGTTGAGCATTTAAAATATTTCAGACTTCGTAAGATACAGTTTAAGACACTGTTACATAAAACTGTTATTACTTTATTAATTTAAAGTACAGAACACTAACACATTGAAAGTGCATTAATACCGTGGACACTTTTTGCTGTTTGTGTGGAAGTGACATTTGCCAACCAGAAGAATAGTATCACTTCTCAAGTGAAGAAGTTCAAAGCAGGAGTAGTAAAACCATGCAAGGCCATCCCATTCAATCAAGACGACAGGGTCCATAACGAAGTGGATAAAAGTTACACCTTTATTCTTAAGCATTTCGTGGGTCAGCTGCCCACTTCTTCAGAGATTGTAGGTTTACAGGCGTGTGAAAACCACACCATTAAAAGGAAGTGGACAATAGTGACGTATGAATGCGTCTAATACGTGAAAAAAATGCAGTGACATGCAAATTAAGCTCCCTCCCACGGAGCGCTACACATTTTTTGTAAAGTCAAAATACTAAAAACAACCATATATATACACAATCACTACAATAACACCTACAGTGCCTTGAGAAAGTATTTGGCCCCCTTGAACTTTTCAACCTTTTACCACATTTCAGGCCTCAAACAGATATAAATTCTAATTTTTTTGTGAAGAATCAACAAGTGGGAAACAATCGTGAAGTGGAATGAAATTTATTGGATATTAACAAACTTTAACAAACTGAAAAGTGGGGCGTGCAATATTATTCGGCCTCCTTGAGTTAATACTTTGTAGCATCTCCTTTTGCTGTGATTACAGCTGCAAGTCACTTGGGGTATGTTTCTATCAGTTTTGGACATGGAAAGACTGAAATTCTTTCCCGTTCTTCCTTGCAAAACAGCTGGAGCTCAGTGATGTTGGACGGAGAGCGTTTGTGAACAGCAGTTTTCAGCTCTTTCCACAGATTCTCGATTGGATTCAGGTCTGGACTCTGACTTGGCCATTCTAACACCTGGATACGTTTATTTTTGAACCATTCCATTGTAGATTTTGCTTTATCTTTGGGATCATTGTCTTGTTGAAAGATAAATTTCCATCCCAGTTTCAGGACTTTTGCAGATTCCAACAGGTTTTCTTCCAGAATGGTCCTGTATTTGGCTCCGTCCATCTTTCCATCAATTTTAACCATCTTCCCTGTCCCTGCTGAAGAAAAGCAGGCCCAAACCATGATGCTGCCACCACCATGTTTGACAGTGGGGATGGTGTTTTGATGGTGATGAGCTGTGTTGCTTTTACGCCAAACATATCGTTTTGCATTGTGACCAAAAAGTTCGATTTTGGTTTCATCTGACCAGAGCACCTTATGCCACATATTTGGTGTGTCTCCCAGGTGGCTTGTGGCAAACTTCAAACAAGACATTTTATGGATATCTTTGAGAAATGGTTTTCTTCTTGCCACTCTTCCATAAAGGCCAGATTTGTGCAGTGTACGACTGATTGTTGTCCTATGGACAGACTCTCCCACCTCAGCTGTAGATCTCTGCAGTTCATCCAGAGTGATCATGGGCCTTTTGGCTGCATCTCTGATCAGTCTTCTCCTTGTTCGAGATGAAAGTTTAGAGGGACGGCCGGGTCTTGGTAGATTTGCAGTGGTCTAATACTCCTTCCATTTCAATATGACCACTTGCACAGTGCTCCTTGGGATGTTTAAAACTTGGGAAATCTTTTTGTATCCAAATCCGGCTTTAAACTTTGCCACAACAGTATCTCGGACCTGCCTGGTGTGTTCCTTGGTCTTCATGATGCTCTCTGCACTTGAAACAGAACCCTGAGACTATAACAGAGCAGGTGCATTTATACAGAGACTTCATTACACACATGTGGATTCTATTTATCATTACCAGTCATTTAGGACAACATTGGATCATTCAGAGATCCTCACTGAACTTCTGGAGCGAGTTTGCTGCACTGAAAGTAAAGGAGGCCGAATAATATTGCATGCCCCACTTTTCAGTTTATTTGTTAAAGTTTAAAATATCCAATAAATTTGGTTCCACTTCACCATTGTGTCCCACTTGTTGATTGCTCACAAACAAATTTTAAATTTATATCTTTATGTTTGAAGCCTGAAATGTGGCAAAAGGTTGAAAAGTTCAAGGTCAAATACTTTCACAACACACTGTATATGGAAAAATTACATTAGCAAAAAAAACTGAATAGCAAAAATTAGATTAATGAAAATTCCAATCACAAAAGTTTACAATAGCCAAAGTTCACAATAAAAAGTTATTGTTTTATAATAATAAAACTTCTTCAGGCTACAATCAACAAATTAAAATTAAAATTGTATTCGGATATATTAAAAACAACCAAACTCTTCTGGTTGCGAACCTGCTATGTCTGCTGGTATCAGGAATGCTCTCCTATTGAACAAGCATTGCGCCATTCTTGTGGTGTCGATGATTGGGACAGCAATGCATGGTTTTATGGCTCCTGCTTTAAATTTAATCACCAACGCTTGGGTGGAGTGCTGCAGCAGTGACCGCTACTAAGGGTTGTGCCAGTCACAACACCTAACAGGTTAGTGTGACAATCACCTCACAGCCGTATCCTTTAAATTGGTAAGACCCCATGTGCGCTCTTTTCTTTCCTTTCGTCTTTTCTAAAGTGAAGAAGGCATATCATCTTTACTTCAGATGAAAGATAGGTGACCAGGACAAGCCTTGGGCCCCGCATATATGCTGTGCTACATGTGCAACACAGCTTTCGTCAAGTGTCTACAAACTTTCTTGGGAATGTTAGGGCAAAAACGTACAACAAACTAGTAGAAAACATGCTGCTGTAGTATCAGAAACCTGGCTGCAACATGTCTCTTAAGATCCACTTTCTTTATTCCCATCTGAATTACTTTCCTGACAACTCTGGTATGGTTATAAGGCAATTGGTCACAGCACCTGGGGGATTAAAGCTGGGCTTCTCGTTTCTCTAGTCCGCTCCTGGACGCAAGTCCAACCTGGAGAGTTCAATCCAGATTATAAACACGTACCCATATGAGAAAGGACAGCACCACAGACATAGATGGTGCAAAAAACCTCTGGTCTCTTTATTCCAGGGTCACAGAAAGCGACGTTTCGATCACCAACGGGATCTTTACCAAGCTTGATCAAGATCACGTTGGTGATCGAAATGTCGCTTTCTGTCTGTGGCGCTGTCCTTTCTCATACGGGAACTCTGGTATGGTTAGAGATGAACATGGCGAATGTTTCCATCAAGACATTACAACAATGGAACAAAGATACTATGGAAAATGGTCCACCACCATGCTGGCTGACTACTGCTTGACACTCCCCAGACATGCTCCCGAAACACCGAACAAGAGACAGGCAAAAAAAATCTAAGTGTAGTATATGATTTTTCTTTTTTTTTTTTTTTCCTTTTTACAGGTATTCACCATTGGCCTATGACTATTGGCACGCATGTTGTGATGTAATTAATAAATTGCAGATTACAAAATACTATAACCAATGTTGCTTTTTGACTCTCATATTTGTGTTACTTTACGTCACCGTCGTATTTACTACAGCATTTAACAGGTTTTTTTTTTCTTCTTTTGCTTATGTACAGTTGTGGCCAAAAGTATTGACACCCCTGTAATTCTGTCAGATAATACTCAGTTTCTTCCTGAAAATGATTGCAATCACCAATTCTTTGGTATTATTATCTTCATTTAATTTGTCTTCAATGAAAAAACACAAAAGAGAATGAAGCAAAAAGCAAAACATTGATCATTTCACACAAAACTCCAAAAATGGGCCGGACAAAAGTATTGGCACCCTCAGCCTAATACTTGGTTGCACAACCTTTAGCCAAAATAACTGCGATCAACCGCTTCCGGTAACCATCAATGAGTTTCTTACAATGCTCTGCTGGAATTTTAGACCATTCTTCTTTGGCAAACTGCTTAGGTCCCTGATATTTGAAGGGTGCCTTCTCCAAACTGCCATTTTTACATCTCTCCACAGGTGTTCTATGGGATTCAGGTCTGGACTCATTGCTGGCCACCTTAGAAGTCTCCAGTGCTTTCTCTCAAACCATTTTCTAGTGCTTTTTGAAGTGTGTTTTGGGTCATTGTCCTGCTGGAAGACCCGTGACCTCTGAGGGAGACCCAGCTTTCTCACACTGGGCCCTACATTATGCTGCAAAATTTGTTGGTAGTCTTCAGACTTCATAATGCCATGCACACGGTCAAGCAGTCTAGTGCCAGAGGCAGCAAAGCAACCCCAAAACATCAAGGAACCTCCGCCCTGTTTGACTGTAGGGACCGTGTTCTTTTCTTTGAATGCCTCTTTTTTCTCCTGTAAACTCTATGTTGATGCCTTTGCCCATAAAGCTCTACTTTTGTCTCATCTGACCAGAGAACATTCTTCCAAAACGTTGTAGACTTTCTCAGGTAAGTTTTGGCAAACTCCAGCCTGGCTTTTTTATGTCTCGGGGTAAGAAGTGGGGTCTTCCTGGGTCTCCTACCATACAGTCCCTTTTCATTCAGACGCCGACGGATAGTACGGGTTGACACTGTTGTACCCTCGGACTGCAGGGCAGCATCAACTTGTTTGGTTGTTAGTCGAGGTCCTTTATCCACAATCTCTTGTCAATTCTTCTTTTCCGTCCACATCTAGGGAGGTTAGCCACAGTGCCATGGGCTTTAAACTTCTTGATGACACTGCGCACGGTAGACACAGGAACATTCAGGTCTTTGGAGATGGACTTGTAGCCTTGAGATTGCTCATGCTTCCTCACAATTTGGTTTCTCAAGGCCTCAGACAGTTCTTTGGTCTTCTTTCTTTCCTCCATGCTCAATGTGGTACACACAAGGACACAGGACAGAGGTTGAGTCAACTTTAATCCATGTCAACTGGCTGCAAGTGTGATTTAGTAATTGCCAACACCTGTTAGGTGCCACAGGTAAATTACAGGTGCTGTTAATTACACAAATTAGAGAAGCATCACATGATTTTTCTAACAGTGCCAATACTTTTGTTCACCCCCTTTGCTATGTTTGGTGTGGAATTATATCCAATTTGGCTTTAGGACAATTCTTTTTGTGTTTTTTCATTGAAGACAAATTAAGTGAAGATAACAATAGCAAAGAATTTATGATTGCAATCATTTTCAGGAAGAAACTGAGTATTATCTGACAGAATTGCAGGGGTGTCAATACTTTTGGCCACAACTGTATATATCTTCAGAATTTGTGTCATTACCGAAGGGGCCACAGTGTCCTGAAAGCTTGCTATGTTTGCTATCTTCAGTTAGCCATTAAAAGGTATCAACCACTGAGGACTCTCAGAATCTAATATTTTTCTAATTTTATTTCAGTAATATAACACTTGTGAAAATTTGTTGACCAGTGTATTCAGCCACCACCAGAGAAAATAAACTGATCAGTGGTGGTGACAGGTGTTGGATCTCCAGTTACCTGTTACCAATGACCAATCTTTTCGATACATCATATCTCCTTTAAGTAACTTATGATAAGGATAACAAATACAAATGTCCTAGAAAACGTCTTTATGAAAGCTTTATAGCTACCAGAACGGTTTTATTAATGCTATGCTCAAAATCCTCTTTAAACAAACGTTTGCTAGACAATGTGCTAGTCATCTGCAGAATGATTACCGAGTTCAATGTATAAAGAATATACAAAGAATATACCAGCTACCTCTACTGGTGGCTGCAGGTAATTAACACGTCATCATTCAAATCTATGGCAATGCAGCTCCGTCCGCATCAGTGAATAGATCCAATAATTATATTAAGAAATCATGAAGCAATGATTTTTAAAGAGGACCTGTCACCTAACCAGGCATGGTGATCTAATTACAGCACTGGATACAGCATGTCTGCAGCATGCAGACAAGGTGTCACCCAGCACTTGAGCAGCCCTGTACCCCGAGATAATTCAGTTAGAAAACTTACATGCTCCAGCCACTAAGGAGGTGGCTAGGGGCTGCAGCCAAGGGCAGATTCACACCGGCAGGGGGTGTGAATCTGCCCTTGGCTGCAGCCCCTAGCCACCTCCTTAGTGGCTGTAGCATGTAAGTTTTCTAACTGTATTATCTCGGGGTACAGGGCTGCTCAAGTGCTGGGGGACCCCTTGTCTGCATGCTGTAGACATGCTGCATCCAGTGCTGTAATTAGATCACCATGCCTGGTTTGGTGACAGGTCCTCTTTAAACCTTTTTAAGGGGAACCTGTCAGCTCGATTTAGCCCCTTAACCTTGCTAGCACAGTTGTAAAACACGGCTTAGTAACTTACATATTTCCACGGTAATGAGGCATCCAGTCTACAAACGTAGATTGACATGGGCGGTCTCCAGGGCTCTGTATCCCCTCTTCCCTGCCCTTATCACGCCCCGCTGGACGTCATCATTGACTTCACTTCCCTGGAGCGCCCCCGGCTCGGTGATTCAAATCTCCCCCTTGTGTGTATGACGCCGCTCCAGTGTCATCTCCGCACTTGCACCTTGTGAAGTCTTTCAGGGTGCACGGAGCGGCTTCATTTGCTCAGTGCGCATGCTAAGAAGGCCCGAGCTGTCAGGTAGGACTGCTGAGCATGCTCACTGAGCGTTATGAAGACGCTCAGTGCACCCTGAAAGACTTCACAAGGCGCAGGTGCGGAAATGACACCAGAATGGTGTCACACACACAGAGCGGGGAGATTTGAATCACAGAGCCTGGGGCTCGCAGGAAAAGGCATGATGATGCCCAATGGAGCGTCATAAGAGCAGGGAGAGGGGGAGACAGAGCCCTGGAGACCGCCCATGTCAGTCAATGGACATAGACTGGATGCCTCATTACCATGGAAATATGTTACTAAGTCGTTTTTTACAAACATAGTGTAGTATTAGGTTAGAGAGGAATGGTTAGGGATGTGTTAGCAAGGTGCAGGGACAGGTAGTGATAGGTTAGGGGGCTAAATCGAGCCGACAGGTTCTCTTTAAATTAAGTTGTCATAGCTTACACATCAAATAGTCAAGTGGCATTATTTTAGCTAGGAAAAAAAAAAAAAAGCATAATTTTTCAATCTTTTAAAACTCTCTAACAACCATTTTTTATGTCCCTCCTAGTTTGTACAGGACAAAAGGGACTATATTGTTTTGTTTGCAGTTTGTAGCTGATCATAATGACAAGTCTACTTTATAGCAGCAAATGAAAATAGTCCTAAAAAAACAAAAAAGGACCAGCTAAGAGTGGCTACATATTTCATTTGGGCTCCTTTCTCATCTGCGTTTATATGTCATTTGCGGCAGATCCGGCAGATGTGGCGACATTTGCCGGATCTGCCGTGCAACGGCCGACTTGCGGCACTGATTCGGCAAGCCCAATTCATTCTCTATGAGGCTTGTGGTCAGGTGCAGCAAGTGCAGTTTTGCTGGATCCGGCACTTGCAGCCGCGCAAATAAAATGCTGCTACGGTAGCAGCGTTTTTTTTTCCAGTGCCGCAAGTGCCGGATCCGGCAAAACCACACTTGCTGCATCTGAGCAAGAGAGAATGAATGGGGCTTGCCAAATTAGTGCCGCAAGTCAGCCGTTACACGGCAGATGCCGCAAATTACATATAAACGCAAATGTGAAAGCAGCCTTATGATATCTCTAAGAAAGCTGCTACTAACAACTTTGCTTTGTGTAGGAGAAAAATCTATCACCTTCAGTCCTCGAAGTAACTGATAAATAAGGAATTGGATGTGATCATCCGTCAGCTTCTGGCACTTCACAATGTTATTTAGGTCTGCTCCCATAAGATTCGTTACTAGATACCTGTTGAAAAGAAACAAGATTATAGAACAAGACAACAAACACCACTTTTTCACAATTCTTACTGTTCTGCAAACTGAGCACCTAAAGAGTCTATGTCATTTTATGGGAAAGCTACCTCTACAGTGATTAAAGTGAATTTTACAGTAGGATCAATCCTCCTAAGCCATACATATGGACATGCAGGTAAAAGGAAGCTGAAAAAGTACATCCTTGGTCCTTGCCATAAAACCTGTTTCTTGTTAGGCTATATTGGGAGACAAAAAAACTCTACTTTTCTCAATCGCCTCATTGGGGTGGGGGTGGGGGGTTGGGGGACAAAACCAAGGGATAATCTAAAGGCTATTTCTGGGGTGGGAAAAGAAAATATTCTGTTGAAATCATAGAACCTACCGGTTATGCTCAAGCATAGGTTTTGCTACTGCTACCTGCAGTATTCTTCCTGTCAAAACGTGCATCTGCTAGGGCAAAGATATGGGCCCTGAAAATGTTTTTAAAAAGTATGTACTGATGCCCAAGTAGATGAAGATGCCCAAGTAGATGCCTTACAGAGCAGTAGGGCCAAAGCCTGATGATAAAACGCCCAGCAAGTTCTCATTGCCCACGGAGAGGGCACCCTGATCTTAACTGGTGGTGCGCTGTTCTTTGATTTATAAGCTTGAATATTGGTTGTTTTTATCCAGTGAGAGATTGTTTCTTTTAAAGCGGCTTGACCTCTACAAAGCCTGCTTGGTAAGGGACCCCTTCACATCACATTTTTTCCTGTCTGTGGGGATCCTGCTTTTTGCAGCGGAGCCTGCAAGGCACAGGCAAGTGGGGCTATACTTTCACTTTAGCAGCGTATCTACATACATTGCGAATGTGAAATAAAAGCAAGCAATGGTTTAAAAAAATAAACAAAATAAAATGCTCACCTTCTCCACCGAGTGTCTTGCGATGCCAGGCGTCCACCTCTGATGGCTGCAGGACTTTAATCAGCTGACGTGTCACATGACAGCATCAGCTGAGCTGTTTAAATCGCCCACCCGCCGAGCAATTTAAACCGCTCAGCTGATGCTGTCATGTGACATATCAGCTGATCGGTTTGCCGCCCCCTTCCCGGTCAGCTGCTAAAGGTCCTGCAGCCATCGGAGGTGGATGCCTCGCATAGTGGGACTCGGCGGAGAGGTGAGCATTTTCTTTTTTTTTTTTTTAACAAATTGCTTTATTTAATGTCACTTTAGCAGTGTATGTGGATACACTGTTAAAGTGAAATTACACTGAATAGATCAGATTGTGCGGTCTCACCCGATTTAATGAGAAGAAAAGGTAAGACAATATCCTCATTAAAAGGAAAAGACGAAGTATGTCGGAGCTGGCTTCAGGACAAACGTATCCTGGTGAAGAACCAGGTAGGGAGCTTGGCAAGAAAGCACTGCCAGCCCTGAAACCCTTCTGATTGAAGTGATGGCTATAAGTAAAGCTGCCTTAAAAAGGAAAGTAGAAGCACGTGTCTCCCTGATAGTTCTCCCTGTGAGACCTCCAAAAATAGGTTAACATTTCAGGAATCTAAGGCTGGCGGATAAGGAGGCTCAATATGCACCACCCAGTGGAGAAAGCTTTGAAGCTGCATATCAAAATTTAAGTTCACCTGAAACAAGATAGCCAGGATGAAAACCTGACCCTTAAGGGAATTAAGCACTAGCCCTGACTCCAACTCAGACTGCTGCCAGTAAAGAAGTGTCTGATGGACCGCTCAGAGCTTCAGAATGTTGATTGGGAGAAGTTTCTTCTGGTTGACCCATGCCATCGGTGAGGTTGGCATCTGTAATCCGAACCTGCCATTGAATGGGACGAAAGGCGCAATCCAGAGTGAGAAAGGGTAAGGATAACCACCACTTAAGGGAAAGGCGTCAGTGAAGTGGAAGATTAATAGGTCGATCTATGTATTGTACCCATCTGTCCCAACAGGCAAGAAGTGTGTTCTGCAATAGTCCTGAATGTAATTGACTGAATGAGATTGCCTCAAATGTCGCCATCATCTGTGCCAAGACCCTAATTCAAAACCGGAGGGAATGCTTGCCCGGATACTTCAGGGTTTGGATGGAAAACTGAAGGGTGTCTTTCTTCCAGAGGAGAAAACTATAAGAAAAGTAGAAATGCGCACATAGGGTCTTATCCGGGTGTAACAGGGGTGTTGTATTGTGTGCTGTTGCACTAACCTTAAGTTGTTGTGAGAGTCACAACAACTATTTAAGCATAAGCCGGCTTGCAGCACTCCGCTCAAGGGAAACCGATTAAAGCATTAGATGAAAGATGGTAATTTGTGCGCTGCGTCTGTCCGTTGGTTCCAAGAAATTCAAGGAATCACAAGATGTTAAAAGCAATACCTTCAAGGTCTACTTCTTATGCGTTTCGTGGTACTTCAGACCACTTAATCAGAGATCCACAAAGGTTGTGAATCTTGTGATTCCTTGGATTTCTTGGAACCAACGGACAGACGGCAGCGCACGAATTACCATCTTTCATCTAATGCTTTAATCGGTTTCCAGAGGAGGTAGAGTAAGACACCTGAGCTATGGCTAAACAGGAGGAAGTCGGGGCACCAGAGCCGGTAGCCTGCCGGGTGGACAATCACGGAGCAAACAGGTGACAACGGGAGGTGCCCGTCTCAAAGCACAACAATCCAGCAATTCAATAAAGTAGAGACGGCACTCACCCGTTTAGAGATCGGTGATTTATTTAGGGAACAAACAATTCCGTGCAGGGAGGGAGAGAGGAGCAGCTGACGACGGCACCGTTTCGCGCTTATGCGCTTCCAGGGTCCACGTGGAAGCGCATAAGCGCGAAACGGTGCCGTCGTCAGCTGCTCCTCTCTCCTCCCTGCACGGAATGTGTTTGTTCCCTAAATAAATCACCGATCTCTAAACGGGCGAGTGCCGTCTCTACTTTATTGAATTGTAAGACACCTGAGCTGCCTTGAGAATTATCCCTAAAAAAGTATAGTAACTAAGTAGGAACTAGCATGGATCTTGTCAGGTTAACAATCCACCTGAATTTATTTAGGGCTCATAGAACGATCTGCAAACTCTCTAATTTATGGGACAGTGTAGGAGAGGAGCCATGGCAAGACAACCCAATAGGGATTTATCACTACTTCCAAGGAGTGCCATGACTGGGGCCAAGATCTTCGTAAATACTCTGGGCATTGTGGCCAAACTGAATGGCATAGCCCTGAATTGAAAGTGATCCAGGTCGATCACATATCAAAGGCAACACTGGTGAGCCATACACATTGGTACATGCATGCAAGCGTCCTGATTTGGTAACAGAGTGGAGAGACTCCATCTTGAAATGATGTAGCCACACCCACCTAATGAGTCACTTCAGGTCCAGGATAAGACGCACCGAGCCGTTCTTCTTGGGGGCTAATGAAAAGATTTGAATAGAAACTCCTGAACAATTCTGGGGAGGAAACTTTTGCAATCACCCCTTCCTGGAGTAAGGAAACTTTAGCTTGATCGAATTGAGACCTTATGCTGAGGGTGGCTGCTCTATTTCATAGCCTAAAGACTTGACTTCTTTGACTCATATTGCTGATCTCCCACAACCATGCCATCTGAACGAGGGAAAACACAACCAACCCACCAATTAGACACATATAAAAGCCTTAACCCTTCTGTTGCTTACCTGGATGCTCAGGATTCCTACTGTATGGATGGGTATCTCTTGGAGAAGGATATCAGCAAAGGGATGGAGTGAAGGGTCCAGTCCATTTAATGACTATGGCCTATTGAGGCAAAAGGTATTTTTGCTCCTATCGTATGAGCAAAAATGTTACCCTGTCTGACTCAAAAAGGCGGGACCTTCGGCGATAGCCTGTAAGATCATCTTAGGAGCCAAATCTGCTCTCCATATCTTGAGCCACAGCATGTGGGGGTAGCCATGCAAACTGCTTAAGCTTGGTGGAGCATTCAGCCCCAACAAGGACTCCAAACATAAATATTTACCTGCCTGCGCAACTGATATGCACTTCTTCAATTACTACTTCTGAAATACCAGTAAAAAGCGCAACGCATGTGCCAAAACCATAAGGCCTTAGAAAATCAAGTGGCGGCGAAGCCGACAAGACATTTTTGACTGTACATCACCCCGCCGTGTAGCCATGTTGAAATTTCCATCCTATTGTAGCCTAGGTCTGGACACACCCTTACATGCAGGTTTTTAATTACACTTAGTGGCACAGAAACCCATACATGCAATTTATACCGCAGGCAGACGCACAAAAGGTAGAACCCAGTAAGATGACGTTGGGTTACTGGGCTCAGATGCTATGGCCAGCACATTTGCCAAGTTCTCAGTTTTTTTCACTGACTTTATGCCCCATTCACACTTGAACAGCTCCACATACAGCTTTGCCATTTGCATTCATTAGCCAGTAAGCTACTTGACATTTCACAGGGTGTGTGTGCAGAAGAATAATTTTCTCTTGCTTTCTGCTTCATGCACTCGTTTGCTGTGTGTGGCAGGAAGGTGTTAAGACTTTGGATATTCTATTGACATTTTGTGCATTTTGCCTCTTCAAAATAGTGTCCGTTTCTTCACTTTTGTTCATGTGATCCTCCTCTCTGCTTTAAAAACTTCAGCCTACCATCCAGTCATGCTCGAGTATTCAGTTTGAATTCCAGGCTTCCTGTGCTTTACCAGTGCGCTCCACCGCCTGCTGATCTGCTATGGATTTTCTAGCAACTGCAATTGGACTCCAGCAACCTCACCTGCCTCCAGCTACGCTCCTGCTTCTAGCTGACGGTGCTTAGTTCCCTGACACTGCTTCGGTGTCACCAGTCGTGTGTCACGTTAGCCTCATGTGCCCTGCCAGCACATACAGAACTATTGTTTATTGTGCAGATGCAGCAATCTGGACATTTGGTACTCTTAAAGCTGCACTACACTAATACACTAATTTTGAACTTGTTTTTTCTATGGATTTCCATTCCCATGCCTCTGGGTGTATATTCTTCTTGACTGTTTTTCTCCATCGGTTTCTCTCTGTTAGAATTACTTCTATAGACTTTCTTATTTATGTTATCGTGCTAGGGGCTTTCAGTTGGTACCAGTTTGATGAACTTATTTTCTGCACTTAACATTATATCTTTTAATGTGTGTTAATTATAGACTTTCTCACCTTTAAATTTGGTTTCAGTGTGTCTGTGCACCCACTGCTAATAGATTCCTGAGTAATCCTGAAGTACATTACAGAAGGAGTGTGCTGGCGTACGGACCTCCACCCCGTTCTAGACCATAACCATGTTTAGGTACCCTAATCTGGCTGAATCGTGGCGAGATTATACAGACTGTATTCTCTGTCACTATGTGAGTAAAATGGAATGCACAATTCCATTGTGTTACCCAGAAGAGGAATCTGAAAAAGGAAAAAAAAATGATTAACGCCTAACGTAACGTCTACAACAGGTCTGTAATGAACCATGCCTCCAGCTGACACTAGAAAAAAAAAAAACTGAGGAAGCCTGATGCTAGCAGGCAAGGTATAGTCTGCTGGGGAGAAGTCAATTTTCAGTTATTATTATTTAATGACTTTCAGCTTGAACTCGAGCCATGACGATTTGATGAATTAACAATTTGTAGGAAAATTGATCTTGTGCACACCTAGATAGGGTCTTCTCCGCCATTATCTTAATAGTATCAAGCCATCAGATTGCTGGTCTTCCTCTTTGCCTTGTTCCTTATTTTCATCTGAACATACTGTTCTTTGCCAGCGCTTGCTCGCTTCATATGATGTGTCCATAGTCGGCAATAGCTTGTTGATCCTTCTTCTAGTAACATGTCTGGTTTCATTAGTTCCAAAATAGATTAGTTTGTTCTTCTTGCCATCGTTGGTATTGATATCATCCTTCTCCAGCATCACACTTCGAAAGGCATTGATTGTTCTTCTGTCTTGTTCCTTTATTGTCCAGGTTTTACATTCATATCTTACTACAGTAAAGACCAGACTATGTACGAGTTGTGTCTTCGTCCCTAGTGATATGTTCCTTGATTTGAAGACCTTGGACAGATTTCATTGTTGTTTTACCCATAGCCATTCTCTTATTGACTTCTGGTGTCACCACTGCAGTTTGAGGGATCATTGTCTGAATACGTTGAAGTCCTTTACAACTTCCACTTCTTAGTCATCCATCTTAAATGTGTCCCTGTTGTACCTGACAGTAGTTAAGATTTCTGTCTTCTTTGTACTGAGTAGAAGTCCAATGTTCAAGCTTTTCATATTGACACTACATATTTAGTCCTTTATGCCATCTACACTTGTTGCTATTAATGTCGTGTTTTCTGCATATTTAAGATTGTTGATGACACATCCAGTAACATAGATTCCTTATTTTTTCTGAAGTCCAGCCTTCCTGAAAATAGATTCTGCATATAAATTAGAGAAATAGTGACAAGGTGACAATGTGCAACCTTGTTTGACACCTGGCTTTACTAACCATGCAGTGTCAAATTGTTCCATTTGGACTGTTGTTTTTTTGGTTGACGTAAAGGTTGTTAATATAGAATGTAACGTTACTGTCAGACTCCAGGTGGCAGCAGATTATCCCTATGGTTTCTCTGTCCCCTAATGAAGCGACCGAGAAATAAATAACTTGTATCTGATGTGTTATTTCAGAGAAATATACATTTTTCTTATATGTAAATGAACTGTTAAGATCTATGGGCTGGACAGTGATCTCCATGAGAATCTGCCTCTAAATGAAAGATGGCATTACCAGGGTTAGACATGCAATGGTCAACATTCTGCTCTCATGATCTTCATGTCTCATACTGGAAATTAATGTTCCCTTTCAGCTACAACAAGCTCTGGAGTCAGATTTCCAGGGAGATTTATGCTCGGCCCATAGATCTTAAAAAGGTTGTCTACTACTTGGACAACCTCTTCTCATTCCCAAAGTGTGCCCCCATAAAAATAAAAAAAAAAAAGACTAAACTCACCTCTGGTGCAGTTCTAACGATATCAGAATGTGCGTTTCCCAGCACACATGACATTGTTAAACACGCGAGTCGCGCGACCAATCAGCAATGGCTTTTCCTTCTCCTCAGCTTCAGACACAGGAGTACTCAAAAGGAAGTGAGCGGCTAGCTGCAGCACTGTTAATTACATAATTATCCAATGTTGGGGAGAAGGAAGCAGTCGGTGATCACTATGGGGTTTAAGTGACAATGTCACATGGGCACTTGGAATGCTAGTTCTGAGACCACTAAAACCACGCGATCAGCACAGGGAATATAAGCTTATTTTCATGGGGGCGCATATGGGGAATGAGAATGGGGTTGTCCAGGTAGTGGTCAACCCCTTTAACAGCTCATTTACATATAAGAAAAATATGAATTTCTCCCAATAATACATTGGATCACAGATATCAAAGTATACTTATATTCAGCTTCCTATGACAAAAATGCCCATAATGTTGGCTTAGGGAGCTTGATCCTACTGATAAATTCCCTTTAATATAGTAGTATCAGTCAACTCCTGTGTATAAATCCATTTAATATATACAGTAATTATGGTATAGCAAAGCTTTACTAGCTCGATACATTTATTACAATATTTTAGGATCTACAAAACAGACAGGCTTGATGTGCTTATAAACAGTTTTTATAAGTCCCACAATAAATTCAGAAGGTGAGCTGGCCTACTGACAGGTAACGTCTTAGGCCTTTGGAGTGAAGCCATTTGCACCTCCACCCTGCTGACTATGATGCAGTTGTTAGTCTGCTCCAAATGTGGAAGAGATGACTAACAGACGTGTATAATACAGGTGATATTTGTCCCATCGAATATTTCTGAAATGTTGAGGATAAGCAGGCTCCGGCAGCTATTTAATAACTAGTCCAATTATATTCTGCTGGTATTACCTTCCAGTTTCATACATAGACCTGATAATTTTACTTTGTGGCATAGATAGGCATATATGAGGAACGGACACTGGAACATTGGCTATGAATTAGGACCACTATAGTACATCAGTCCCACTATGTGTAAACACTGGTGATTTTGTTTCATTGTTCAAGATTTGAGGAATATGGGAAACAAAAAAATTATCGTGA
Organism: Allobates femoralis; assembly: GCA_033576535.1. Taxonomy (NCBI): domain Eukaryota; kingdom Metazoa; phylum Chordata; class Amphibia; order Anura; family Aromobatidae; genus Allobates; species Allobates femoralis. Next base: position 306,099,698 of record JARQOC010000004.1, read on the forward strand.
TAGCTGGCAAAATTCCTCAAAAGGACTGCCTGTTTATTTTTTTTTCGTAATCAATAAAATAAATAAGAACAGCTGTTACTTACCCTTTGCCCCATCAGCCACTGTCTCCAGTGTTTGTTATTGTGGCTGTAGCAATGGTATCACGTCAAAGTGATATGACAATTATAGCCAATCAATGGACTTAGTGGTTTACTACAATCTACATCAGCATCATTGCTGGGCCCAGTGATTGGCTACAGCGGTCACACCATTACATGTGAGGTCACCACTGCAGCCACATCAATAGAGGCTGGAGGCAGTCCACACAACTGGTGCTGGAGTGGAACAAGGTAAGTGTAGCTATCTTTATATGTTTAGACACAGGAAACCAACAAATGACAAAAATTATAACAAATAAACCATCCACTACCATAAGTAACTTTTCTCCCAGGAGAAAGGAAGGATCGGGTACTTAAATTCAAACTGCCCAATCTTTTTCACATGAAAATCACGTGCCAGGTTGGACTGAAGAGGTCCACAGACATTACACGGTGTGCAGAATTCTTAGGCAAATGAGTATTTTGATCACATGATACTTTTTATACATGTTGTCCTACTCCGAGCTGTATAGGCTTGAGAGCAAACTACCAATTAAGTAAATCAGGTGATGTGCATCTCTGTAATGAGGAGGGGTGTGGTCTAATGACATCAACACCCTATATAAGATGTGCTATATTATTAGGAAAATGCCTTTCCTTAGGCAAAATGGGTCAGAAGAGAGATTTGACGGGCTCTGAAAAGTCAAATTGTGAGATGTCTTGCTAAGGGCCCTTTCACATCAGCGTTTTTCGTAATTCGCGGCAGATGCGGTGAAAAAACCGCATCTGCCGCATAACCGTTCCACTTGCGGCACGGTTGCGGTTTTTCCCATAGGAAGTATAGGGGGACTTGCGGCAGATGCGGCAAGTGCGGTTTTGCACTTGCGGCAGGTGCGGCAGCGAAAAAAACCGCGGCTGACCGCGGTTTTTTTCGCTGCCGCACCTGCCGCAAGTGCAAAACCGCACTTGCCGCATCTGCCGCAAGTCCCCCTATACTTCCTATGGGAAAAACCGCAACCGTGCCGCAAGTGGAACGGTTATGCGGCAAACGCGGCAGATGCGGTTTTTTCACCGCATCTGCCGCGAATTACGAAAAACGCTGGTGTGAAAGGGCCCTAAGGGATGCAGCAGTCTTGAAATTGCCAAACGTTTGAAGCGTGATCACCTAACAATCAAGCATTTCATGGCAAATAGCTAACAGTGTCACAAGAAGTGTGTTAGGCAAAAAAGGCACAAAATAACTGCCTACGAATTGAGGAAAATGAAGCGTGAAGCTGACAAGATGCCATTTGCCACCAGATTTGCCATATTTCAGAACTACTACGTTACTGGAGTATCAAAAAGCACAAGGTGTGCTATACTCAGGGACATGACCAAGGTAAGAAAGGCTGAAAAACGACCACATTTGAACAAGAAACATAAGATAAAACGTCAAGACTGGGCCAAGAAATATCTCAAGACTGATTTTTCAAAGGTTTTATGGACTGATGAAATGAGAGTGACTCTTAATGGGCCAGATGGATTGGTCAGAGGCTGGATCAGTAAAGGGCAGAGAGCTCCACTCAGACTCAGATGCCAGCAAGGTGGAGGTGGGGTACTGGTATGGGCTGGTATCATCAAAGATGAACTTGTGGGACCTTTTCGGGTTGAGGATGGAGTGAAGCTCAACTCCCAGACCTACTGCCAGTTTCTGGAAGACAACTCCTTCAAGCAGTAGTACAGGAAGAAGTCGGTATCGTTCAAGAAAAACATGATGTTCATGCATGACAATGCTCCATCACATGCATCCAACTACTCCACAGCGTGACTGGTCAGTAAAGGTCTAAAAGAAGAAAAAATAATTACATGGCTCAGTTGTTCACCTGATCTGAACCATATAGAGAACTTGTGGTCCCTCATAAAATGTGAGATCTACAGGGAGGGAAAACAGTACACCTCTCGGAACAGTGTCTGGGAGGCTGTGGTGGCTGCTGCACACAATGTTGATCGTAAACAGATCAAGCAACTGACAGAATCTATGGATGGAAGGCTGTTGAGTGTAGAGATTCTACAGTGTAAGGGGGCAGTGTGAGTGGACACTGAAGAGGGTACCCAGTATGGAAAGTGGACAGCATGTGGTATTGTGGGGGTGGGGGGAACTGAACATTGCAATTGATCGCTGTACCAAGTTTGGCGATATATATTAATATACTGATTAGGGTGAATGCCCATAATCAGGATTAGCAGCGTTTTGGACGCAGCACATTTTCACTGTGTCCAAAACGCTGTGATCTACAGTACAATCACAGTGGATGGATTTATAGAAATTCCATGCCTACTGCGCTTCTTTTAAAAGCAGCACAAACTGAAATGCAATTCGGCTTCCCAAGCCTCAGTGTATCAATTTAGACTTCCGGAGTCGTGAGTGTTCTCTGCACCCAGAGTCCTGATCGTGGGCTTGAGTGCTGCTTTCGCCAGTGTAGAACACTAGCGTGTTTGCAGGAGAAAACACCCTGCATCCAGAAAGCAGCATGTCCTGATTGTAGGCACTTAACCTTATAATTCTGGTAGTATTCCTTTACGGTTATTGCTTCTGATTTTGAACACATGTAGCAATCCATAACTTGTCAGACAACATGATACATGGCTATATTAATAAAGTAATGTGCCATCTGACAAGTTAATTACCATACTATAATGTATTTATGCTAGGAACATTATTCATAAATTTTAGCACTGTAGTATGCCAAGTGTGCAGTATACTCACTGTCAGCTCTTGGCTCTGCTTGCTAGATCTAACCGTCAAATGAACAAAATATGCGATTTTCAAACTTAACAAGTAAATGAAAACTAGCTTATCTGCCTGCTTCTCTTATATGAGGCAACCCAGTCACTGAATAACAGGCCCATGTTGTCTTGTGAAATATTCACCCCTCCTCAACCCCTGCAAAGATATGCAAAATGAGCAGATAAATGGAAGTTCGAGATGAGCGGATAAATGGAAGTTCAAGTTCTGTGGGTTCAGCCGGCCATTAGATAAAGTGCAGACCAGTGGAAATTCAGGTTCTGGGTGTTCAGCCGGACCTTATAAAAAGTTCTGCTCTAGTCCCAAACTTGACCTGAACCTCGTTGGAAGTCACTGACTGGGCAGTTTGGCTCTCCAGCCACATACGGTCAGCCATAAACAAAGCATGTTTGGGGGAGGGTTTTCTTTTTTGTATACACTACATCTGATAACGCTGATTTTACCCCCAGTCTGAGCCATTCAAACACTGCCAGCACCTCACAATGGGTTGAGCACGGTGTACCTGGTCACTCCAGTGGTTTGCACACGTAAACAATCCGAACTATGAACTTGAACACTGATTTTTTTTCACATTGAACTTTAAAGTTCGTGTCCACCTTTTATAAATTTGAAAAAGCATGGTCAAAATGGATGGATATGCCAGAATTAATTCCTGCCTATGCAAATGGATCGATGCTTTCAACAATATGTCTAACTTTATTGTTTGACTCTGTCTGGAAAGGCATAATGTGATGTGTAAAGTATTTGTGACTGTGGGTAGATTTCGGATTAGGGGTGGGGGAGGGAAGAGTTTGGGATTGTTGTTATTGTACTATACTAATCAGACGAAATGTACGCATGTTTAATAGGGGGGAAAAAAACCTTATAATGATTTGAATAACATAAAAAGAAAAAAATAATTAAAGTGTTCAGGTCCGCTCATCTCTAGTAAAGAGCTTTAGGTACAATTTTAGCTCAGCAGCTAACATTTTACAAACTCCAGATGAAACCAAACAGAAGTTTAGTTGTTTCAAAGTTGCTGATTTTGTACATTCAAGCTAGGTAATAACTATAATGATTTGTATAAATAGGGAAATAAAAACAGGAACGGAGCTCTTAAAACAGAAATGAGAATGTGCCAAGTGCCATAGGTGTTTGTCAGCAACGAAAAAAGGTGAGCTGTCAGCAGACCGGTCACCTGCTCATTGTGAAGACATGTGCTGTCCTGCACAAAACAAGCATGTAGTGTATAGAATAATATAACACCACACTATTATTACAGTACTTGCCTATTTAAAAGGGTTTTCGAGCCTTGCAGTATGTTCAGCAGTGTGAACACCAGACTGATATTGTAGTAAAGAGAAGGGATTTCCACTAATGATGTATTGAAGTTTAGAGGCCATTGTTTAGACAGCAGTAACTACTTCTGAGCAAGGAGGACTATATTAAGAAGCTGCTAATTATTATTATTATTATTATTATTATTTATTTTATTGATATAGCGCCATTAGGTTCCATGGCGCTTTACATGAGGATGAGGGAGACAAGAACAAGTACACTAAATCTAGGCAATCAGGACGTACAGGTACAGAAGGGGCAGGGACCCCATCTACGAGGGCTCACAGTCTACCATAGATTGCATACAAACCAAGCCAGACATGTCTCTCAAAGCAAGGATCACTAAGCTACGCCTTGCCTACTTTGGACCATAATATGAAGAGCGCAAGCACTGGAGAAGGACATCATGGTCAGGAGAATAAAAGGAACAAGGTGAAGAGGAAGATCAGCAAATCAATGGCTTGATACTATCAAGTAATGACAGAAGATCCTGGTGGACCTATCTAGGCTTGTACAAGATTGATCTTCCTACAAAAAGTGTTCATCCATCAAGTCAACATGGTTCGAGATATTATAATAATACACATAACTCACACTTTGTGTATAGAAAACCACAACAACCTTTGAACGACACATCAGGAATCAAGATTAGAGATGAGTGAATTGCTGTAACCCATGGTGCCTCTTCAGAATTAGTTGACCAGGAGCAAAGTCATCTCCGCAGCATGAGGCACACCACCTAGGGCCTACTAAACAGACAAAACAGGTAAGAGGCTGCTCGCAGGGCACAGAATTCTGACGTGGCCTCTAGGCCAGTGTCCTTTGAAATGATCCACTCATCTAGGTAAGATAGTGCTGTCTGCAGACCTGAAAATATTCATACATCAGAGTGTGACAACCTTCAGTGTCAGAATACTCCATTTTCCTTCAGTTTAGAGAAAACCATGCACGCTTCCACTGAGATGTTGTCTAACTTTCTGGGTACTTTTCCAAAAATGGACAAGCTCCTGATAAGCTGTGGTTGGAAATGCAAGTTCTCTAAAGGTTTGAGAGTCATAGGTATGGTTACATTGCGAATGGATCTCTTAATATACACATGGTCCAAGCACTCTATATTATATTATTCCAACACACAATCACAGGCCTGATAAGTCCTTCAATTAAAATCATGCACGTTCTCTTTCACCAGCAAAGACATAGCCATAACGGTGCTGTTTTACTAATTAAATAGAAACCTTTAGTGAAGAAATCCTTTTGTGGTTGTTCTTTAATCAGCTTTTGAGGTTTGTGTGTAATAAGATTTAGGTGCAAAGGGGCAGGACTGTGCGTAGGGTCTTTAGCTTCTGTCCCGGCCCCTCCATCTGCCTTTGGCATTTATAGGACAGGTCACTCTTTTTTGAGTGACCTGCCTCGTTTTAAAGTTTGCCGTCCTAACCATGGGTGGCACTTGCACAGACTGATTTTGCAACAGTCTACAATAAAAATGGCGCCAGTGGCGGTGTGTGCGCAGATTCATCTGCCCGGCAGTAAATAGACTACTAAAGTGAAAAAAAAAAAATCATTGATAATGCAAAATCATGGCCTCCGCTATGCTAGGTAGACACTAAAGGGGCCGTCACAAGCGTCAATATCGCTGCTGCTCGTAACGTTGCAGCGATATTGAAGCGTGTGACATTGTGATCAACCAGCGATAAATCACTGGTTGATCATCGCCAGGTTTTTGGACTGGACAGAAAACCTGGTGATGGTCGCCCGATGTACACGCAGCATCGCTTCGTGTGACACCTGGAGACGCGATCAGCCGGCTGGTATCCAGGGTAAACTGCGGGTAACTAGGCAGCGCGCGCTGCCTAGATACCCAATGTATACCTTAGTTACCAGCCTTCTCCGCTCACCGGCTGGTATCTAAGGTACACAACGGGTAACTAGGGTCCCTAGTTACCCGCTGTGTACCTTAGATACCAGCCGGTGAGCGGAGAAGGCTGGTAACCAAGGTATACATCAGGTATCTAGGCAGCGCGCGCTGCCTAGTTACCCGCAGTTTACCCTGGATACCAGCCTGCAGACATTGTGGAAACGATATTTACATCATTTGCACGATGTCGCTGGTAAAATGATCGCTGGTGAGTCTCCCTGTGTGACAGCTCACCAGCGATCATCCGTCAATGTCGCCAGGATCAGATCGCTGGCGACATTGACATGTGTGACGCCGGCTTAAGATCACAGAGAATACCAAGATCTATTAAAAGCTTAGTCATTAGTAAAAGGTAAGAAAAAGACAAAGGAAATCAGCTACATAAGGTTTTAAAATTACTCCAATATAGTATTATTAATGCCATGACTGATTCACAAGAATTCTTGAGTGTTTGCCCCTATCAAAACAAAAACAGATATGCTAAACCTCCAGCATTGTCCTCATCGTTCCAGCGGTGTTATCACTCGCTCTGCTGTAGCTCACAATCACCCCAATCAAAACCAATTTCCCTCTTTCAGTCTTTGGACATATCAAACCGCAGCCAACTGAATAGTGGACTACACTTCAAACAATCTAGTGGTTTCTCAAGGAAACAAAATCTGCATTTAATTCTACTACCAAATGGTTACTCATAACTATTGTGGACTTGATGTATGAGCTGCCACTCCATGGTGTGAAAATACTTACACTTCATTAAAAGTTTCCACTGAAGTAGATGGTGTAAAGACATCGAGTAGTCCTATGACCTGAAAAACAAATTATATTTTTTAACTCGAGAACATTACAAATTCAAAAGACATTGATTTTAAGTAGGAGAAAATAATTTATTTTTTCCTAGATTCATTGTATAAGGAAATTGTCCAGCAGTTCTGCTGCCAAATACGTCTTAGATTTAATGGCCTACAAGGATAATTGAGTTATGCCATGTAAAGAGAATCCAGAAATGTATTGGTTAAGTAGAGACGTCTTGTCACATAATGAAAAACCATCAAGCAGAACTGAAGAGTCTGCTCCCATCGTTCTATTTAGTGCAACAATATTCTCTATTTGTATTATATATAATAGAAATGGATCCTACGGTCAACCTGTGCCCACATATCATCATACCTGATATATCACTGACTAATATGGTAACACTTTCAAGGGCTTGTCTAATTGTTTATCCTTGGAATAGCACCACTACCTTACCTCCTTGGCTTCCCGTTTGTCACAAGGAGCTGCACTCTTGAAGATTGACAGTTTAGGCTGACGCCTTGTCTAGGATACCAGCCACCTCTGATACACTCCAAAAGCGGCTGGTGGCCTACGCAATAAGAAATAATAAAAAGCTCTCTCTTCTTCAGAGCAGACAGGATTTTTAATAAGAGGTAACTTGCAAACTCTATTTCACTTTGCAATTTTATCCATTAAGGTGGAGCTCCCAAGAGAGAATTTTATTTTCCATATACAGACCAAAATGTCCGAACAGACCGCTGCAAATTTACAAGTCACAATGGAGACATACGAGGCTGCAAGTTCAGGAGAATTCCCATCATACCGGGCTTATCAGTATATTGACAATGACATACACTCGTGACAACCTGGCCTGACGAAGAGAAAACAACTCCAACTCCATTTTAGAGATAAGTCCTGTTAGAAAGTCACTAATGAGCTGTGACACACACTTTGCGGTGAGATGACATGCTGAGGATTTACATCCAGAGAAAGCCTTTTATACATTCACCAATAGGGTTAACTCAATTAGAACATCTCAATGTAGGAGTACTTGCTAGAGACAGTCATAAATCACATTCTGATGGATTACATCAGCGGTTATAATAAGATTGGAGCACAGAAATCAATGATAAAAATAGGCCTAAAAGGAACCAAGGCTGAAATTTCAGAATATATTCTTTATGATAGGAAAAGTCTATTCCTTTCACTATTCCTACTCACTGCATTATGCTTACATTTATCTGTAGCAAAGACATTACAGTATGGCCTTATTATTGTAGCCCGGCTCTCTACAGTAAAATGACAGCAGGATGCACTATGGGGTGATGGCAATGACTCACGTAGGCGATGCTCAAGAAACTACATGAAGCCATCTCATGTCTAGAAACAAGGAACAATTAGATTGTCTAGGTGTGTCTGGACCAGAAATAAACAGATTTTTTTTTGAGGACATAAAAAAATAAGTTATTGTGCCAGATTTAATCAGTGAATAAGAGAGTAGCCAGCTCAGCCTGGGTATATACCATGTACACATGGAGCACGGAAAACACCTTGTCCAAGCATGAATTCAATGCAATAGGAAAAAAGGAAAATCCAGCTGCCAAGAAAAATTTCCAGGCTTTAATTTACAGAGATTAAAAAACATCCATAAAGACAGCAATAGTAAGGTGGAACACAATGAAAAAGCTGATCCCAAGACAGGTGGCAAGTCACCGATGACCCGAGGGTAGCTTCACAGCTATGCTTTTTGGATAAATGTCCTTTGTCTGAGCTCAGAATTTGATTGCAGTGGTGATGTGCACTATCAATCTGACGTCATGCTGCAGTCGTAACACAGACTAGATAAGCAGCGGAGAGCGGGCACGAGAGCGGGGATAGGGAGACTACGAGCTGTCTTTGTTGAATCATTTGAAGTCTACGATTGTAAAGTGGAAAACTCCTTTATATAGCCAACTCAAGATGTATCATGCCTATCTACAACTACAAATTACCACTTTTCTACTGCATTCTTTAGCCTTCTCTATGCCACAAATGTCCCATTTGTGATGAACTCTGATGAGGAAATGTCCACTTTTACCAGAATACATTTTTAAACTGTAAATGTCATTTCATTGAAAAAATAAAATAAAACCCAATACTGCACTGGTTGTTAATGATGGTTCACATAGCAGCTAAGATAATGCTTTTTTGTTGCCATATGACTTATTTTCTCACATTTTTCTGTGTTCTTTTAAAACTGCATTTTATGGCTGTATGGGCGTGGCCAGCGTCCCTCAGTGCTGCAGCACTGCGTGTGTTTTCTTCTGAGAGCAGGCTGATAGGGAGCAGTGTGATGTGCCAGCAGAGAAAGGGTTAACGAGATCGTGAGTGAGCTTGTGGAACCAGATGACAGATCAGAAGTTTGTGCCAAAGAAAGTTTGTACTGATCCTGACTTTCTGACATTGCTCAGCATTGTGCTGTAACCTGAGATAATCTGATACATTGTCACCTCATCAGTTGTAGTCAGCAGTGTGGATGTTCTGTAGGCCCCTCCCCCTTTACCGTTATATGATTACATGCCCCGTATTCAGTGTGAAGACGATATGACTGATATGAACATATGTCTGTTTCACACACAGTGTAGAGGTTACACCTTATGGAAGTTCATGAACGGTTTTCAACAGAATTCTCTAATAAAGTATATTTGAAAGTTTATTAAAATCACTTGCTCTACATTATTATAAATAAAAATGTAAACAGTGGTTACGCTTTAAGTTTGCATAAAACTATCGTCTCAGCAGCGCATGTCCTGTGTGTCCAGTCTTTAGGTGGTGTGAAGCGGTCCTACTGACACGTTCACTTGTGCATGACTCATGAGTTAGTTTTTGCATGCCTTAACAGTAACAGGACAGTAACTATTGTTCTTTGTGCACTGAAGTGCAATCTGCCTACCTATACAGGCTAGTAAACAACCACCGATAGGCTTACACGTTGCCAACCATCGTTTAAGGGCAGCCTTCCCTTTTATTTTTTCTTTGTGACAATATCTCATGAAAGGATTATATTTGTGCAATGCTACATGACAGGTTCCACATTATGTAACACACTATTGTGGTCGCACTTTCCTGTAATGAGGTAAGCTTAGGCAATATACATCCTTGCAGCAATTACTAGAGGTTTGATGGCAATAAAGAAAACTATTTGACAAGCTGAGGATTTTCAGACAAAACCTCTTTTTGTCACTCACCATTAAGCTGATTACTTACAAAATGGTAGTAAAAATCAATCATTCTGACCATACAGCCAGTGCGGGTTGATCGATCATCGGGCTCATGCACTTGTATTACAGATCTGTACTGCCTTATGTAAGCGCAGACTTGTCCTCTAGAAGCATGGCTAACAATACCTCCCCATGGAGGAACCCGTAATAGTGCTGCACACTCTCTGCACGTCATACTAAAGTGATCAAAAGGCAAGGAGAGAATGATATAGCATATAAACCCTAACTTATTATTATTATATAGAAAGCTATGTTTTTATAGACACAAACAAGACTAGTGCAGATACAACACTACTATTTGGGACCTGTACTGCAATATAAATAGTGTCCAATGTTACCAGTGCAAAACCAAAATCATTCAATCTCACCCCATTGCTAGAGAAGCTGGAGCACAGAGTAAGGGAAATCTAGTACTAAATCGCCGCGTGTGATAGCTCCTGTCCTGATAAGGCAATCCCCAAATATGGTCCTGTCACACATAGAAAAAATACCCCTATGTCGCTCCCAATGCATTTTATTTTTGAGCCAAGAAATCAGGGGACTGTGGGCTTTTATGGATGTACCAATGCAAAGCATGTTTATTTTTTAAGCTTTTTTTTTTTAACTGGAAAAAGGAGGTTTTTTTTTGTAAGTTTAGTTACTTTTACATTTCAATTCTTTTAAGGATCTTGAACATGCCATCATTTGATTGCTGAGCTGCATATGAGGAAGCAGAATAAACTGCAGTGACAATCAGCAGGTGTAGTGTAGGGAAGTGTATTGTGTACTAAGCAGCACCATAGAGCAGCCTCTGCAGCTTAGCTCCTAGTTTTAATTGTATCCTTTAGGTCCCATTCAGAAATCCATGTGTCAAGTGTTTTGCTTGTGTTTTTGACAGAATATGTACCTATCAGGGTAGGTGCACATGATCTGGAAGCTCCGCATCCTGGACCTGAGGAAGCTGCCTGTGAACAAAGGACGAGTACAGCCGCCCTGTACCCACAATCTGCATTCGGTGCAGGGAGAAGCATAGTGGGCATGGATTTCTAGAAATCCCGTCCAATGCTCTTGTACTGTACAGTGCAACAGTGCAAACATGCTCCGTCAATAACGCTGCAATCCCCAATTGAGTGCATGCAGCCTTAGGCTGGTTTCACATCACATATTTTTTCCTGTCGTGGGATCCTACTTTTGTAGGACCCTCAGAAAGGACAGGTGCCTGTGTCTGGGTCCGTGATTATCACGGATCGGACACAGCGGGGCACTTTCACTTCCACAATGTATAATATACATTGCGGAAGTGAAATATAGTATAAAAGAAAGAGTTAAAAAGTAAAAAAAAAAAACACTATTCTCACCTATCCGCGATCCACCGCTTCCTCCAGCAAGGTCCAGGTGCTTATAGGACCTGCAGTGACGTCACAAGTCGATCAGCTGATCGGGTCACATGACCACAGTTACCGTGGTAACTGCGGTCATGTGACCCAATGACGCTGCCGGGTTGTGGGCATCACCGCAGTCCTATAAGCACCTGAACCTTGCTGGAGGCAGCGGTGGATCGCAGATAGGTGAGAATATGATTTTTTATTTTTAACTTTTTTACTTATTTTCACTTCTAAAATGTATGTATATACATTGCAGAAGTGAAATTAGAGGGTTAGGAACAATTTTAGTGTACTGAGCATGCTCAGTACACTAAAATCAGGTCAGAGGAACGAGCAGCTGTTTCCTCGGACCAGCGCTCATAGGCCCCCATTTTAAACCCGGAGGATCGGATTTGAACTAATTGCCATCTGATTTTGTGGGATCCGATATTTTTCTATACCCAAAATCGGAGCAGTCTCCGATTTGGGCCACAGCAAAAAAAAAAAAAAAAAAAAAAAAAAAAAAAAAAATCAGGCACAAATCGGATCCCACAAAATCGGATGGCAATTAGGCCAAATCCGATCCAATCCGACCCCCATAGGATAACATGCCACGGATGGAAGAAAATCGCAATGTGAAAGCAGCCTTATGGTATATTTGGCTGTTCAAATGTCTTGTGGTCTGCAAAAGAAACAAAAAACAAAAAAAACACTGTGATATGTCAGTTTTTAATCAAAATTACCCATACAAGTCTCTGTGTCCGTGTGTATCATGGACAGCACATGGATGGTATCAGTGTGCAGTCTGTCTGCTGTCCATGATTAAGATTTTAACCTACAGGTGAAATTTTGTAATTTTTTTTCAATACATGAAAATCACTGATTAAACGCGGATGGTAAAAACATGCGCTTGATGCAGAAAATCTTGTTCACATTTATGATGGAACTGATTTTCAACTGCAGACATTTTGGCAAGAGTCAGGTCTAAATATATCCTTACAGAGCAGTATTAGTTTATACAGTAATACAACTGTGCAGCAAGAATGGCAGCCTAATAAAAACCATTGCTTACATTTTCATGTTTCATGTGTTTCAGCAAACGTAACTCCCTGAAGGTCCGCCGTGCGTGGACAAGGGACTGGAAAGGTCGAGAGAGCTTTTTCACCGCCACCTTCTGTCTTGTCTTTGTGTCATAGGCAGAACTGTAAAACAAAATAAATATACCAGAAAATAATTTTAACATTTTTTTTTTTTTTTTACACCATTGCATACCAGAGTACACAATATGAAAAATGTGACCGATAGTACTGACGTGCTTCTCCCATACAGCCCACTCTTATTCACACACTACTGAACAAAGTGAAATAAACAAACATGCTGCTGGACTTGGAAAGTCTGTTCAGCTCTTCTATTCATCATTATTTTTCATGAATGGGAATGAATCCAGGCACAATGGAAAGGTTTCCAAAGCCTTTCTTTTTCTATCTGTCGGGATGCACTGAAAGCTTTGATGACTAATGCCAAGAGGGAACATGGTTCTGTAAACACCATTGTAAATGCAGCCTAACCAGATTATCCTTTTGATGATAGAAGAAGCACAAAGCGTAAAAGCAGTACGTTAATAAAATACAGCTTATAGAAAGCTGACGAATTTATATGAATCTATTCCACATATACTCAATGAGTGATTAGAGAGTTTTCAGGCTAGAACAGAACCAAGGTCCTTCAGTATGGGAGATACTGACCATGAGGTGTGTGTCACAGCAATGCATTTAATAACATTGAATGCCTCATATTAGGTCAAATTTGTCACAAAACCCTGAAGGAAGGATTCCTTGATGCAGCACAAAGATCAATAGATGAGAACGGACGTATTATGCACGCATTGTTTATTTGTGAATGGCAGATTTGGTGCAGAAAACAATCTGATGCATGTCAATTATTTCAGCAGTTGTTGCAGTGTTTTATCACCAAATAACTTCAAGTCAGTCAAAAAGCTTTAAAAACACAGTATAAAAGAGTGCGGATTTGCTAGATTCTCTCTAAAAAAATATGCATTGATGGCAACTAAAGGAAAACTAGATAGATTACATAGCTAGACAATGGTGGAGCAGCTAGATAGATTACATAGCTAGACAATGGTGGAGCGTATTGTACTTAGATTGAGAACATAAACAAAAAAAAAAAAAAAAAAACGACGTGGGTCTTCCCCCATTTTGGTAACCAGCCAAGGTAAAGCAGAGAGCTTTGAGCTGATAATATCAGGTTGTGATTGGTGTCCTCCTCACCTAAACATACCAGCCCGCCGCTGCCCAATGGACACGCATGCTCCAATTCTGGAGCTTCACTTTGGTTCTTCCTGACTGCTGTGGCGCTTTCATATTTGGATTTGTGGTGCTTGGGGTTGATGTCAGCTGTGTAGTGCCCAGTTGGCAATATTATTAGTGGATTCTACATTGAGTTCCAGCCAATTGCCTCTGGACTTCTGCCGTCAGATAGAGATCAAATAGGTCAGCATTTGCACCTCTCTCCTGCCGATACTGTTAGGGTGTTATTAACACACAGCGATGTTCCAGTGATCCAGACAACACCAGGATCGATGGAACACTGCTGTGTGGTCCTGGGAGCTGTCAAACAGGCAGATATTCTCAGCGACCAGGGACCCACCTCCACATCGCTGGTAACCATGATAAACAGCGGGTATCTAGGCAGCGCGTGCTGCTTAGTTACCCAGTGTTTATCATGGTTACCAGCCTGTGAGGTCACTGATCGCTGCTCGCTGTCACACGCAGCGATGCGTGTGACAAGCGGGAGACCAAGGGCCCAAAAAAATGGTCCTGAAGGATGTCACGATCTCACAGCAGGGGCCTGATCGCTATTGCTTTTCACACACAGCGATATCGCTAGCGAGGTTGCTGATTTCAGCGATATTGCTGTGTGTGAGTACCCCTTAACCCAGTAATAAAACACACAGAAAAATATTTTATTAAAACAATCACTCCCCTACATTTTCGTCATTCACCATTTTCTTAAATAAGAAAAAATCCTCAGCAGGTCTGATGTAGACCACAGAATCAGTTGTCCAAAGCCTATGGAGCCCTGTTCTGATGCTCCATAGACTTTCGCAATAGCCACTGCTGCGCTCTACATGACCCAGCGATTCTGATTGGCGGTGATATGATTAACCTAACTGACATCACTGCTAATCACAATCTCTGGGTCACACAGAGCAAACCGGCACATCGGAATAATGGTGAAGTCAGTTACATTAAATTCCACTTAACGTTCCAAAATTCAGTGATACTGCTATGATTTTTTGCACAGATATTATTCTTAGCCGAAAAGTAATAGTAATAGACTCACGAGAAAATCACATCAAAATACCCGACCAGTCAGTACCTCTCCGGACCTGAGCATGTCAGCTGCATAGAAATACAAGAAGTCATGCTTAGGTCCAGGGTGCCACCGGCTGGTCTGAGAAGTGCAATGCGATCTCCGCACGAGTCATATGGCAGTGTGACTGCGCCATCATATTCAGTAGCGATTTACAGATGTCATCACTGTCCCCATTTAGGGCTTACAACATAAATTCTTTATCAGTATGTCTTTGGAGTGTGAGAGGAAACTGGAGTACCCAAACCACGGGAGAACATACTCTTTACAGATGTTGTCCTTGGTGGTATACACACACACACACAATATATAGAGCAGGGATCTCAATCTCCAGGCCTCAAGAGCCACAAAAATTGCATGGTTTCATTACTATTGCACAAATGATAATTGAATCACCTACAAGTGATGATTCCAACCCCTTTGCAATGCTAAAGAAATCCTGAAAACATGACCTGTTTGCAGCCCTAGAGGCCTGGAGTTTGAGATCCCTGATATATAGTACATATATATGGAGATGGCTCAGAAAATCTGGGTAAAATCCCTGGGAGAACTGCAATGACTGACACATTAGTTGTGCCCCAGAAACCGACAGAACTATTTGATGGCTAAACACACACTTGACAGCTTACAGAATTTTAGTATTTTAAGACATTAATTGTTGTGGTGCTTAGCACTACTGTTTGCAGCATTGGGATTCACTGTCAATTCTCACCCAAAACAAATCTGTGAAAAAGATACAGAAAACGAGTCTAATGCCGGCGCTCCTGAAAATTATGTAATGTGCTAGATTAGCTTATTAAAGTTTTTTATTCTACACATACAAAGTAAACACAACATGTTTTGGCTTGAAAAGAGCAAAAGCCTTCATCGGTAAATGAAGGCTTTTGCTGGTTTCAAGCCGAAACGTGTTGTTTTTACTTTGTATGTGTAGAATAAAAAACTTTAATAAGCTAATCTAGCACATTACATAATTTTCAGGAGCGCCGGCATTAGACTGGTTTTCTGTATCTTTTCACTTTACCCTGCGGACGATTGATGATCGCCTCATGGATCAGGAGCCGTGCCACAGACCGAGATACTGGGGCCTTGGTTGGGATCTTCCCCCAGGGCCAATACGTTGTTTCTTCAACCCAAGGCTGTGTTCACACATAGCGATTTTTCTTCGCTTTTTTGCGCGGGTGCTTTTTTCAGCGTTTTGCACCGCAACAAAAAAGTGCAAAAAATACCCCGTAAAAAAACGTGGTGCGTTCACACACTGCGTGTTTTTACGGGGCAACTTCAGTGATGTCACAAAGGGGAGGAAGAATCCTGTTCCTCCTCCCTTCTGTGACATCGGTCACAGCCCCATTTGATTTCGCAGTGCATTATACACTGCAAAATCAAATGTAAAAGTAAGTCAAATGTATTAAATATAATAAAGAGTTTTATGCTTACCCTCCGCCGGGTGTTCCAGAGTCGGGAGCAGCAGGCATCGACCTGCCAGGACCTTGCATGATGTCATAATGACATCGGGCACGGTGATTGGCCGCTCGGGGTCATGTGATATGCGCGTCACATATCACGTGACTGAGCAGCCAATCAGCGCCCATGACGTCATGCCAGGTTTTGTCACATCGGTACATGGCCTTGGCTCAGCTCTGGATAGCACGAACAAGCCGAAGGAGAGGTACAGTGCCTACAAGTAGTATTCAACCCCCTGCAGATTTAGCTGGTTTGATAAGATGCCAATAAGTTAGAGCCTTCAAACTGCAAACGAGAGTAGGATTTATTAACAGAAGCATAAATCTTACAAACCAAAAAGTTATGTTGCTCAGTTGAATTTTTATAAATTTTAAACATAAAAGTGTGGGTCAATTATAATTCAACCCCTAGGTTTAATATTTTGTGGAATAACCCTTGTTTGCAATTACAGCTAATAATCGTCTTTTATAAGACCTGATCGGGCCGGCACAGGTCTCTGGAGTTATCTTGGCCCACTCCTCCATGCAGATCTTCTCCAAGTTATCTAGGTTCTTTGGGTGTCTCATGTGGACTTTAATCTTGAGCTCCTTCCACAAGTTTTCAATTGGGTTAAGGTCAGGAGACTGACTAGGCCACTCCAACACCTTGATTTTTTCCCTCTTGAACCAGGCCTTGGTTTTCTTGGCTGTGTGCTTTGGGTCTTTGTCTTGTTGGAAGATGAAATTACGACCCATCTTAAGATCCTTGATGGTGGAGCGAAGGTTCTTGGCCAAAATCTCCAGGTAGGCTGTGCTATCCATCTTCCCATGGATGAGGACCAGATGGCCAGGCCCCTTGGCTGAGAAACAGCCCCACAGCATGATGCTGCCACCACCATGCTTGACTTTAGGGATGGTATTCTTGGGGTCGTATGCAGTGCCATCCAGTCTCCAAACGTCACGTGTGTGGTTGGCACCAAAGATCTCGATCTTGGTCTCATCAGAACATAGAACCTTGAACCAGTCTGTCTCAGAGCCCTCCAAGTGATCATGAGCAAACTGTAGACGAGCCTTGACATGACGCTTTGAAAGTAAAGGAACCTTACGGGCTCGTCTGGAACGGAGACCATTGCGGTGGAGTACGTAACTTATTGTATTGACGGAAACCAATGTCTCCACTGCCATGAGATCTTCCCGGAGCTCCTTCCTTCTTGTCCTTGGGTTAGCCTTGACTCTTCGGACAAGCCTGGCCTCGGCACGGGAGGAAACTTTCAAAGGCTGTCCGGGCCGTGGAAGGCTAACAGTAGTTCCATAAGCCTTCCACTTCCGAATGATGCTCCCAACAGTGGAGACCGGTGGGGCCAACTCCTTGGAAAGGGTTTTGTACCCCTTGCCAGCCTTGTGACCCTCCACGATCTTGTCTCTGATGGCCTTGGAATGCTCCTTTGTCTTTCCCATGTTGACCATGTATGAGTGCTGTTCACAAGTTTGGGGAGGGTCTTAAATAGTCAGAAAAGGCTGGCAAAAGAGATAATTAATCCACACATGTGAAGCTCATTGTTATTTGTGCCTGAACTACTTCTTAATACTTTAGGGGGACCAAACAGAATGCTGGTGGTTTGAGGGGTTGAATAATAAATGACCCTCTGAATTAACTTTAACGCTTTAAAAAAAAAGAAAAAAAAAATTTATTGTGGCACTGCATTTCCCACTTCCAGGCTGATCTACAGTCCAAATGTCACAATGCCAAGTTAATTCCGCATGTGTCAACCAGCTACATCTACAGGGGGTTGAATACTACTTGTAGGCACTGTAAGTATTAATTCTTTATTATTTTAATACTCTGACTTTATTTAATTTAGATTTCGCAGTGTATATTAATACACTGCAAAATCAAATGGGGCGGTCACACATGTCACACAGGGGAGGAGGAACAGGATTCTTCCTCCCCTCTGTGACATCAGATCCAGCAGTGCCTGCCCCTATGGAAAAAAGAGCCGGCGGCGTTGCTGCGTAAAGAATTTACATGTCAATTCTTTTTACGCAACCGCTTTTTCCCATAAAAGCGCTGGGTAAAATTATGCAGTGTCTGTACGGCAAAGTGAATTTCACATTCACTTTGCCGGCAGACAAAAGGCACATTGCGCATTTTTGAAAAGCGCGTGCAAAAAAGCAGTAAAAAAATGCGCAATGTGTGAACGTAGCCCAAGTCTGGTGAGTGCATCAGCGCTGTACTTTTATTTGTGATTTTTTTTTTTTATATTGCGTTTAGATCCTGTGTGGCGCTGTCCCTTTTGTATTCCCTATCCTCAGAGCATTGTACAAAAAAAACACCTGTAAGAAAGTTTTTATGTTCAACCCGTGAGTGTGGGTTTCCTCAAAACACTCCACAATGACATGCTGGTGTAAAAAAAATTAGAGTTAGAGTCCCAATGGGGACAGTGCTGTGGAATATGATAGCACTGTATCTGTATAATTAAATAAATTACACATAAAAGGACTACTACCACTGACATTTTGCTTTGAGAGAACAAGTACGGAGATCTCTGGGGAAAAATGTATAAGTTCTCATGTCAAAATATTATATAGGGTCCCCACAATCCCTAGCACCAGCTTGTGTATACCTTTAAAAGGATAGCTCAGACTAACCTGCTCTTTGTGAAATTTACCAGAATTACCGTACTCATTTCACAGTCCTGGTGTACTGTTATTAGACACCCATTGGCAAATTCATGAAATTCACTCGTCCCCGAGCGCCCTACAGAACAGAGATATACATAGATCTGTGCATAGTAAAGCAGGACTCCTCTGATCAGTGATCTATTATTAAGCAGGGTGTCTCAGCCTCCGTCTGTGTAAACCTTAACTACAGGATACAGATGTGACTATGCCATAGGAGAGAATCCCTTCTAAGAACCTGCCCTGCCATTAAAAACCTGCTGCCGTGACACGAGCACATTCAATGAATAGTAATTTACAAATGTGCATCATTGCTATATTAATATTCTAAAAATGCAGGGGGGAGTGTATCCATACAACTGGAACGACAAGTTCCAAGACCTGAAAACACTTTTATTGGATTAAGTTATTAACCAAGAGGAAGTCAAATGTTTTAAATATAAAAGATTTTTATACTTACCCTCCACCGGGTGTTCTAGAGCCGGGAGCAGCAGGCATTGACCTGCCAAGACCTTGCATGATGTCATAATGACATTGGGCGCTGTGATTGGCTGCTTGTGGTCATGTGATATGCGCGTCACATATCACATGACCGGGAGTGGCCAATCAGCGCCCATGACGTCATGCCAGGTCTTGTCACATCTGTACATGGCCTTGGCTCAGTTCCGGATAGCACGAACAAGCCGAATAAGAGGTAAGTATTAATTCTTTATTATTTTAATACCTCCGACTTTCTTTAATTTAGATTTTGCAGTGTATATTAATACACTGTGAAATCAAATGGGGCGGTCACACATGTCACAGAGGGGAGGGGGAACAGGATTCTTCCTCCCCTTTGTGAAATCAGATCCAGCAGAGCCAGCCCCTATGGAGAAAACTGAATTAGTCCTTACCGGTAATTCCTTTTCTTGGAGCCTTCCACGACAGCATTGGAGGATGTCGTCCACGCCCTATTGGGGGACAGGAACACAGAGAGGTTAAAAGCCCCTCCCCTTCCTCACTACTCCAGTGTTTACCAAGATCACCCTTAGCCATGGATTACCTGATACAAACCGGAATCAAACACAAACAAGGGGGGGAACTGATGCTGTCGTGGAAGGCTCCAAGAAAAGGAATTACCGGTAAGGACTAATTCAGTTTTCTCCATTCGCCTTCCACGACAGCATTGGAGGAATACCACCGATACTCCTCAGGGTGGGACTATTGCCTGTAGGACTCTCCTACAAAAGGACAGATCCCGACTGAAGGACAGATCTAACCTATAGAGGCGATAAAAAGTGAGGAGAGACTACCACGTAGCCGCTCTGCAAATCAGCTCCGATGAAACTCCAGCCTGCTCCGTCCAGGAAGTAGCAGCAGCCCGAGTTGAAGGAGCCTTCAACCCCACTGGAGGAGCAAGGACCGGAGCGACGTAGGCCTCACAGATCACCTCCGTGATCCAGGAAGTGACGGTAGCCTGGGAAGTCTTCTTCCCTGTATTATTCCCAAAAGCCGAACAAACAGGTTCTGATCTAACCTCCAGGAAGCAGACTCTCGGAGATAGAGGAGGACAGTCTGACGAACATCGAAAGAGTGAAACACGGCCTCAGCCGCATTAGCAGGAGATTGACAAATTGAAGGCAGAACCACATCCTGGGACTGATGGAAAGCCGACAACTTTCAGAAAAAAGATGAATGCAACCGAAGCGTAATGCGAACAACGGACCCCACGAGGCACGGAGCCCGGACAGAGAGTGCCTGCAGTTCTCCAACTCTGGGAGCAGAAGTGATGGCCATCAAACACACCACTTTGAGAGAGAGACGTAAGGGATGCAGCAGACAAGGGTGCAAAGGGACTTCGAGCAAGCCCTTGGAAAACAAGCATCAAATCCCAGGGAGGGACAGAAGGCCGAATCCGGGGACGCCACCCCCAAGCAGAAGTAAAAAACTGCTTGAGCCATGGATGGGAAGCAAGATCCTGGGCAAAAACCGCCCCAAGTGCCGACCTCTGGACATAAAGAGTGCTCGGCCGAAGCCCCAAATCCAAGCTACGCTGCAAAAATCCAAGAGTTGGGCCACATTAGGATAATGTATGGTCGGGACGGAAGGAGCACACCAGGACAGGAACCGATTCCAGCCCTCCCGTAAATAGCGTTTGTCACAGGCTTCCTGCTCTGCTGAAGCGTGCAGATCACTGCCTGGGAGAGAGCCTTGGTCCTCAGGATCCCGGCCGCAACAGCCAGGCCGCCCGAATGAGCCACTGAGGGCCCTGGTGAAACAGAGGACCCTGGGACAGTAGGTTGAGACTGGGCTAACAAATCGGTCCCTCCAGGCCCAGGTCTCGGATGGCGTCGTACCACGCCAGTTTGGGCCCCAGGGGAGCCACCAGGATAGTGTCACCCCCTCCACCCGAATCCGTTGCAACGTCTTGGGAAGTAGTGGGATTGGAGGAAATGCATACACCAACCGGAAGTCCCAGGGATGGGCAAAAGCGTCCAGCCCCAGAGGATGGTCCAACCGCGTCAGGGAGAAAAAGGTTGGCACCTTTGTATTTGAGCCCAAAGCGAACAGGTCGATCGAAAGGACACCCCACCTGTCCGTAAGAGAGCGAAATACTTCCGGATGGAAGCACCATTCTCCTGGGTGGACCTCCGTGCGGCTCAAGAAATCTGCCTGTACATTGGCCATTCCCTTCAGATGTACTGCCGAGGAGGATGGCGTACTGCCCACAAAAAGAACAGTCTTGCCAGCCCCTGCAAGTGTAAGCCACGAGTACCGCCTTGGTACCGCAAGAAAGCAACCGTAGTCACGTTGTCTGACATGACCTTGACATGATGACCCCGGAGAATGTGAGCTGCAGCAAGAAGCGCTTCCTCCACTGCCAGAAGTTTGAAGACTGGCGACTGATCGAGCGACTCCAAATCCCTGGAACGGTGTGCGAACTACCATCGTGCCCCAACCGGAACCGCTGGCATCAGTGGGAACGGAGGTCACAGGAAGGTGTCTGGGATTCATCCCCAGGAAAGCGAGGTTACTATCCGCCCCGGGCTCCAGACCCGCGAGTTTAAGGAATCCTGACGTCTCTCCCAGGAACTCAGTATGTGTTCCTGGAGCAGTCGGGAAGGAGCCTGAGCCCATGTTACTGACTGAATACAGGCCGTCATGGCCCCTAACAGGGACATTGCTTCCCGCAAGGAGGGCGACCCCCTTGCCCGGAAGCGGGTCAGATTCACGCGGCGCAAAAGCTGATATGCCGCAGGAAGGAACAAGGTCTGTCTGGAGGAGGCCAGCAAGACTCCCAAAATTTGACTTCGGGTTGCAGGCACCCGTTCCGATTCCCGAAGATAGGGTACCCATCCCAGGGACTGAAGAATCTCCAATGTGTTGGAGACCTTTGTGCGCAGAAGCACTGCCGAAGGAGCCACCACCAACATGTCGTCTAAATAGAGAAGCATACATATCCCATGGGTCTGGATGAATGTGATCGCTTCCCCCATGAGTTTGGTAACCTCTGGGGCCGACAAAATCCCAAAGGGCAGCACATTAAGCCGAGAATGGACCGTCCCGCCTGCCCCGGAGATCGTGAATCGCAGAAAGCGCTTGTGGGACGGGTGAATGGGGACATGAGAATACGCGTTCTGGAGGTCCACAACAACCTGGAGTAGCGCCCCTGGCCCTCCTCTCCAGGAGGAACCGGGGACCCCACACCTGAATCCAACAGGTGTCGCAGACCCGACAAGAAAAACCGTGCGAAAGTCCCCCTGAGGAAGGGAGAGAACTCGAAGACACGGAGGGGCTGGCTCTCGAATTCCAAGCGTAGACCCTCCCAAATGGTCGAGAGGATCCAAGGGCACAAGGAGATTGCTTGCCACTATGGCACAAACCGCAGGAGCCGCCCCGCAATGGGGAAGGCGGCCTTGTTTAGGGGCGGCTGGTGATGCCGCTGCTGGGGGAGCAAGATATTACGGGTCTTGTCCCCGTACTGGAATGCCCAGCGACCAGACTTACCCTTCCCTTTAGACTGGGAGGGTTGGCTGCGCTCAGGCCAAAAGGACTGCCTCCGAAAGGGCTCCTGTTCCGGGAGACACATTTTCCGGTCTGACACCTTTTCCAGGATGTCATCCAATGCCCTTTGAAAGGGGAGGCCACACAGCTGGAGCTTAGACGTGACCTCCCCATTCCACATTGTAAGCCACACTGCCCTGCGAGCTGTGTTAGCCAACACTGCGCACCTCGCGCCAACGCGGAACGACTCAGCAGAGGCATCGGCCAGGAAGCCCGTAGCACGTCTCAGAAGTGGAATGGAGTCCAAACCTCCTCCCTGGGAGTACCCTGCAGGATGAATTCTCCCAGCTGGGTGAGCCACTTAAAGAGAGACCTGCTCACATGTAGAGGAAATGTTCACCTTTAAAGACATAGCTGCCGCTTCCCAGGATTTTTTGAGGACACTCTCCATTTTACAAACGAGGGAGTCCTTCAACCGGGAGGAATCTTCAAAAGGCAACGCGGTCTTATATGCTAAGCTTCCCAAATGGAATACTGCCATAGACCTTCATGTTAGAAGTCCCATTGACTTTATAGGGACTTCCATAGAGATTCCCATTGGGTCTCTCATGAGGTCTCCCATCCAGCCCGTGACTGAGGCTCCTGCTGCTTAGCTTCAACAGTGTGTCAAGGGCATGCACAATGGGTTTACAATGGCAGCTGATTGCTACCCTGGCCACCTGGATGTCCACCTTCGGGACCTCCCAGACAAAGTCATCACCCTCCAATCCACTCGGATGGGGTGAGCCGCTTAGACTTCAGGCCTCTGAACATTTAGTCCTGCACAGAAGAAGGGGATTCCACCACCTCTACTCCCATGGTACAATGGACAGTGTCCACCAATGCACCCATGGACTCCGTGGAAAAATAGTAGTGTCCAGATTCTCGTGTCTGGACAGAGGCAACAGCGGCAATATCCTTGCCGTCCTCCAACACTGAGCTCTGGCCAGCCTCCATGAGATCCACAGTGTCACAATCCTGGAGCTTCCTCTCTTACAGAGGGGAAGGCCCGGAAGCAGCAGCAAAACCCCGCAGTGCCGAGATAGAAGCCTGCACCTCTTCCCTAATGGATTGGAGCTCCTCAAGCAAGGATGGGGAGTCCATCCTGACAACCCTGTCAGTCATGGCCGACACCTTATTGTAGGAAAAGGGAAATTTTGTGCCGCAGCCACATTATTGCTCCCTTTCACAGACGGCCCTCGTCTCCCTATAGACAAAAAGGGAAGAGAAGGGGGTCCCAGTGTGAGTGCAGGGCCTAAATAACTCTACCCCTTGTGACCACCCCCAGAAACATTTACATGAGCTGGGGGAACGCTGGGCTCTGCAGAAGCAGAGGTGGAAGCCTATCACCCTCCATGTTTCAGGGATCAGCCTTACCTGGGTGTAGCTTCCGGCGGGTACTTATCCAGAAGTACCGTGCCCCCAACGAGGAACACCTGTTCCCTCCCTCCTCCTGGTCACCGGCCGCGGGCAGTAGCGCGCGAAAGTCCTGCTGGGATCCTTGGAGCCGCGCCCAGCCTGCCACAGCCAGTACAGGAGCCGCCGCCCGAAACCGGAAGTGCCATCCCAGACCCGGAAGTGCCACACCCGAAACCGGAAGTACCTCCGCGGCACCTCTGATGCATGCCCCAGGGACCGCAGCTGGAGGAGGGAGACGCTGGAGAGCTGAACAGGCCTCCGGCGTTGCAATACACGGCCTGCTTTGCCCCGTAGGACGCAGGAAGGCCGGATGGTCCCACCACGGGAGCCCCGAGAAGGAGGAGGAGGCCGCCCCCGACGTCCATCCCTGGCCCGGCTGTAAGTTACACCCCAATGCTGCCTCTGCCGGCCTGACAGCACTGGAACCTCTCCATGCCCCAAGGGGGACAGGAAGACACTGGAGTAGTGAGGAAGGGGAGGGGCTTTTAACCTCTCTGTGTTCCTGTCCCCCAATAGGGCGTGGACGACATCCTCCAATGCTGTCGTGGAAGGCGAATGGAGAATCTGTACATGGCCTTGGCTCAGTTCCGGATAGCACGAACAAGCCGAAGAAGAGGTAAGTATTAATTCTTTATTATTTTAATACCTCCGACTTTCTTTAATTTAGATTTTGCAGTGTATATTAATACACTGTGAAATCAAATGGGGCGGTCACACATGTCACAGAGGGGAGGGGGAACAGGATTCTTCCTCCCCTTTGTGAAATCAGATCCAGCAGAGCCAGCCCCTATGGAAAAAAGAGCCGGCGTAGCTGCGTAAGGAATTGACATGTCAATTATTTTTACTCCCCGCGCTTTTTCCCATAAAAGAGCTGGGTAAAATTATGCAGTGTCTGTACAGCAAAGTGAATTTCACATTCACTTTGCCGGCAGACAAAAGGCATATTGCGCATTTTTTAAAAGCGTGCACAAAAAAGCAGTAAAAAATGTGCAATGTGTGAACGTAGCCTAAGTCTGGTGAGTGCATCAGCTCTGTACTTTTGTGATTTTCTTTTTTTATATTGTGCTTAGATCCTGCGTGGCCCTGTCCCTTTTGTATTCCCTATCCTCGGGGTATTGTACAAAAAAACATCTGTAAGAAAGTTTATATGTTCAACCCATGAGTGTGGGTTTCCTTAAACACTACACAATGACATACTGGTGAAAAAAAAAATTAGAGTGAGAGTCCCAATGGGGACAGTGATAATATCTGTACAGTGCTGTGGAATATCATAGCACTGTATCTGTATAATTACAGTAAATAAATTACACATAAAAGGACTACTACCACTGACATTTTGCTTTGAGAGAACAAATACGGAGATCTCTGGGGAAAAATGTATACCGTAAGTTCTCATTTCAAAATATTATATAGGGTCCCCACAATCCCTAGCACCAGCTTGTGTATACCTTTAAAAGGATAGCTCAGACTAACCTGCTCTTTGTGAAATTTACCAGAATTACCGTACTCATTTGACAGTCCTGGTGTACTGTTATTAGACACCCATTGGCAAATTCATGAAATTCACTCGTCCCCGAGCGCCCTACAGAACAGAGATATACATAGATCTGTGCATAGTAAAGCAGGGCTCCTCTGATCAGTCATCTATTATTCAGCAGGGTGTCTCAGCCTCCGTCTGTGTAAACCTTAACTACAGGATACAGATGTGACTATGCCATAGGAGAGAATCTCTTCTAAGAACCTGCCCTGCCATTAAAAACCTGCTGCCGTGACACGAGCACATTCAATGAATAGTAATTTACAAATGTGCATCATTGCTATATTAATATTCTAAAAATGCAGGGAGGAGTGTATCCATACAACTGGAACGACAAGTTCCAAGACCTGAAACACTTTTATTGGATTAAGTTATTAACCAAATCCCACAGCTCAACGTGTTTTTATAGAATAGGATGCTTAAAAAAATAAATGAAGCAAGAGATGAGAAATGGTGTAGATATGTAGACATAGTGATTGTAGGTCATATTGATGAAGAAGCAGAGGAGGCAGGTATACCTGCAGCACTGGAATGGCAGAGTCATCACAACGCTTAGTTTTTTTACTTTAAGGCCATGTGCACACATTTGGTAATGGGTGAGTTTTTTTTACAAGACAAGACCAGTGTTGCACTTCTTTCTTTTATACTTTTCCTCTGATTGCTTCACTCCTGGTTTTGGCTACAAATACTGAGATATAAAACCTCACTAAAGGACCTGTTAGAGCCCTTTCACATCAGCGGTTTTTTCAAATCGCGGCAGATGCGGTGAAAAAAACCGCATCTGCCGCGATTACCGCATACCGGCTGCACTTGCGGCGCGGTTGCGGTAAACGCCATACAAGGTATAGGCGGACTTGCGGCAAGTGCGGTTTTGGCACTTGCGGCAGGTGCGGCCGCAAAAAAAACCGCGGCTGACAGCATTTTTTTTCGCGGCCGCACCTGACGCAAGTGCCAAAACCGCACTTGCCGCAAGTCCGCATATACCTTGTATGGCGTTTACCGCAACCGTGCCGCAAGTGCAGCCGGTATGCGGTAATCGCGGCAGATGCGTTTTTTTCACCGCATCTGCCGCGATTTGAAAAAAACGCTGATGTGAAAGGGCCCTAACACCTTCAGATAATCTGTCAGATCTTGTTCACAGATCTCTGGTTGCAGTGAAATCATGGACTCATTGTTACATCTGTACACAGCCACAAAATGGAACAATGTGTCCATGATTTCACTGCAACCAGAGATCTACAAACAAGATCTGACATAATATCTGAAGGTGTAACAGGCCCTTAAGGGTGATTTCACACCTGCATTGTTTGTCTTGCGTGCATATCCGTCCAAACCCTGAAGCCTCCTGATCAGGTCTGTGTCCCTATACTGAAAATGGGGCCGCAGGGATATGCGTTAGCATCAGTTTTTCCGTGGATCAGCACCACTGCGTCCTTTTGACCTCCTCCCCGGCCACACACTGTTGCAATTTTGCAGCTCATGAAAAATACTCATGCTTCCGGATGCATCCCAATGGGGCCACAGATGTGTTTCAATGGAGAACGGATCCGTAAATGTGCGGGATCTGTCCATCCGGATCCATTTTACCCCACTGAGCATGCCCAGAATATTTCTGCACCTCACAACTCATCTACCCCCACATCAGAAAAAGGGCATGTGCCCTATATTATTGTGTAAAAATATTAATAAAGTTTATTGTGTGCATGCTTATATGGGGGCACCTGGAGAGGGGCTGCACTATTGGTTTAAAACCACTACTATATTACAATCACTGTTTGAAGTGCTGTCAGGTTTTGTCGGCACAGCGGGACTTCTAAGCCACTTCTACTCAATAGACCTCTCAGAAGTGGTATAGGAGCAAGGAAACGCCACTTCTGACAGGTCTGTGTGTAGAAGAGGCATAGAAGACCAGCTCCACCGGCAAAACCCGACGGCACTTCAAACAGCGATTGAAATATAGTAGTGGTTTTAAACCACTTTAGCAGCCCCTCCCCAGATGCCCACATATAAGCATGCACACAATACATTTTATTAGATTTTCTCTCACCCTCTCCCCGACCGGATCAAGCACCCGGCAGCGGCATACGTTTGCAGATGCGTGGCCAGATGCAGATGCTCCCATTTTGAGCTTAAACTGTCCGCGCCACAAATGTGAAACCAGCCTAAATGTTGAACGTATGCACGAGGCTTTAGGCTGGCTTCACACTGCAGTTTTTTCACTGATCAGTGTCCTTCAGTGTTTGGGTGCCAAAACCAGGAGTGTCTCCAAAACTCAGAACAAGTGACAATCTTTCAATTATACTTTTTCTCTACAAGTTCCTCTCCTGGTTTTGGCACACAAACTGGATGGACACTGATCAGTGAAAAAAACTGCAGTGTGAAACCAGCCTTAGACACAGAGACAAGAATTGAGCAAAAAGACTTGCAGAACCCTGGTGCAGCAGCTACGTCAGTAGCCCGTGACTGCTCGATCAGAGCCCTGAGAACCTTGACCTGTCAGCATTCCCGATGCATCTTCTGATTTAGTGTGGTTTCAGGATTTTCCCTGATCAGGTTCCATCCGGTTTGTGTGCCAAAATCAGGGGAGGAACCTGCAGAGAAAAATGTTAATTGAAAGATTGACACCTCTTCTGGGTTTTGGAGACACTCCTGGTTTTCACACACAAACTATTGGACACTGGTCAGGCAAAATCCTGCAGTGTGTGTAAGGGCAGCTTCACACTGCGGCATGATCCGGGGCTGTCCGGGATGACCCTGACAGCCGAGGACTGGATCAGCACACAGGACTGGAGGGCCAATATGCCCTCCGGTCCGGTGTGCAGCCGCATACAGTTCCCGCTGTTGATAAGTCAGGACCGTGGGTGCCGCGTTCCTGACCTGTCAGCGGCTGCAGCTGCGTGCGGCTGCACACCGGACCGGAGGGCATATTGGCCCTCCAGTCCTGTGTGCTGATCCAGTCCTCGGCTGTCAGGGTCATCCAGGACAGCCCCGGACCGGATCACGCTGCAGTGTGAAGCCGCCCTTAACCAGCCTCAGTAGGCTAGTTGTCATCGGTTTAATGCAGGTAATGATGTGTCACCAGGAATACTAATCAGAAATTAATAGTGTGTTAAGACTAACCATCATTTTAATCTCCATTTCATAAATCAATAGTTCACATGACAATAAGCTTTCCAAAGTTTCCTATCAGATAAATCAGTTTCCTTCTCCCGGATTTATTCTACTCTAAAACACTGACGTTTCAGAGAAAACGTACTTTATAAGCCGGCCCGGGACTATGTCACATAGGTAACTAGTTATAAAGGCCGCTCCCTGCTGGTCTCCTTTGAGTGACTGGTCTTTCTCTACATGTGTACAAAGCGAGAAGCGAGTTAGTCATTGGCAACGGGCGAGAAGTCGCTGGAAACTGGCCTTTTCGAAAAGTCAAGTGCCCCATCAGTAACAACTACCATCTCCTCTCCCAGTTATGGGAAAGTCTTCACTGAATACAGATTTTAGCTCAGAATTGAGAAGTGTGATAATGACTGATCAATTCCAGAAGAGAAAGAAGCAAATTTGTCTGATTAGATATTAATTACACAGTTGCTTATTTTCATGTGTACAGTACTATTGATTTTTAAAAATTAAAACAGTTATGCTTTAAGGATGATATGGAAAGTTGTTTGATTTGTACTTTATAAGGGGTTGTCCCATGTTGTATTCTAATGGTATATCCATAAATGTATGATAGATACCGTTGCACTACATTGGGCTGGAGAATGGGGTCTTATATGCCGCTGTCATAGCACAGGTGGTAAGAACTCCCATACAAATAAATGGAGAGTACCACTCACATGTGGCCACCTCTCCACTGAATATGGAGATTGCCAGGGTCCTGTTGTGGAGACAACTGTGGGAACTCATCTGCAGATTTGTGGTATATCTTCTTAATATGCCATTAATTCACAAAATCGAAAGCTCTCTTAAAGCTGCTTCAGATGCCCCCGGCCTTATGAATGAGGGTACATTATTGTAACCTAGCTGCTTTTTAGAGTAAGGCTAAATACACACGGTGCGTTATGTCACCATTAGGCTGGAAACACATTGGCGTTTAAAAAAAAAAAAATATCGGTGAGGAGAGTTGGATGAGTGACATCCATTTTTTGATCCATGTGACATGCAACTGCTATGCGAGTGTGCAATTTTTTTCTCAGCTAACATACGAGTGTTGTCCGTGTGACATCCGTGTGCAATGCGTTTTTTTCTCAGCAGCTATTACTGTATAATCATTTACAGGAACATTGTACAGTGTTCTGAGCTACAGAATGATAATGTATCAGTGAAAAAAACGAATGCCTCCCAGATGGTCCGTGTGCGGTCCATGATTTTGTCAGACACATAGACTTGCATTGGCGGGTATCGTATACTGTCGCAGCATGTTGCAACTTTTTTCTCACCCAGATTCTGGATGAGAAAAAGCGGACGACACACGTTAATCTGTTCTCACTCATTCTGTAACATTGAGCCGAGTGCACTGCAAGATTTTATCGCATTGCACTCGTACGTTTTTCATGCCAGTGTGTCCGTACCCTTAATGTAACGCTTTGTACGAGCATGCTATTAGCCGTGAAATGCAGTGATGTTTGCTGTTCCAGCCAAGTCAATGCATTTCACTATTTGGCATTCACACACTGCATTTTAAACGGATTCGCTTTTGGGCTTAAAAGCCGATCCGTAAAAAGATTTGACATGTCAATTCTTTGACGCTTTTTGCCTGTGCTATTTAGGCCACAGGATCTGGTAACTGCACCATGTGACCGAGTGACATCACCCGACGGTCACATGCGCCATCCGCAGGGCCCTAGAGGCGGCGCTCGCTGTGGCCTCCGAGGGTATCGACGGAGATCACCGCAGAAGCACAGCAAGGTTCTAAAAAAAGAAGCAGTGCTTTTCAGACAACGTGCTTTTTTACGGCCCGGGGGAGAAGTGATGTCACAGAATACACTGCGAAATCAAAATTAAATAAAACCAGATGTATTAAAAATAAATAATGAACACTTCCCTCTCTGCCGGATTGTTCGAGCTATCCGGGAGCCAGGCACCGATGTGAAAAGACCTTGCATGACGTCATGGGCGCTGATTGGCCGCTCGCGGTCATTTGATGTGTATCACATGACTGCGAGCAGCCAAATCAGAGCCCAAGACGTCCTCATTGACATCATGCAAGGTCCTAGCGATCGGTACCTAGCCTTGGCTCTGCACCGGAGACCGCGAAAAGGCGTCGGAAAGGGCAAGTATTCATTCTTTATTATTTTTAATCACATTTGGCTTTATTTAATTTTAATTTTGCAGTGTATATTAATACACTGCAAAATCAAATGGGGGCGGTTACACATGTCACAGAGGGGTGGATGAACCAGGATTCTGCCTCCCCCTCTGTGACATTAGATGCAGCAGAGCCTGCCCCTATGGGAGAAAGCTCCGGCATTGCTGCATAAAGAATTGACATGGTCATTCTTTTTACGCCCACACTCTTTCCTATAAAAGCGCTGCGTAAAAATATGCAGTGTCTGTACGGCAAAGTGAATTTTCCATTTGCTTTGCCGGCAGACAAAAGTACATTGTGCATTTTTGAAAAGCGCTTGTGAAAAAGCGCTCAAAAATGCACAATGTGTAAACGTAGCTTAAGGCTGGTTTCACACTGCAGTTTTTTACATGATCAGGTTCGATCAGGTTTGTGTGCCAAAACCAGGAGTGTCTCCAAAATTAAGAAGAGGTGTCAATATTTCAATTATAGTTTGTTTTGGCACCCAAACCTGATGGAACCTTATCAGGAAAAAAACTGCAGTGTGAAACCAGCCTAAGGCTGAAGGCACACTGTGCAAGGGACCCCGCAATGATCTCGCATTGCGAGTCAGAAGCGAGTGCAGTCGCAGCATGCTGTGACTGTACGCGATTCTGATGTGCGTGAAGGCAATGAAAGTCTATGGGGCGAGAAAATCTTGCCCCCATACCGCACACAGTGCGATATTCGCACGAGTGTGCTGGCAAATGGCTTTAAACTTGCTGGCTGTCAAACCTGGCAAATTTAAAATTACAACTTTCCCAGTACAGTGCAAGATGATTATTAAACAACCAGCTGCTGGGCACCTCTTTCTAATTTTCAGGGTTAAACTGCATATGCAGCATCTATGCGGCAGATCAGCAAAGATGCTGCATATGCGGCTATTAAACCTGTGAATGAAGGGTTGATGTGTTTTTTATATGTTGGCAACATGTCTCCAGAGAGTGTCAACACACCCTAGAGACATGCTGCCTTACTTCATTGGCAGTTCAGGGGTTAATCCCTATATTTCTGTCCAGCCGCTATGTGTCTGCATTTCAAAATCATTCATAAAAGCCGGCGGCTCTTGTCAGTGAGCAGCACGCGGTAAGGAGCTGTCCCAGGTACTTGCACTAATTGCGTACTGTACCCGCCGCTCTCCATGGTGCTGAAGAATTAATCATTTGCACAATGGCCAGCGCTCCGGAGTTTCCTTATTCAGGACGATGCCCAGCAATGTACTTACGCTAATTGCGTACCATACCGCGTGCTGCACACTGACAGGAGCCGCCAGCTTTTATGAATGATTTTGAAATGCCGACAAATAGCGGCTGGGCAGAAATACAGGGATTAACCCCTAAACTGCCAATGAAGTAAGGCAGCATGTCTCTAGGGAGTGTGGACACTCTGGAGACATGTTGCCAATACTCTGCGGCTTTGACAGCCGCGGAGGTTGTATATGCAGGTAAATGCTGTTCACAGTCCTGAAGTTTGCTTCAGGACCGCTGACAGCATCATACACGCATCACACTCATCACTGTCGTAAAGCAAACACGCTCCATGTTTGATGCACGACAGTGTGCCTTCTGCCTAAGGCAACAAATTCACACATAGAAGGCTGCTCTATGTGAGGATCCTCACAAAACGCAGCAAAAACGCTGTGTGAATGTAGCTTTCTATAGCGGCATCTGTGATACATTTTTGGGGGGGGGGGTTCTGTCTTACATGACAACAAAACATTTTTATTACTATTTTAAGATAATCTGTTGCAGTTTTGTATGGCCCTACTCAAGATACAGACCCTGCAACACCAAATATAAAGTCTGGGAGCACTTTTGAATATATCAATACCACAGATTACAGCAGCACTCACTGGTCCTTTAGTAAAATCTTGTCTTTATTCATCAAATTTCATAATGGTTCACAGGCTGTGTACAGGGAGTATAGGTGAGATGGGGGGGGGGGGGGTCTTTGGTAACGACAGACCGTTTTGCGCCAATTTTGCGGGTTACACCCGTTGTAACCTGTAGAAGCACGAATAGAAGGCGCAAAACGGTCCGTCGTTACCAAAGACCCCACATCCTCCCCCCTATACACAGCCTGTGAACCATTATGAAATTTGATGAATAAAGACAAGATTTTACTAAAGGACCGGTGAGTGCTGACGTAATCTGTGGTGTTATCGGAAGTGTATCTTGTGACCCGGAAGTGTGCACCACTGAGTCCTGATGTTCCGGCGGGGAAGGCCAACAAGCGGTGGAGCAGTGCTGTCCCTGAGCAGAGCGGTCCCCAGGAGGGGAGGAGGAAAGGATCGTGGTAGTGTTCGGCAGCTATTAACCCGTAAGTAAAACTTTTGAACATATGTTAGGACATATTCCCCATTTATGATAAGCCTTCAATTTAATGTAAGGCTGCCTTCACGTTTGCAAGCGCAGCGTACCGAACGCAGCCAAACGCTTGCGCACTGCGTTCCTATGTTTAACATGGGAACGCATGGTACCTGCGTTTGGCTGCGTTCGGTTGCGTTTGTATGCGCACAATTTGTGCGCCCTCCTCCATCCTCAGAACGCAGCTAGTTGTATCTTTGTGCGGCCGCAGGCACTTGTTTTATCTGCAAGCGCACAAACCACGCATTGAAGTCAATGGATCTGCAGTGTCCTCCGCATGACAGCGCAGGAGAACGCTGCGGATCACATTGAAATCTCTCCCTGTGGCTGCAGGTGAGGTCGGCGCGGGAGATTTGAAGTAGCGATTAGCTGTTTCTTATCTCCTGCACAGATATCACCTATTCGGTGTCGGCGCGGAGATTTAAACAGCTGCCAGATCAGCTGTTTCTTCAAATCTCCCGCACCGACACCGGGGGGGGGGGGGGAGGATGGTATCAGCTGTGGCCGGGAAGAGATCACCACCACTAATCTCCGCCTCCCGGCGCCGGCCAAGACAGCGATTGGCTGGCCGGGCTGCATATGTGTGATGCTGCGAAACCTCGCTGCATAATCCTATGGCTGTTGCATGCGTTTGTCGCATGCAAATGCATGCAGATACAACAATGGAAGCGCTACGGAGTAGTTTTTGCACTAACACAGTTCTCTATGTGCATGAATAGCGCTTTAAATATCATGCATTTGTGCAGGGCATAACATTGGCTATGTGCCATTGACGTTGTGCATCTCTGCAGAACGTCAAAACCTGGTTTTTTTAGCAGAAATGTGTTCTAGTGCTCAGCAGTGTCCCTCGTTTTGTTACGGGTTCAGCGTTTCTCGGCTGTTTTCTGGGTTGAAACTGTTTTTGTGCACTGATAGCTGGAGCGTGGAAAAGGGGAAGAGTCACTTGCTCTTTCTTGAACGTGTAAAACTCAGTTTGACTGAAAAACTCGTTTTGACTGAAGACAGAGAAAAAGTTTAATGAGACGCGTTTTTAAACTCATGAGTTCATGTTACCAGACGGGCTGGTACTAATAACATAACGGAGCGGAAACGCGATAAAGTCCAAGCAGCCACAACGATGATGTGCATTACTTAATTTGCCTCAGTCCAGTGTCAACTAAACTTGGGACATATTTTTACAGCAAAAGGGAGGACATTTAGGTCAAAAGTAAGTTTTTCTCTCATGCACAGGAGATATTATCAGCTCAGCTAATGAAGGTTCTCAGAAATGTCATTATATTTTATTAAATCTTTCTGATACTACACAACAGTCTGCTTTCTTATCATGGAGCCCTGACATATCCATTAGTAAATATGTAGATAAGGTAGAAAATATTTGATTTCTTTTTATTACTATTCACCAAACATCCTATAATACAGGAAATTGGTGTGAAGCCTGGAGAAGTTCCTTGGATCAGAGGAGGATAAAACACTGAGCGTGAGTTTCCATTTCCTGGCATCGGTAGCCAAGTTTCCCGTCCGGCCTCATAGCTGATGGATGGATTTGCTCAGCATTGTTACTCTGCTAGAAGTAGTGGAAGCTTTAGTATGTGTAGTAGCGGGCTGGACAGCATCGGTTACTTCTGGAAATGTAACAGTACAGTTTCATAAAGTACATTCAGTTCTTGGGCTTTATGATGACAACTATGGCTGTAACACATGCTGCTGTAATATCCCCTCTGTGACTATGCTTATCACCACCTTAGACGAGGCAATGGATTAAACGTAAAAATGAACTGTACTTTCCACAAACTTTTCATAGATCAATACTACAGGCAAATATATCTTATCAGAAAATGCTGCTTTCTTCCCCACTTACAAAACACTACTTCTCCTTCCCATTTGAATGTAACATCCACTCTGAAATAACACACTATGTGTCAACACAGTGAGGTGTCAGGTTACATCTCTATTATATGCTAAGGAAAGGGATGAGTAATAAGGATCAGAGTGATACAAACAGGCAGAATGGACACAAAGTAGTTGCTGTGCTTTGTAATCAATCTTTTACCTTACCCCAGCACTGGATTCACAGCTACACTGCACTGTACTGCTATAAAATGTCTTCCATACTACTGCTTCTCATGGTGTGCTAACTAAGGAAAGAAGCGCAGAAATCTCTCTCTGTGTACTGTGCACGGCAGCTAGCTTCCTCCCAACACGAGAGTCAATTGCAAATTAAAGGGTTATCCCCCCAAAAATAACAAGTTATTCCCTAGTTATTCCAGCTGATGTCTGGGTGTCCAAATGCTGGGACACCACCCAGTAATTCAGAGATCACAGTGGAGATGCACATGCTTGGCTTCTTGTTGAGAAAGAACAGTACAGCATTGTACTTTCTCTAACAGGCCCATTGACAACATATTGGGGACTTACTTGGGGGAATACCCTGTTAAGGAAGTGCTTGTAAAGCAAAACTTGGCAAACTGCAGAAAACATGGCATAAAAAGGCCAGACATAGTGCAAGACACACACAAACACAAGAGCTTAAATGAAAAGATATTTTAAGTATAGTTGCCTTAATGTAAAGATAATTGTGCAGAGATTGTTCACAGATCTCTGGTTGCAGTGAAATCATGGACACATTTTTACATTTGTACACAGCCACAAAATGGAACAATGTGTCCATGATTTCACTGCAACCAGAGATCTGCGAACAATATCTGCACAATTATCTGTGTGTGTAACTGGGCCTTAAGGCTCCATTCACACTGTGCGTTTTTGGTCTGTTTTTGCAGCCAAAACCAGGAGTGGAATGGTGGGTTTACACGCGCGATATCTGCGTTCAACTCCGACCCAACTCCGACAAAAAGTCACGTGGATCGCGAGTTGGACCCGATATCGTTTGCGCGTTGTACGGTTTGAGCGTACAATACGATGCTGGAACGATGCCAAAACGATATCGGAGTTGAATAGCAGAGCTATTCAACTCCCCGATATCGCATGGCCGTTGTTGCAGCAATCGCAGCGTGTGTACAGCCCAATCGATGTGTACTCGCACCTACCATTAACTCCATGTTAAATGGTCGTTACTGGGTTGGTGGGCGTTAGACATCGGAGGGACTGTTTGTTTCCCGATATCGCAGCGTGTAAAACGCGATGCGATATCGGGAAAAGGTTCTGAAAAAATGCGCGCTCCCCGCCGTTGCCTCATATCGACCGCGTATCGGGACGGTAACCCCACCAGAACAATCAGAGGAAAAGTATATATAGAAACACGGTTCACCACTTCTGATTTGTCACCCACTCCTGGTTTTGGCTACAAAACAGACCGAAAATGCAGTGTGATAGAGCCTACCAAAGGAAGCCAAACGGGAGCAGCAGGAAGAGAAAGCAGTGACTAGTCACATTCCTTTGGAGCCTAGGTGACTTGACTATAATTTTTATATATAACATTTGAAAGAAGTTGGGTCAGGTGATCACTGTGGGTTGACTTGTGCATGGATGTACTGTGATGTGTAAAGGGAAGTCCTGAGACTGGTTTCACTCTTGTGTATTTTGCAATCCGTTTGGAAATGAATGGACACTGATCCATTTTTGTCTCCATTGATTTTCAGTGATCACGGATTCGTCTTGCGTGTGCATCCAGTTGTCACCGTTTTGTTACGGATCCATTTGTTTACATATTTTTCACGTCCCCCAAAAATGCAAAGTGTTGCATTTTTGGGCTTACATGAAAATATGCAGACAGACGCTCACGAATCCATGACTATACGTCATGAATTAAAAATGGAACTCTATGGAAAACGGATCCGTGCAGCAGCACCGTTTTGGTGGACTGAGCATGCTCAGAAGCAAGGTACCGCTCCTCCCACTCCCATCTCTCGCAACTGATGAGGGATCCGTTAAAAAGTTAAAGTTGCGGCTGCGTGGACATCCATTTGCACGGATCTGTGGGGGTCCATGCATATCCAGGGAGTTGAATGAATTTCATGCAAGCAAATGGATTGCAAAATACGCAAGTGTGAAACCAGTCTAGCTGGGCTGAAATTTTGCTTGTATGTGGCTCCACAACAGGATAAGCTACATTGTCCATTGTATGATTAGAATGGTGTGTGGATAACCTGCGCACATGAACAGGTGGCGGGTAGAGCGGACTAATGGTGGGTTTACACACACCAATTTCTGTGTCCAATATCTGAACAGATCTCTGGCTGCAGTGAAATCATGGGACACATTTGCTCCATTTGTACACAGCCACAAAATGGAACTATGTGTCCATGATTTCACTGCAACCAGAGATCTGTTCAGATATTGGGACACAGAAAATTGGGTGTGTGGTAGAACCCACCATGATACATTGGACTAATTACAGTGTACCAGAACAGTGGACATTTCCTTGAAAGGAATCGCATTCAAGCTTAAAACAATATTTATTATCGGGTCTTCCCACTTTTCCTGACATGAAGTGAAAGTACAAGGGACGCAGCTAACATGCCAAGCAAACATTTGGCTACATTGCTTGCATGACATTGAGTCAATACATGTGTCTGCAACTTGTTGTCATGCATGCAATGATTTTTCAAGCTGAAAAAACAAAACCAAACTGGCACACCAGCTGTGAGCGAGTCACAGTCTCAGAAACAAACATTTTGTTCCACGATGGCTGAACACTTTGTGTCTTGCAAAATTACATTTTTACATTTAGCAGCTTTAGAGTTTTTGTGACTGATGAGTTATGCTGCAAGCCAAAGCCCCCACATTATTACCCAATTATTACCCACTATGTGGACATTTGCACAGTCACAAATTGCCCTAGTCTCATTCTTTTCCCATGCTGAAAAGGACTGTGATCCAGGGTAATTCATAAATGAGGCCATTGTGATAATGAATATGGCAAGTGCTAAACTAAAGTCGCACCATCAGGGGTACACTAACTCCTAATAAATATCTATAGACAGACATGGAGAGGAATTTATATACATGCACTACATTGGGCACAGCACATACACACTGTATATACACTATGGGGCAGCAGCACATACACATGGCATGAGCTGTCTTCCACCTGAGCTATCTCCTTTGAGCTGTCTCCCCTCTGTGCACTCTTTATTTCCCCCGATGCACTCTCCATTCACCCTGTGGTGTCCAAAGATGCCAGTGTAAGTGCGCATGCGCGCGCTGGGTCACGCTGCTGCCATCTTTGTGTACCCAGATGTCCAAAGATGGCAGCTGCGTGAATAAATGGGCATGTGCGCACTGGGTCATACCACCAGCTGCAGCGGTTTCAGGTGGCAACAGTTGTGGGCACCGTGCAATGTGGCAGTAATGCCAGTGGGCGCCATATCTGCACACCCATCACCTGGGTGTGCGAATATGGCTGAGGCTGCAGGTGCGTGATAGGAGGACATAGGGACGTCGAAGTGACAGACATGACAGTGCAATTATGTAAGTAGATAGGTCAGAAACACATACAGACTGTGCATATACACTATATAAGTCAGCAGTACGCATGTATAAACACACACTAGGTATAATCCAGAAAAAAGAAAATTCAGGGCACTAAGCGGTATCAACAATCATGTTCCGGGATATCATCCCTGGCGGGTTCCCCTCCGGCGGTGCACATCCAAAGCACCAGGACGTTATACAGCGATTTGAAGAAAGAGACAGCACTCACCGGTATGTGCAGGGTGGTCTTTTAATCCAGATTTTCAAGGATAGACAGGGTGCAGGGAGGTGACCACAGAGGGCCGGTGGACAACGACGCCGTTTCGCAAACGATGTTGCTTCTACAGGTCCAGGTAGAAGAAACATCCGTGGTCACCTCCCTGCACCCTGTCTATCCTTGAAAATCTGGATTAAAAGACCACCCTGCACATACCGGTGAGTGCTGTCTCTTTCTTCAAATCGCTGTACACACTAGGTATATACAATATATATGGAAGCAGCATATACAAACTACATAGGGCAACACACACATTGTACACTATATAGGGCATCGGCACATACACCACTACACACTATATAGGGCATCGGCACATACACCACTACACACTATATAGGGCATCGGCACATACACCACTACACACTATATAGGGCATCGGCACAAACACCACTACACACTATATAGGGCAGCGGCACATACACCACTACACACTATATAGGGCAGCGGCACATACACCACTACACACTATATAGGGCAGCGGCACATACACCACTACACACTATATAGGGCAGCGGCACAAACACCACTACACACTATATAGGGCAGCGGCACATACACCACTACACACTATATAGGGCAGCGGCACATACACCACTACACACTATATAGGGCAGCGGCACATACACCACTACACACTATATAGGGCAGCGGCACAAACACCACTACACACTATATAGGGCAGCGGCACATACACCACTACACACTATATAGGGCAGCGGCACAAACACCACTACACACTATATAGGGCAGCGGCACATACACCACTACACACTATATAGGGCAGCGGCACAAACACCACTACACACTATATAGGGCAGCGGCACATACACCACTACACACTATATAGGGCAGCGGCACATACACCACTACACACTATATAGGGCAGCGGCACATGCACCACTACACACTATATAGGGCAGCGGGACATGCACCACTACACACTATATAGGGCAGCGGCACATGCACCACTACACACTATATAGGGCAGCGGCACATACACCACTACACACTATATAGGGCAGAGGCACATACACCACTACACACTATATAGGGCAACGGCACATACACCACTACACACTATATAGGGCAACGGCACATACACCACTACACACTATATAGGGCAACGGCACATACACCACTACACACTATATAAGGCAACGGCACATACACCACTACACACTATATAGGGCAACGGCACATACACCACTACACACTATATAGGGCAACGGCACATACACCACTACACACTATATAGGGCAGCGGCACATATACCACTACACACTATATAGGGCAGCGGCACATACACCACTACACACTATATAGGGCAACGGCACATACACCACTACACACTATATAGGGCAGCGGCACATACACCACTACACACTATATAGGGCAGCGGGCACATACACCCTGTACACTATATAGGGCAGCATCACATACACCCTGTACACTATATAGGGCAGCAACACATACCCACAATACACATACACTATATAGGGCAGTGGCACATACACCCCACAGCTTGCACCTATAGGCACAGCACCCCCATGCTTTGCTGTGTTCCAGGCAGCAGCACATACACCGTGTACACTATATAGGGCAGCAGCACATACACTATATAGGGCAGTGGCACATACACCCCACAGCTTGCACCTATAGGCACAGCACCCCCATGCTTTGCTGTGTTCCAGGCAGCAGCACATACACCGTGTACACTATATAGGGCAGCAGCACATACACTATATAGGGCAGTGGCACATGCACTCCACAGCTGGCACCTATAGGCATAGCACCCTCATGCATTGCTGTGTTCCAGCCTCAGACACTGGGGCCCGGGGAGGAGGGAATCACTTGTTCTGGCCCATCACCTACCAGACCGAGCCGTAGGCCCCGGAGCCCACCGGGGTGAGGTGCTGGTACCGCTCCGGCACTTCCCACACCGTCTTATTTAGCTCCTGCCGGTAAAACCCGCCGCGGCTGCTCATTTTGTGGAACCGGCAGACACAGCTCTGTCTGCTGCCCGGGAGGAAGGAGGCGGGAGGAGGCGGAAGGAGGAGAGGTCTGGGCGGGTGGGGGAGGAGAGAGGAGTCAGGTGGAAGGAGAATGGACAGGGGCAACACGGGGGAGGGAGCGTCTCCATGCCACACACCGGCGTGTACCAGCTGTCCAGTACACACAGTGCCCGCCACCATCAGTGCTATAGACACCAGGGCACAGGACGCAGCCGCTGCCCATTGTACAGAGATGGAGGACCAGCTGCTCTCACAGTGTGATGGGCTGTCACATAACATGAAAGGCTAATATAAGTGTCTTTATGTGAATGTGGCGCCCCTATAGCTGGGCGCCACAGGGAGGTATTACACTTTGCAAATATATGTAGTGCCTCTGTAGCTGTGGGTTTGGGTTTAAGCTATGGAGTCTAAGTTCGTACTCAACACTAGGCCACCTTAAGGTACCATCACACAGGGAGATATCGCCAGTGATGTTGCCGGCGATCGCGGGAGCGAGCATCCCTGACAACATCGCCGGCGAGATGTCAGACTGAGCAACTTACCGGCGATGTCGCCGGCTAGTTGCCGCGGCTATCGCTCGCTGGGTTGCCCAGCAACCCAGCGAGCGATAACCCGCAATGTTGTAGATAGGCGGAATCGCCCGTAACATTGCGGGTTGCCGCGTTACACAGGGCGATCAGGCATGATCGCCTCAGCAACATCGCCAGGTTTCCCAACATTGTTGGGAAACCTGGCGAGGTGACTCAGGCGATTCATCGCCTGATTATCGCCCTGTCACACGCGGCAATTCGCCGGCGATGTCGCCGCAACCTGGCCACGCCCCTCGGTTGCCGGCAACATCGCCGGAGATATCTCCCCGTGTGACGGTACCTTTAAGGTACCGTCACACGCGGCAATTTTGCAAGCAATTTCACAGGCAATTTGCTGGTTGCAGTGAAATCATGGATACATGGTTCCATTTCTACACGGCAACAAAACAGAACAATGTATCCATGATTTCACTGCAACCAGCAAATTGCCAGTGAAATTGCTTGCAAAATTGCCGTGTGTGACGGTACCTTTAGAGTAAAAGGAATGATTATTCAGTAGGTCCAAAAGGGGGTGGAGATTAGATTAGAGCTGGAGACTTAAGTGACAGTTAGTGTCAGTCAGTGGGTCAGTCAGAGTCAGAGACCGTGCTGGGAAGGCAGTCAGCCAGGACGTATCTGACAGGAGGATCACCCATCTCCAGGAGGGTCACCTGGACAGAAGGGGACGAACCAGAACTGGTTGGAGCCGGCTAGTTTAGTCTGGGGACATCCCTGACTGCAAACGAGCCGCGGGCCCTAAATCAGCGGGTAGCCGTAGGCGCCACAAATGGTACCTCACTCCTTAGGCCCATAATCGGTCCAAGACTATGAGGGTAACGGTCTGGATTCCGGTGGTGGGAGAGAGAGTGCGTTCCTGCTGCTCCCTCCGTACTGATCAAGGATAACCCATGCCTCACCGTACAAGACCAGGGAACTGGTGAGAGAGCTCTACAAAGGTGGTGAAAGACAGAGAGGAAGGATAGATTAGACATAGCCCATAAAGTTATAAAGGAAGGAACATCTAGAGACTCCATAGGGGTACCCTGAACCAACAACTAGTACCTGTTAGACCAGACTGTACCGTGTTCTCTATAACTTCTGTCGGTACCAGTAAAGTGGAGTTGAAGTTGAGTCGTTCTGTCTTTCTTCCCCGGTGCCCGAGGGCCTCATCATCTCCTAGAGGGGTAAGAACAACTACTCCCCTCATTCCTCAACAACCATCACCGCTGCCCTGAGGTAAAGCTCCACCTGTGGGGAGATGTACCACACTGAGCTGCACCCATCATCACCTCAGCGGCCGGCCTGCAGTACTGGTATCCAAATTACCGGGATCCACAGGTGGCGTCACATACTTTTTATCCTTGTTAATATTTCCCCCACCAAACAAATGACAGCCAGGACAACGAACCGGGAACCCGACCACCCGTGATTCCCCGTCACAGCCATCAAATCCATCCGAGTACCCCTCTCCCTGCTGTGCTCATCATGAATGTGTCCATG
The DNA here is from genome assembly GCA_033576535.1 of Allobates femoralis. Lineage (NCBI taxonomy): Eukaryota > Metazoa > Chordata > Amphibia > Anura > Aromobatidae > Allobates > Allobates femoralis. Next base: position 306,143,136 of record JARQOC010000004.1, read on the forward strand.
GCATGGGAGCTTCTTTCGTGGCGACCTCCAGAGTTGCCAACTTGACTCTTTGTCAAAAAATCAGGGACAGACATATTTTTTACCACACTTGGAAGCCCATGATAAATCATTGTGATTATTATCAGTGATCCCTGTCTACAGTGAGGACGTCGGCTGCATTCTCTGTAGAATGATAGATTTCTGGAGAAGTGTCTTCAGCTTCTCAGAAATCTTTTACATTGTGTATGAACAGGGCAACATTTTTGTGGACTGTCCTGGAATTTATGGACAGTTGGCAGTGGCGTAACCTCAATCTCATGAGCTCCGAAGCGAAAGCTTCAACAGGGCCCCCAATTATTGCAAATCTTTAAGGCCTGTTTCACACATCTGTGTCTCATGCACGAATCGTGGTCCGTGCCGACACATGCCAGAGGCACAGACGTATGGAGGCACAGTATTCTCTATTGCGCTCCTTCACATGTCTGTGATACTGCACGAACCATGAGAGGAAGATTTGAGAAGCACCACTAGTCTATGATATTTACAGGTGTGTGCTCACCATGTCAGAAAAACACAACTTGTAACAAAGAAAAAGATTCTGACATATATTGAGGGAGCGCAACTGGATAGTGAAAAAATATTAACAATTTTATTTACAGACAATGTGAGCATGCAATTTATAACCAATTAAAACATCACAAGGGGCTTCAGGCAACCATGTGGTAACAATTATTATAATACTGGGGACTTATTCTGCAGTATTCCCAATAATTAATCAATTTAAAATATACAAATCATGAACTGCAATCTGACAAGAATGTCAGTAAGTCTCCATAATAGTTCATAAATACATGACCGTTTAATATAAATATATATCAGAAAGACATAATATTATTAATGAGGCACATATAAACCACATCAGGATTCTGGCAGATGATTGTTTGGCAAGAGGTTGAGCACATATGTAGGTAACAGTTGGGACACTGGGGAACAAGAACAGTTGGCAATTATCTAACATCCAGTGAATCAAGCTTACTCATAGAGCATACAGTATCCCTTTCAACAACAATGCACATAGTGTATTAACAATATGTGCCAGACCTTATGTCACGTAATTAGACATTACATTAATTAGGTATACAGAATAATATAGTATATACATCCCCTCATAGCGCATCGGTGATACAAAATAATAACAACTGTTTACAGATGATCCACACATTGATACAAAAAATTGTTTTAAATACAGACTATAGTGATAAGGTCATATACACTTAAGTAGTTAAAAGTAGTGAACAATAAAGGGAGTGACACATATGATACCAAGAAGATAGTGGATTTGCTCAATATAAGTAGCTACCAACTAGTATAAGCCACCAGTCTTCTCATAGTGCAAATGATGTAATAAAGATTGTTCCAACCAGGGAACCATTTTGTTAGAAATCAGCCAGTACTGCCCAGAAGAAATACTCCCTGTTGCAAACAGAGGTGCTCTCACAATGTTTACCGGTAATAGTCAGCCCTGGAGCCCCTAGTGGGTGAATCCAGTTGCCACGATTTCCTTGCCTCCCTCGGGGGGTAAGGTCATGCTTGGAAGCAAGTAGGGTATCTATAATGGGTAACCCACAGCACACATCACCTTTCTGACTCCAGACCAGAAGGGGGAGCTCTAACCTGGGTTCAGGGGTGTCTCCCTATAAATTCTGGCTGGAGGTGGCGTTAGTTCAGTTCCTAGGAGGACTGTAGAAGACATCCTGAGGACTGGAGCAGTGTCAGGCTTGTCCGAGGATACTGACTAGTCAGCGTGAGGGACTCATGAGCAAGAGTCTGAGGAGAGGAAAGGAGTAGGCTTGGGGAGTGGAGTCTGTCAAAGGTTCGCACCAGAGCAGAGTGCCAGAACTGGAGTCCGAGGTTGCGCGGGTGCTCTAGCCTAGCAGCCAAAACCGAAGGACGGGAGATTCCAAGTCTCCTGGCCACCAAAGCACTTGGAGACTCAGCAGCGTAGAAGAGACCAGGGACAGTGCTCAGAGAAGTGGTACCAGGCAAGAGCTCGAGCTGCCTGCCATACCAGTGAAAGACTGTCCAGCAGGAGAAAAGGGTTGCAGCTTAGTTACAGGTACCAGGACCAGCAGGCAAAGGTGCAGCAGGGAGGCCTCAGAACCAGCCAGGTGATGAGAACCTTAACTTTCTTCCAGGCTACCTGGATTCCCAACATCGACTGTGGACTGTGCCCTGATGTCTTTTATCTCAGTAAAGGTAAAGGAAACAACCCCTGCGTGTCTTTTGGTTATTCAGCGCAGGGCCGCCGTTAGGGTCTTACAGGACTTACTTGAGTAGGGAGCCTGGCAATTATTGGAGTGGGCGTGTCCATTTAAACAGGGCTAGGGGGACCTGGGTGTGCTGGCGGGGGGCGTGGCCATTTGGAGCAAGGAGGCCTACCCGCCCGGCCAGCACGCGTTGCAGGCGGCAGACCGATGCTGTGTGTGTCCTCTTCTCAGCTCTGCTGATGTGAGTGTGCCTGCACCCAGTGCCGCCCGTCACTGCCGTGCAGCCGTGTGCGCAACCTGTGAGCGGCGCCGCACCCTAGCCATCGCTGAATCCGGACTCAGTGTCGGGGGAGTAGCTGCGGCTGTATTAGAAGTGGCCACGCACAACAAACTGCTCACGGTGCTCTCTGCTGTACAGTGATGCGGCTGGCCCGGGGCACTGACATTTACTTGTGCAGCGCAGGCCCATCCGCATCACTGTACAGCAGAGAGCACCGTGAGCACTGAGCAGTTTGCTGTGCGTGGCCAAGTGTTGCAATGATGTCAGCACAGCGCGCCGCCGCCGGGTCTTCTAATCATTGCAGCACTGCACACCCGGCCTGATTCCCGCCAAGTAGGATCTGCTGGTAGCAAGTGTGCTAGGCTGCGGGCGCACGGGAGAAGAGAAGCTGTCAGCTGAGCCTGTCCCCAGACAACAAAAGTTAAAAAAAACACACCAATATGTGTGTATGTCTGAGTATGATTGTGTCTGTGTGTAAATGTGTGTGTATATGATTGTGTGTTTATGATTGTGTGTATATATGTGTCTGTGTGTATATATGATTGGTGTATATGATTGTGTGCATATATGTGTCTGTGTGTATATATGATTGGTGCATATGATTGCCTATGTGTATGTGGCGCCCCGCACCGAGTGCGTCACAGGAGGGTATTTCAGCCACAAATGCAGCAGCAATATTCTCTGACCCAGCAATCACACAATTAACTCAGAGATCCATACCCTGCATGCATCACCTAGCATAGAGGGCCAATCAGGTCCTGGTGGGTGGAGTGTAGTGGTAGTGTGTGTAGTGGAAGTTTAGTCCAGCTAGATGAGAACAGAGTCGAGTCTAGTCTAGGATTATAGCAGCAATGTAGAAGACCTTCTGCAGATTCCCAGCTCTGCAACCTAGGAGAGGGGGTTGCACAGTCCTGTGCGGCCCCCTGGCCACCTTCCCTGGCCGTCTCCCTACCATCACCCGGGCATCAACATGCGGGTCCAAAATCATCCCGTGCCCATCTACAGCCGGTTTACTGGTACCGAAGCTAGCAGCAGTTCAGCTCTGCTATGCGAACCAGAGGAGTGGAGGGACCGCTCTACAGGAGCACCCCACCATCGCCAAATCCAGTCGTCTAACCAGCGGTGTACCCACCAAGGGACCTAAGGCTCCCCAAAGCATCCGGAACGTATACCCCGGATAGGGCATTCAAGCAGCCTCCCTGTACCCGATCTGGTATTCCTGGGCGACAACGGCACAGTACTTAGCTAGAATGGAGGAACACCGCGGATCTCTGAGAATACACTAGTCATTGCTGAGTCCACCCGGTCCACTACCTACAAACTGTATACCATGTATTGCCTGCTGGTTACAGTAAAGAACCCGTTACAGAGACTTAGGGCCCTTTCAAATCAGCGTTTTTTTCAAATCGCGGCAGATGCGGTGAAAAAACCGCATCTGCCGTAATTACTGCATATCGGCTGCACTTGCGGCACGGTTGCGGCGCGGTTGTGGTAAACGCCATACAAGGTATAGGCGGACTTGTGGCAGGTGCGGCAAGTGCGGTTTTGGCACTTGCCGCAGGTGCGGCCGCGAAGAAAAATGCTGTCAGCCGCGGTTTTTTTCGCGGCCGCACCTGCCGCAAGTGCCAAAACCGCACTTGCCGCACCTGCCGCAAGTCCGCCTATACCTTGTATGGCGTTTACCGCAACCGCGCCGCAACCGTGCCGCAAGTGCAGCCGGTATGCGGTAATCGCGGCAGATGCGTTTTTTTCACCGCATCTGCCGCGATTTGAAAAAAAACGCTGATGTGAAAGGGCCCTAACAGTGTCCGTGCCTTCTTATGAACTGTTTATCCGCATGCTAAGGTAACCGCAGCTGCCTCACAACATCTTGTGCAGCTTCTGGCTCCAGGGATCACCGCTCAGCCTGTGGGGAGCGTTCCATCTTGCTGCATTCCATCCCCGGAGGCCCCGCAGCGTCTGTACAGTTACCGAATCTCTCATAGGTGGCGTCACGAAACAACCCCTTAATCTGTTTCCACAAGACATCTCATCATTTTTGATCTGCACCACCGGGCCCCACTACCGGCAGGCGTGGTCCATCCGTGACAAGGAGGAAGAAGTGAACACCGGAGTCCCGGCCACGGTGAGTCATGTATATGAAGATTGTATATATAACTATGTGTGTAAATTATTGTGTGTGTGTATATAAATGATTGATGTATTTAATTGTGTGTATATATGAGTGATTGCATATGTATGTATATGATTATATGTGTATGATTGTATGTGTGCATATGATTGGTGTTTGTAATTGTGCATGTTTGTATCTGCTATATTATCGTCTAAGGCCCCTTTCACATCAGCGTTTTTTTGAAATCGCGGCAGATGCTGTGAAAAAACCGCATCTGCCGCGAGTACCGCATACCGGCTGCACTTGCGGCACGGTTGCGGCACGGTACAATGTATAGGCGGGCTTGCAGCGGTTTTCGCGGCCGCACCTGCCAAAACCGCACTTGCCTCATCTGCCGCAAGCCCGCCTATACATTGTATGGGGCTTGCCGCAACCGTGCCGCAACAGTGCCGCAAGTGCAGCCGGTATGCGGTAATCGCGGCAGATGCGTTTTTTTCACCGCATCTGCCGCGATTTAAAAAAAACGCTGATGTGAAAGGGGCCTAATACTGGTAGAATACTGGTAGAGAAAAATAGCCGCACTCACCGGAGGTAGATCTGCACCCCCCTCCCTTGCTTTAATGTTCTTGACTGGAAGTATGGACTTGAAATAAATCAAGTTTGAAGATCTACCTCCGGTGAGTGCGGCTATTTTTATCTACCAGTATTAAATGGTTAATCGCTATATATGGCCAGTAACACCGGGTAAAGCTGCAGTTACAAGTCACGGGAGTGACGAAGTCTTTCACGTCACAGTGCGAGTGCCCAGTGTTTTCTGGTTTATATTATCGTCTAATGTTCTCTGTCTGTCACGGAAATCGCGCGCTAGCGATGATTGGTTGAGCCCGGCCGGGCGGACCAATCAGCGCTAGCGTGCAAATTCTGTACACAGACAGAAAGAAAACAAAAGATGGCAGCCGCTAGCAGGGCGCAGCGGACTCCCGCCGCAGCCTTACATCACTAACCCCCGCCACGAGCCACCCACTGACACCGGGGACTGGGGGCTGCCGGGGTCAGGGCTCCCAGGGTGCAGGAAGCAACGGGAGCACACATCGTGCGGCTCCTCCTTCCTATGGCCGCACAGTCTGTCACAGACTGTGCGGCCATAGGATGATCCCGGGTGTCAGCCGCCTCCTGTCAGTGCAGCTGGGTGACAGCTGCACTGACACCCGGGATCATCCTGTACACTGCAGCCTCTGCGCCCGCCTCCTCCACACTTTTCTACTGACACCGCGCTCAGCACCAAGTACATGAGGGCCAGCACTGGGACTGCCAGGGGACGGAGATGTGAGAACCCATGTGTGTGTGTTTGTGAGTTTGAGTCTGTGTGTGTGTGTGTGTGTGTGTGTGTCTGGATGTGGGTGTGAGTCTGTGTGTGTATGTGTGTGAGTCTGTGTCTAGGTGTGAGTCTGTGTGTATGTGTGTGGGTGTGAGTCTGTATCTAGGTGTCAACCCGTAAACGTGAGATAAATGTGCATAGGGTCTTATCCTTTTTACAAATGGTTATAGCGGTGTATATCAGGAACTGCTCACCTGGCTCAGTTGTGTCACCCACAACCGTATAATCGCCTGTAAGATGGCTTGTAGAATGGCTGCTGCAGGGCCGCACCTTCAGGATAAACGTGGAAACAGGAATGTTGTAATGGGACAAAATGCCGGAATGCCCACGCTGCCACCAAGAATCACCAGGAAACAAAGAGTTAACTGGGCAGATTTTTCTTTTATTCTATCCTACGCGTTTCAGAGCCTCTATCCGAGCTCCTTCCTCAGGGAACACCACGGATAGCACACGGACAGCACACAAATGTGTCACATGTGTGACACACGGACACATGCCTTCCCATGATCGGTATTAGCAGAGTGTTTGAGTGGCTTGCATAACACTGCATTGTACAGTACAAGCACAGTGGATGAATTTACAGAAACACCGTGCCCACTGTGCTTGTTTTTTCCACAGTGTGAACTGACGACTTACTGGCCACACACGTCATTTTATTGCTGAAAGTGATCTCAGCAGGTAAATGCAGGGATAAGCCGCCATGCGCAAACACTGATCGTGGGCACAGGGCGGCTGCGTTCACCCACGGAGATCACCAGCTTCTCGCAGGAGAGTATAGACTGTATCCAGGATGCAGTGTCTCCGGATCATGGGCACATACCTTTATGAAACACACACTGAAGATTTTACATCCGCTTTGCCGGTATATAACCTATGAATGTGTGCAAGAGACCTCACTCTGCTTCACAACCCTGCTATTGTGATATGTAAAAATCTGCTACCATACTCCCTGTGCTCACATCCCACTTGTGGAAAACCTGAGAAGTTGACATCAGAAACCCATGCTGTCTTTATATCCGGGTTTTCCGTTCCACAATGAATCTACATCACACAAATGATGAACCTAGAACCTAGTTAGAAAATCTCATTGTGTGAACAGCAGCGTGGTTTGAAATCACTAGGAAGTTTATTCAGCGGTTTTGAAATGTGTTTTATGAGGGTGGTTTCACACTTGCGTATAAAACCACAGCGTACCAGGCGCAGCCAAACGCATGTGCACTGTGGTCCTATGTTTCACGTGGGAATGCATAGTATGTGCGTTTGACTGCGTTCGGATAATTTATGCGCCCTCCGAACGCAACATGTTGCATTTTTTTGTGCGTTCGCGGGAGCTTGTTTTATCTGCTTGCTCCCGCAAGCGCACAAACAATGCATGGGAGTCAATGGATCCGCAGTGTCCTCCGCATGACAGCGCAGTGGCGGCCACCGGGAGATCAGCTGGAGCAGCCGCTGATCTCCTCTCCTGGCCACCGCTAATCTCCTGGCGGTGTCAGCGGGGAGAAACAGCTGATCTGACAGCTGTTTAAATCTCCCACGCCGACATCACTTCTTCGGTGTCGGCGTGCGAGATTTAAACAGCTGTCAGATCAGCTGTTTCTCTCTGCCGACACCGTAACGAGATCAGCGGCGGCCGGGAGGAGGAGATCTCCGCCCCTGATCTCCGCCTCCCAGCCGCCGCCGAGACAGCTGATTGGATGGCCGGGTTGCATACTGATGTGAACGCATGCGGAGATTCTCTGCTGCGTTCACATCAGTATGGCTGCATTTGCATTGCGTTTGCGTCATCGCGCTCCTCTGGCTTCATCCGTCTTCTTCCGGCTTCGTCCGGTGGGCGCAGGCAATGACGTCATTATCTGCGCGCCAGAGGAGGAAGCCGGATGACGCTGGATGAAGCCAGAGGAGCAGCGGCGGGACAGCGGCAGCGATAAGTATGATAATGTTTTCCTTTTCAGGATTGCTGCACAAGGGTAGGGGGGCCCTGTATACTGATATGGGGGGGGGCTGCTGTATATTCTTCTGGGGCTGCTGTATACTACCTCTGGGGCTGCTGTATACTACCTCTGGGGCTGCTGTATACTACCTCTGGGGCTGCTGTATACTACCACTGGGGCTGCTGTATACTACCACTGGGGCTGCTGTATATACCACTGGGGCTGCTGCTGTATACTACCACTGGGGCTGCTGTATACTACCACTGGGGCTGCTGCTGTATATACCACTGGGGCTGCTGCTGTATATACCACTGGGGCTGCTGCGTATATACCACTGGGGCTGCTGCTGTATATACCACTGGGGCTGCTGCTGTATACTACCACTGGGGCTGCTGTATATACCTCTGGAGCTGCTGTATACTACCACTGGGGCTGCTGCTGTATATACCACTGGGGCTGCTGCTGTATACTACCACTGGGGAGGCTGCTGTATACCACACTGCTGGGGGCTGTATACCTGTGCTGGGGTCCACCCTCGGCTTATACACGAGTCAATAGGTTTTCCCAGGTTTTGGGGGCAAAAGTAGGGGGTCGGCTTATACACGGGTCGGCTTATACACGAGTATATACGGTAATTGTAATTTTGCAACAGTTTCGGCAGATGTCGCCGTACCCGCCGGATCTGCTGCGTAATGGCCAACTTGCAGCACTGATCCAGCAAGTCCCATTAATTTTCTATGGAAAAGGTGTTTGCAAGTGCGGTTTTGCCAGATTCGGCAGATCCGGCACTTGCGGCCACGCAAAAAAAAAACGCTAGCAGCGTTTTTTTTTTGCGTGGTTGCAAGTGCCGGATCCTGCAAAACCTCACTTGCTGCACCTGACTGCAAGCCCCATAGAGAATAAGTGGGGCTTGCCGGATCAGTGTCGTAAGTCAGCTGTTGCGCGGCAGAACCGGTGGGTGCAGCAACATCTGCCAGATCTACCATGAAATTACATTTACCGCTGATGTGAAAGCAGTCTTAGAGGACTTGACCTGTCTAAAGGTACCATTACACGGTACGAGATCGTTAACCATATCGCTCAAATGTGGCACCCCTGCGGGGGATTGCCACAGGATCCACCGGTGCAAGGAGGGAATTACACCTTGGTTAGCACAGCACACCACACCATCCACCCCAGACCTGAAGTGGGAGATCTACTGGCTGCCTTAAGTCAGTTCCCCTTTAAGAACATCCAGGCCTGAGGGGAGGAGTTAGTCAGTCCCAGAAGTCAGTCTAGAGTCTGCAGTGTGAGAGGGAAGAGAGAGGAGACAGAGGAGTTGGTCGCTGGGAGAGATCCAGGCCCAGGGACCACTGACCGCTGTGTGCACCCTAGGGAAAGGGTCGGAGGCAAGTGGAGAAAGTAGGGAACTAAGAAAAGGGAACCGGTTACTACATCCCTTTAGTACACCTGGACACCGGAGTCCGACACCGCTAGCATTTAGTGCTACAGCAAAAGCCTGGAAGACTCAGGAGGAGTTCAGCCATGAGGAGAACGAAGTAAGAGACGCTAAGCTGACCAAGTATAGGACCAGGGGCCATAGGAGGAACAGGGACCCCCCAGAAGGACCTCATTGCCAGTTTAGGACAAAGCCCAGAGAGAGAGAAGAAACTGTGGGTTCAGGCTCAGGCAGGACTTACCCTACACCACAGAGCACAAAGACAGAGGAGGCCTCATAACTTTCTAAGGTAGAAGTCCCAAGTTGCACTGGGGACCTGGTTATTACTCTGGACTGTACCTGTTACCCTGTCACCAGTAAAAGGTACCGAAACAACAATCTCTGTGTGCCTGTGTTCCTATCTAACCGCTGCAATTCACCGCCTTGTTTGCAAAGACGCAACTACTACTCCACCTGTGGGGAGCTGTACCACACTCTGCTGCACCCACCATCACCTCAGCGGCCGGCTGCAGCGCTGGTATACCCGTTACCAGGTACCATAGGTGGTGTCACGTTAACAACCCCCTTATCCCCCCACCGTTCCCCGCCATTGAGGGTCCAGGGCATGGGACTGGGGATCGACCAGCCATGATTCCCCCATCAAAGCCGCCATCAGTCCCGGTACCTGAGTACCCCATACCCTGTCGACCACCTCACAAACGTCACGCGTTTGGAGTAGTTGAAACGACATAGTTAGGACGTCGTTGCGTGTTACACCAAGATACGACTACGATAAATCGTTGGATCGTTGATCGCAGATTTGAGAACATGTTCTCAAAGGATCCTCAATCAGCCAACCTGCTGCATCGTTGTGTGTGACACCGTGATAACAATGTCGTTAACGATTTCATTTCCCCTATTCACAACAGTGAACAAGTATCGTTCGCTGTGTTGTGCGAACGATAGCTGCTCGCCACATCGTTGGTGCGTCGTTCACGATATCTAGACGTGTGATATCTTACCAACGCTATCAAAAAAATGTCCTAACGACCGAGACCGTTGCTGATATCTGAATGACATTGAAGTATGTAAAGGAACCTTAAGACGCAAAGTGTGCAGTCACTATGTGAAGACAGACTGCCCGATCCTCTGTATGTCCTGTGCGAGTCAGTGGTCACATGAACAAATGATTATGATTTGCATATTTGTATTCACAAGTCGTCTGGTCTCATATCTCACTGTCATAATTCGGTAGCACAAACAATTCGGATAATCCCTTTAAAGGGTTATTTCAAAACACAAACAGACAATGTGAGTTTCTATCTGTCATTATTTGCCACCTTTTCCCAGCACATATTATGACAAACAATGTGCAACTGATTAGAAATTTCTGTAATTGAAATAAAAAAGTCACAATGGAGACGAACAGGAATTAGAGGTTGTAGAGAGGACAAACAAGGCTGTATACATCGCAGCAGGTTAGGTTTCACTGATGTGGACACTGATATATTATATTGGTTTTAAATTTCATTCAATGTTGTGTACTTGCAACCTAATGCTGAAATCAAAGCGTGGCATAGGAAGAGAAAGAATTTATATTGATCTCCTATGGGAAGATTAAATACAATGTACAAACCTTTCAGGAATGTTAGGGAAAAATAAGAACCTATCAGCAGGATTTTGCTAGGTAAAATATAGACATGGCCATACTAGTGCTGAAATACTGATTATAACAATACTTGCATTGAAATTAATCAGTTTTATGTTTTTCTCTGTAATCACAATTTGAAGTTTTGATGTAATGATACCGTGTGCCTTAAGGGCCTGTCACACGCGTCAATATCGCCTGCACGATATCGGCTGCACGTGACGTTGCAGCGATATTGATGCGTGTGACATACTGCATCAACCAGCGATAAATCGCTGGTTGATGATCGCCAGGTTTTAGAATCAGTCCTAAAACCTGGCGATTGTCGCCCGGTGGACACGCAGCATCGCTGCGTGTGACACCAGGAGCGAGCGATATTCCAGCTCCCAGCGCCTCTCACAAGCGCTGGGAGCTGGTATCCAAGGTACACTGCGGGTAACTAGGCAGCGCGCGCTGCCTAGATACCCGACGTGTACCTTAGTTACCAGCCTCCTCCGCTCACCCGGTGAGCGGAGGAGGCTGGTAACTAAGGTACACGTCGGGTATCTAGGCAGCGCGCGCTGCCTAGTTACCCGCAGTGTACCTTGGAGACCAGGCTGCTCCCGCTTCCAGCAGGCTGGCAGCGGGAGCAGGACATCGTGGAAACGATATTTAAATCGTTTCCATGATGTCACTGGTCAATTGATCGCTGGTGAGTCTGCCTGTGTGACAGCTCACCAGCGATCAGCCGTCAATGTCGTCAGCGATCAGATCGCTGACGACATTGACGCGTGTGACAGGACCTTTAGAGTGGGCCTTTAAGGAGGGTCTTATCTTGGTGCACTGGCCCTCTGTCTGCTTCCTATTCTTCAATGATAGATCAATGATCTGTCGGTGACCTGCCTACTATTTTAAATATCACACCGATGCCTACATTAGGTCTCCAATAAAATGGCACCAGTTGTTGGTGCATGTGCGGTCGCATCCAGATAAGTCTCCAATTAAATGGCACCGTTGTTGGTTCACACGTGGTCGAATCCACATCGGTCTCCAATAAAATGGTGCCATCGTCGGCACATGTGTAGTAGCATACACATCAATAATTTGTGAAGGTGACGACACATGCGCCAACAAAGACACCATTTTATTGGAAACCTAATGTAGGCATCAGCATGATATTTAAAATAGGAAGCAAGTTTCATCAACTCAGGTATCGTTTTAATCAGTATTACAGCGCTAGTATGGCCATGTCTGTACTTTGCCTAGCGAAATCGTCCTGACAGGTTCTTTTTAATGATGAACTTAAACAGAGACAAAGGTTATTGTTCTTAAATCCTATATAGGAATGTATAATTAGGAGCCACTAGTGCATCCTGCGCAGTTGCAAAGGGGCCCAAAAGGTAAAAGGGCATCGGAGTCTGTGATCTGCCGAAATGCAAACATTTCTTAGTTCTGAATATATTGTCCCAGTCACAGAAGAAGAAGTCTCCAGGCTCCTCATGTCCTCACGTCCCACTACATGCACCACTGACCCCATTCCCTCACACCTACTCCAGACCCTCTCTCCAGTGGTCACCACTCACTTAACCACAATCTTCAATCTCTTCCTCTCTACTGGCATCTTCCCCTCCTCCTTCAAACACTCTATTATTACTCCACTACTAAAGATAACGTCCCTTGATCCATCCTGCACAAATAACTACAGACCTATCTCCAATCTCCCCTTCATCTCAAAACTCCTGGAGCGCCTGGTCTACACCTGCCTCACCCATTACCTCTCCACTCACTCTCTTCTAGATCCATTACAGTCTGGCGTCAGCCCCTTACACTCTACAGAAACTGCCCTTATCAAAGTGACCAATGACCTTCAGACAGCAAAACATAATGGTGACCACTCTCTGCTTATTTTCCTTGACCTCTCTGCAGCTTTTGACACTGTTGACCACCATCTCCTACTCTCTATGCTGCACTCCATTGGCATCAAGGACACGGCTCTCTCCTGGTTCTCTTCCTAGCTCTCTGATCACTCTTTCGGTGTATCATTTGCTGGCTCCACTTCCTCCCCTCTTCCTCTCACTATTGGGGTCCCTCAGGGTTCAGTCCTTGACCCTCTTCTCTTCTCTGTCTACACAGCCCCGATCGGACAGACCATCAGCAGATTTGGCTTCCAGTACCATCTTTACGCTGATGACACACAACTATACACTTCCTCCCCTGACCTTAGTCCTGCTCTAATAAAGAACACCAATGACTGTCTAACCGCAGTTTCCACCATCATGTTCGCTCTCTATCTGAAACACAACCTTTCCAAAACTGAACTTCTTCTGCTCCCACGCTCTACCAACCTCCCTAAATCTGACATTTCCCTCTCGGTGTGCGGCACCACGATAACGCCCAGTCAGCAGGCTCTCTATCTGTTTGACGCTGATCTCTCCTTCACCCCATATATACAATCTCTCACCCGCTCCTGTCGCTTGCACCTGAAAAATATCTCCAGAATTCGCCCTTTCCTCACCATGGAAACAACTAAAACCCTCACCGTGGCTCTAATCCATTTCTGCCTTGACTACTGTAATTCTTTATTAGCTGGCCTCCCCCGTAGTAAGCTTTCCCCTCTCCAGTCTATCCTCAATGCAACAGCCAGGATCACCTATTTAGCAAACCGTTACTCAGATGTTTCTGCTCTGTGCCAGTCACTCCATTGGCTGCCCATACACTATAGAATGCAATTCAAATTGCTTGTTGTCACCCACAAAGCTATTCATGGTGCGGCACCTCCTTACCTCTCTACCCTCATCTCTGTCTACCACCCCAACTGTCCCCTTCGCTCTGAATGCAACCTCAGACTAACATAGGCATTAATCCGAACCTCCCATTCCCAACTCCAAGACTTCTCTCGAGCTGCACCAATCCTCTGGAATGCTCTACCCCAAGAAATTAGGACCATCCACAACTTGCATAGCTTCAGACGCTCCCTAAAAACACGCCTCTTCAGGGCGGCCTATCATTCTCCCTAACAGTAGTCATTTAAACATAAGATATTCATTGTTATAAGCCCCTGTACTTTGTGTTCCCATCCCGTCTTAGATTGTAAGCTCCTTTGAGCAGGGCCACCTTTTATTTTTTGCCTTTTTATTGTATTTCCCACTTTGATTCTATGTTTATAGTATGTAGCTACTGTTCTGTATTACCTACCATTCTGTATTGTATATTTTTCTTATAAGTACCATTGTACTGTAAAGCGCTGCGGAATATGTTGGCGCTATACAAATAAAGATTTTTTATTATTATTATTATTATTTTTATTATTATTGTTGTTGGCGACAAATCACTTCCTTGCTTCTAAGTGGAAAAGTGACCAGGCTCCCATCATAGAAAACCTAATGGATCGTTTGGCTACACATAATCTATTTGAATATACCTTTGCTTTTAGAGGAGGGAATAGCGCAAAATAAAAATATATGGAGAAATGGGCAAGCTGGGTGCTAATGTATGCACCAAATTTAACAATTGATTTGAATTAATGTTGCCTATTTACACTTTTGTTTATTTTGATAGACTTGTGGTTGGGAGGTTTATACACTTTCAATGCTAAGTAAAGTAATGATTGTCATGTCAATTGTACATAGTTTATTCCTTTATTTTCCTTAGGATTCACCTTTTCATTTTATTTTATTTTCTTATTTTATTTTACTATACTTGTATATGTATATGCTACAAACCAATACTTTTATGTCTATTAGGCCCCTTTCACATCAGCGTTATTTTTAAATCGCTGCAGATGCGGTGAAAAAAACGCATCTGCCGCGATTAACGCATAACCGCGACACCTGCGGCACAGTTGCGGCAAGCCCCATGCAATGTCTATGGGGCTTGCGGTAAGGGTGCGGCAGGTGCGGTATCGGCACTTGCGGCAGGTGCGGCCGCAAAAAAACCACGGCTGACCGCGGTTTTTTTCGCGGCCGCACCTGCCTCAAGTGCCGAAACCGCACTTGCCGCACCTGCCGCATCCTTACCGCAAGCCCCATAGACATTATATGGGGCTTGTCGCAACTGTGCCCTATCACTTCACCCTTTGGGATTGGCTTCCAGAAAACTATGGTAACTAGATACTGGCTGGGTTTGGTGTAAGTGACTATGACTGTTAAAGGGAAACTCCTCTGGCTTCGGTTAATGCAATGTGGAGTAATGTGATCCTTCTCAGTGTACATCGCCCCCTATAGTCCCTGGTCCTGCAGTAGCTGCCACCATGTATATAGCAGATGAGACACGTTATTAGATACCAGATCAGCAGGTCAGTCCATTGTAGTTCTGGAGTGTTGAGCGATTATCACTGTGTAGGGTGAAGTGCAGACAAATAAAACACACACCACAGTATATTATCTATAATTTTTTTTTATTAATTGGAGTAGCAATAAGCAACATTGTAATGAAAATATTACTGACTCTTTAATAAATTAAAGGTCAAAGTGACTCTCCGGTCCAGCCCCGATGGGGACCACAGAACTTGCTGTGGACATTGCGGACCTGATGAGCCACCCAACCCAAAGATCCAGAGGAAGGCGAAGAAAACCCCCGGAGTGTTCTACCTCAGGGGGAAAAAAAATTCCTTCCTGACCCCAATTCAGGCGATTGGATATCTCCCTGGATCAAGTCTGTCCTGCTGCATATTGCTGAATAACTGTACATCATGGAAAGAAAAACATGCCGCCTGCCCCTAGAAACTCACAATCTAGCACGATGGATGCTCTGTGCAAAGCATATGGGGGGAGACTGCAAAGCTGGCAAAGCGGGGGGGGGGGGGGGGGGGGGCCTAGGCTGCGAAGCAAGCAAAGCAGAGAGGAAGCCCTAGGCCGCGAAACAGGCAAAGCGGGGGGGGGCCATAGGCCGCGAAGCAGAGCAGGCAAAGCAGGGGGGCCCTAGGCCGCGAAGCAGGCAAAGCAGGGGGGCCTAGACCACGAAGCAGGCAAAGCAGGGGGGCCCTAGGCCGCGAAGCAGGCAAAGCAGGGGGGGGCCCTAGGCCGCGAAGCAGGCAAAGCAGGGGGGCCTAGGCCGCGAAGCAGGCAAAGCAGGGGGGGCACTAGGCCGCAAAGCAGGGGGGGGCCTAGACCGCAAAGCAGGTGGGGACTAGGCCGCAAAGCAGGTAAAGCAGGGGGGCCTAGGCCACGAAGCAGGCAAAGCAGGTGGGGCCTAGGCCGCAAAGCAGACAAAGCGGGGGGGGCCTAGGCTGCGAAGCAGGGAAAGCAGGGGGCGCCCTAGGCCGTGAAGCCGGCAAAGCATGGGGGGCCCTAGGACGCGAAGCAGGCAAAGCAGGGGGGCCTAGGCCGCGAAGCAGGCAAAGCAGGGGGGGCCCTAGGCTGCGAAGCAGGCAAAGCAGGGGGGGCCTAGGACCGCAAAGCAGGGGGGCCTAGACCGCAAAGCAGGCAAAGCAGGGGGGGCCTAGGCCGCAAAGCAGGCAAAGCCGGGGGGGCCTAGGCCGCGAAGCAGGCAAAGCGGGGGTAGGTCTAGGCTGCAAAGTATGGGGGGGCCTAGGCCGCAAAGCAGGCAAAGCAGGGGGGGGCCTAGGCCGCGATACAGGCAAAGCGGAAGGGCCTAGGCCGCGAAGCAAGCAAAGCAGGGGGGGCCTAGGCCGCGAAGCAGGCAAAGCAGGGGGGCCTACGACGCAAAGCAGGCAAAGCAGGGGGGTGCCTATGCTACGAAGCAGGCACAGCAGGTGGGGCCTAGGCCGCAAAGCAGGCAAAGCAGGGGGGGCCTAGGCCGCAAAGCAGGCAAAGCAGAGGGGGCCTAGGCCGCTATGCAGGCAAAGCGGAAGGGCCTAGGCCGCGAAGCAAGCAAAGCAGGGGGGGCCTAGGCCGCGAATCAGGCAAAGCAGGGGGGCCTACGCCGCAAAGCAGGCGGGGTGCCTATGCTGCGAAGCAGGCACAGCAGGTGGGGCCTAGGCCGCAAAGCAGGTAAAGCAGGGGGGCCTAGGCCACGAAGCAGGCAAAGCAGGTGGGGCTTAGGCCGCAAAGCAGGCAAAGCGAGGGGGCCTAGGCCGCGAAGCAGGCAAAGCATGGGGGGCCCTAGGCCGCGAAGCAGGCAAAGCATGGGGGGCCCTAGGCCGCGAAGCAGGCAAAGCAGGGGGGCCCTAGGCCGCGAAGCAGGCAAATCGAGGTGGGGGCCTAGGCCGCGAAGCAGGCAAAGCGGAGGGGCCTAGGCGCGAAGCAGGCAAAGCGGGGGGTGGCCTAGGCCGCGAAGCAAGCAAAGTATGGGGGGCCTAGGCCGCGAAGCAGGCAAAGCGGGGGGGCCTAGGCCATGAAGCAGGCAAAGCGGGGGGGCCTAGGCCATGAAGCATGCAAAGCGGAGGGGCCTAGGCCGCGAAGCAGGCAAAGCGGGGGGTGGCCTAGGCCGCGAAGCAAGCAAAGCATGGGGGGCCTAGGCCGCAAAGCAGGGGGGCCTAGGCCGCGAAGCAGGCAAAGCGGGGGGGCCTAGGCATGAAGAAGGCAAAGCGGGGGTAGCCTAGGCCACGAAGCAGGCAAAGCGGGGGGTGGCCTAGGCCACGAAGCAAGCAAAGCATGGGGGACCTGGGCCGCAAAGCAGGGGGGCCTAGGCCGCGAAGCAGGCAAAGCGGGGGAGGCCTAGGCCACGAAGCAGGCAAAGCGGGGGGGGGCCTAAGCCGCAAAGCAGGCAAAGCGGGGGGGCATAGGCTGCGAAGCAGGCAAAGCAGGAGGGGGGCCTAGGCCGCGAACCAGCGGGGTGCCTAGGCCGCGAAGCAGGCAAAGCAGGGGGGGCCCTAGGCCGCAAAGCAGGGGGGGCCTAGGCCGCAAAGCAGGTGGGGCCTAGGCCGCAAAGCAGGGGAACCTAGGCCGCGAAGCAGGCAAAGCAGGGGGGGGGCCCTAGGCCGCAAAGCAGGGGGGGACTTAGGCCGCGAAGCAGGTGGGGCCTAGGCCGCAAAGCAGGGGGGCCTAGGCCGCGAAGCAGGCAAAGCAGGGGGGGGCCCTAGGCCGCGAAGCAGGTGGGGCCTAGGCCGCAAAGCAGGGGGGGCCCTGGGCCGCAAAGCAGGGGGGGCCTAGGCCGCGAAGCAGGCAAAGCAGAGGGGGCCTAGGCTGTGAAGCAGGCAAAGCAGGGGGGGCCCTAGGCCGCAAAGCAGGGGGGTCCTAGGCCGCAAAGCAAGGGGGCCTAGACTGCAAAGCAGGCAAAGCAGGGGGGGCCTAGGACGCGAAGCAGGCAAAGCAGGAGGGGCCTAGGCCGCGAAGCAGGCAAAGCGGTGGGTCCTAGGCTGCGAAGCAGGCAAAGCGGGGGGTGGCCTAGGCCGCAAAGCAAGCAAAGCATGGGGGGCCTAGGTCCGCAAAGCAGGGGGGGCCTAGGCCGCGAAGCAGGCAAAGCAGAAGGGGCCTAGGCCACGAAGCAGGCAAAGCGGGGGGGGCCTAAGCCGCGAAGCAGGCAAAGCGGGTGGGCCTAGGCTGCGAAGCAGGCAAAGCGGGGGGCCTAGCCGCAAAGCGGGGGGCCTAGGCCGCGAAGCAGGCAAAGCAGGGGGGCCTAGGACGCCAAAGCGGGGGGCCCTAGGCCGTGAGAAGGTGGGGCCTAGCGCAAAGCAGCAAGAGGAGGGCAGGCGCGAAGCAGGCAAAGCAGGGGGGGCCTAGGCCGCGAAACAGGCAAAGCAGGGGGGCCTAGGCCCGAAGCAGGCAAAGCGGGGGGGCCTAGGCCGCAAAGCAGGCAAAGCGGGGGGGGGCCTAGGCACAAGCAGGCAAAGCGGGGGGGTAGGCGCGAAGCAGCAAAGCAGGGGGGGCCTAGGCCGCGAAGCAGGCAAAGGGGGGGCTAGGCTCGAGCAGGCAAAGGGGGGGCCTAGGCGCAAAGCAGGCAAAGGGGGCCTAGGCGTGAGCAGGCAAAGCAGGGGGCCTAGGCCGAAGCAGGCAAAGCAGGGGGGCCTAGCCGCAAAGAGGCAAAGCAGGGGGGGCATGGCGAAGCAGCACAGCAGTGGGCCTAGGCGAAAAGCAAGGGGGGGCCTAGGCCCGAAGCAGCAAAGCAGGGGGCTTAGGCCGAAGCAGGCAAAGCGGGGGGGCCTAGGCGCAAGCAGGCAAAAGGGGGGCCTAGGCGTGAAGCAGCAACAGGGGGGGCCTAGGCCGCGAAGCAAGCAAAGCAGGGGGCCCTAGGCCGCAAGCAGGCAGGGGGGGGCCCTAGGCTGCGAAGCAGGCAAAGCGGGGGGGCCTAGGCCGCAAAGCAGGGGGCCCTAGGCCGCGAAGCAGGCAAATGCGGGGGGGCCTAGGCCGCAACAGCAAGGGGGGGCCTAGGCCGCAAAAGGGGGGGCCTAGGCCGCGAAGCAGGCAAAGCGGAGGGCCTAGGCCCGAAGCAGGCAAAGCAGGGGGGGCTAGGCGCGAAGCAGGCAAAGCGGGGGGCCTAGGCGCAGCAGGCAGGAGCCTACCCGCGAAGCAGGCAAAGCAGGGGGCCTAGGCCGCGAAAGCAGGCAAAGCGGGGGGGGCCTAGGCCGCGAAGCAGGCAAAGCGAGGGGCCTAGGCCGCAAGCAGCAAAAGGGGGGGCCTAGCCGCGAAGCAGGCAAAGCAGGGGGGCCTAGGCCGCAAAGCAGGGGGGGCTAGCCAAAGCAGGGGGGCTAGGGCGCACAGCAGAGGCTAGGCCGCAAGCAAGCAAGCGGGGGGCCTAGGCCGCAAAGCAGGGGCCAGCGCAAAGAGGGGGGCCTAGGCGCGAAGCAGGCAAAGCGGGGGGCCTAGGCCGCGAAGCAGGCAAAGCGGTGGGGCCTAGGCCGCAAGCAGGCAAAGCGGGGGGCCTAGGCGGAAGCAAGCAAAGAGGGGGGGCCTAGGCCGAAGCAGCAAAGCGGGGGGGCCTAGCCACGAAGCAGGCAAAGCGGGGGGGCCTAGGCCGCGAAGCGGCAAAAGGGGGGGCCTAGGCTGCGAAGCAGCAAAGCGGGGGGGGCTAGGCCGCGAAGCAGGCAAAGCAGAGGGGCCTAGGCCGCGAAGCAGGCAAAGCGGGGGGGGCCTAGGCCGCAAGTCAGGCAAAGCGGGGGGGCCTAGGCCGCAAAGCAGTGGGGGGCCTAGGCCGCGAAGCAAGCAAAGCTGGGGGGGCCTAGGCCACGAGAGCAAGGGGCTGCGAGCAAAAGCGGGGGGGCCTAGGCCGCGAAGCAGGCAAAGCGGGGGGCCTAGGCCCGAAGCAGGCAAGCGGAGGGGCCTAGCGCGAAGAGGCAAGCGGGGGTGGCCTAGGCCGCGAAGCAGGCAAAGCAGGGGAGGCCACAGGGGAGCGCAAAGCAGGGGGGCCTAGGCCGAAGAGGCAAAGGTGGGGCCTAGGCCGCAAAGCAGGCAAAGCGGGGGCCTAGGCCGCGAAGCAGGCAAAGCAGGGGGGGCCTAGGCCGCGAAAGCAGGCAAAGCAGGGGGGGCCTAGGCCGCGAAGCAGGCAAAGCAGGGGGGGCCTAGGCCGCAAGCAGGCAAAGCGTAGGGGGGGGCCTAGGCCCAAAGCAGGCAAAGCAGGGGGGGGCCTAGGCCGCGAAGCAGGCAAAGCAGGGGGGGCCTAGGCCGCGAAGCAGGCAAAGTGGGGGGCTAGGCTGCGAAGCAGGCAAAGCAGGGGGGCCTAGGCCGCAAAGCAGGCACAGTGGGGGGCCTAGGCGGAGCAGGCAAAGCAGGGGGGGCCTAGGCCGCGAAGCAGGCAAAGCAGGGGGGGCCTAGCCGCAAAGCAGGCAAAGCAGGGGGGTGCCTAGGCGCAAGGCAGGCAAAGCAGGGGGGCCTAGGCCGCAAGCAGCAAAGAGGGGGGCCTAGGCCACGAAGCAGGCAAAGCAGGTGGGGCTAGGCCGCAAAGCAGGCAAAGCGGGGGGGGGGCCTAGGCGCGAAGCAGGCAAAGAAGGGGGGCCTAGGCCGGAAGCAGGCAAAGCAGGGGGGCCTAGGCCGCGAAGCAGCAAAGCAGGGGGCCTAGGCCGCAAGCAGGCAAAGCAGGGGGGGCCTAGGCGCGAAGCAGGCAAAGCAGGGGGGGCCTAGCGCGCAGCAAAGCAGGGGGACCCTAGGCCGCGAAGCAGGCATAGCAGGGGGGGCCTAGGCCGCAAAGCAGGGGGACTAGCGCAAAGCAGGGGGGGGCCTAGGCCGCAAGCAGGCAAAGGGGGGGTCCTAGGCCGCAAGCAGGCAAAGCAGGGGGGGGCTAGGCCGCGAAGCAGGCAAAGCGGGGGGGGCCTAGGCCGCGAAGAGCAGAGCCTGCCAAGCAGGGCGGGGAGGCCTAGGCCGCGAAGCAGGCAAAGCGGGGGGGCCTAGGCCGCGAAGCAGGCAAAGGGAGGGGCCTAGGCCGCGAAGCAGGCAAACGGGGGGGCCTAGGCCGCGAAGCAGGCAAAGCAGGGGGGGCCTAGGCCGCAAAGCAGGGGGCCTAGGCCAAAGCGGCAAAGAGGGGGGGCCTAGCGCCGAAGCAGGCAAGCGGGGGGCCTAGGCCGCAAGCAAGCAAAGCATGGGGGGCCTAGGCCGCAAAGCAGGGGGGCCTAGCCGAGGGGGGCCTAGGCCGCAAAGCAGGGGGGGGGCCTAGGCCGCGAACAGCAAAGCGGGGGGGCCTAGGCCGCGAAGCAGGCAAAGCGGGGGGCCTAGGCCGCAAAGCGCGGGGCCTAGGCGCAAGCAGGCAAAGCGGGGGGGCCTAGGCCGCGAAGCAGGCAAAGCAGGGGGGCCTAGGCTGCGAAGCAGCAAAGCGGGGGGCCTAGGCCGCAAGCAGGCAAAGCGGGGGGCCTATGCCGCGAACAGGCAAAGCGGGGGGGCCTAGGCCGCGAAGCAGCAAAGCTGGGGGGCCTGGCCGAAGCAGCAAGGGGGGGCCAGGCCGCAGCAGCAAAGCGGGGGGGCTAGGCAAGCAGCAAAGGGGGGGGCCTAGGCCGCGAAGCAGCAAAGCGGGGGGCCTAGGCCGCAAGCAGGCAAAGCAGGGGGTGGGCCTAGGCGCGAAAGGCAAAGCGGGGGGCCTAGGCTGCGAAGCAGGCAAAGCGGGGGGCCTAGCCGCAAGCAGGCAAGGGGGGGCTAGCGCGAAGCAGGCAAAGGGGGGGCCTAGGCCGCAAGCAGGCAAAGCGGGGGGGCCTAGCCGCGAACAGGAAAGCAGGGGCCTGCCCAAGCGCAAACGGGGCTAGGCGGAGAGCAAACACAAAAAAAAAAAAAAAAAAAAAAAAAAAAAAAAAAAAAAAAAAAAAAAAAAAAAAAAAAAAAAAAAAAAAAAAAAAAAAAAAAAAAAAAAAAAAAAAAAAAAAAAAAAAAAAAAAACATGGGGGGCCTAGGCCAAGCAGGCAAAGCAGGGGGGCCTAGGCCGCGAAGCAGGCAAAGCGGGGGGGCCTAGGCCCGAAGCAGGCAAAGCATGGGGGCCTAGGCCGCGAAGCAGGCAAAGCGGGGGGGCCTAGGCCGCGAAGCAGCAAGCATGGGGGGCCTAGGCCGCAAGCAGGCAAAGCAGGGGGGGCCTAGGCCGCGAAGCAGGCAAAGCAGGGGGGGCTAGGCGCAGAAGCAGGCAAAGCGGGGGGCCTAGGCCGCGAAGCAGGCAAAGCGGGAGGGCCTAGGCCGCGAAGCAGGCAAAGCGGGGGGGGGCCTAGACTGCGAAGCAGGCAAAGCGGGGGATGGCCTAGGCCGCGAAGCAAGCAAAGCAGGGGGGGCCTGGGCCGCAAAGCAGGGGGGGCCTAGGCCGCGAAGCAGGCAAAGCGGGGGGGGGGCCTAGGCCGCGAAGCAGGCAAAGGCGGCGGGGGGGGGGGCCTAAGCCGCGAAGCAGGCAAAGCGGGGGGCCTAGGCTGCAAAGCAGGCAAAGCAGGAGGGGGCGCCTAGGCCGCGAAGCAGGCAAGCGGGGTGGCCTAGGGCGCGAAGCAGGCAAAGCAGCAAGCAGGGGGGGGAACCCTAGGCGCAAAGCAGGGGGGGCCTAGGCCGTGAAGCAGGTGGGGCCTAGGCCGCAAAGCAGGGAAAGCAGGGGGGGGCCCTGGGCCGCGAAGCAGGTGGGGCCTAGGCCGTGAAGCAGGCAAAGCGGGGGGGGGGCCTGGGCCGCAAAGCAGGGGGGGCCTAGGCCGCGAAGCAGGCAAAGCAGGGGGGCCCTAGGCCATGAAGCAGGCAAAGCATGGGGGGGCCCTAGGCCACGAAGCAGGCAAAGCAGGGGGGGCCTAGGCTTTGAAGCAGGCAAAGCAGGGGGGGCCCTAGGCCGCAAAGCAGGGGGGGGCCTAGGCGCAAAGCAGGCGGGGCCTAGAGCTGCAAAGCAGGGGGTGCCTAGGACGCGAAGCAGGCAAAGCAGGAGGGGCCTAGGCCGCAAAGCAGGCAAAGCGGGGGGGCCTAGGCCGCGAAGCAGGCAAGCAGGGGGGGCCTAGGCGTGAAGCAGGCAAAGCATGGGGGGGGCCCTAGGCAATGAAGCAGGCAAAGCAGGGGGGCCAGAGGCCGTAAAGCAGGCAAAGCAGGGGGGGGGCCCTAGGCCGCAAAGCAGGCAAGGCAGGGGGAGCCTAGGCCGCAAAGCAGGCGGGGCCTAGGCTGCAATGCAGGCAAAGCAGGGGGGCCTAGGACGCGAAGCAGGCAAAGCAAGAGGGGCCTAGGCCGCGAAGCAGGCAAAACAGGGGGAGCCTAGGCCGTGAAGCAGGCAAAGCAGGGGGCCTAGGCCGCAAAGCAGGCAAAGCGGGGGGGCCTAGGCTGCGAAGCAGGCAAAGCAGGGGGGCCCTAGGCCGCGAAGCAGGCAAAGCGGGGGGGGCCTAGCCTGCGAAGCAGGCAAAGCAGGGGGGGCCTAGGCCGCAAAGCAGGCAAAGCAGGGGGGAAGCCTAGGCTGTGATGCAGGCAAAGCAGGGGGGAGGCCTAGGCCGCGATGAAGGCAAAGCAGGGGGTGGGCCTAGGCCGCGAAGCAGGCAAAGCAGGGGGAACCTGGGCCGCAAAGCAGGCAAAGCAGGGGTAGGTCTAGGCAGCGAAGCATGCAAAGCAGGGGGGAGCCTAGGCCGTGAAGCAGGCAAAGCAGGGGGGCCTAGGCCGCAAAGCAGGCAAAGCGGGGGTCGCCTAGGCCGCGAAGCAGGCAAAGCGGGGGGGGGGGGGCGTAGGCCGCAAAGCAGGCAAAGCGGAGGAGCCTAGGCCACGAAGCAGGCAACGCGGGTGGGGGAGTAGGCCGCGAAGCAGGCAAAGCGGAGGGGCCTAGGCCACGAAGCAGGCAACGCGGGGGGTGACCTAGGCCGCGAAGCAAGCAAAGCATGGGGGGCCTAGGCCGCAAAGCAGGGGGGCCTAGGCCGCGAAGCAGGCAAAGCGCGGGGGGGGGCCTAGGCCACGAAGCAGGCAAAGCGGGGGGGCCTAGACCGCGAAGCAGGCAAAGCGGGGGATGGCCTTGGCCGCGAAGCAAGCAAAGCATGGGGGGCCTGGGCCGCAAAGCAGGGGGGGCCTAGGCCGCGAAGCAGGCAAAGCGGGGGGGCCTAGGCCGCGAAGCAGGCAAAGCGGGGGGGGGGGCCTAAGCCGCGAAGCAGGCAAAGCGGGAGGGCCTAGGCTGCAAAGCAGGCAAAGCAGGAGGGGGCCTAGGCCGCGAAGCAGCGGGGTGCCTAGGGCGCGAAGCAGGCAAAGCAGGGGGGGGAACCCTAGGCCGCAAAGCAGGGGGGGCCTAGGCCGTGAAGCAGGTGGGGCCTAGGCCGCAAAGCAGGCAAAGCAGGGGGGCCTAGGCCGTGAAGCAGGGAAAGCAGGGGGGGCCCTGGGCCGCGAAGCAGGTGGGGCCTAGGCCGTGAAGCAGGCAAAGCGGGGGGGGGCCCTGGGCCGCAAAGCAGGGGGGGCCTAGGCTGCGAAGCAGGCAAAGCAGGGGGGCCCTAGGCCATGAAGCAGGCAAAGCATGGGGGGGCCCTAGGCCACGAAGCAGGCAAAGCAGGGGGGGGCCCTAGGCTTTGAAGCAGGCAAAGCAGGGGGGCCCTAGGCCGCAAAGCAGGGGGGGCCTAGGCCGCAAAGCAGGCGGGGCCTAGGCTGCAAAGCAGGGGTGCCTAGGACGCGAAGCAGGCAAAGCAGGAGGGGCCTAGGCCACGAAGCAGGCAAAGCAGGGGGGGCCTAGGCCGCGAAGCAGTCAAAGCAGGGGGGTCCTAGGCCGCAAAGCAGGCAAAGCGGGGGGGCCTAGGCCGCGAAGCAGGCAAAGCAGGGGGGGCCCTAGGCCGTGAAGCAGGCAAAGCATGGGGGGGGCCCTATGCAATGAAGCAGGCAAAGCAGGGGGGCCAGAGGCCGCAAAGCAGGCAAAGCAGGGGGGGGCCCTAGGCCGCAAAGCAGGCAAGGCAGGGGGAGCCTAGGCCGCAAAGCAGGCGGGGCCTAGGCTGCAAAGCAGGCAAAGCAGGGGGGCCTAGGACGCGAAGCAGGCAAAGCAAGAGGGGCCTAGGCCGCGAAGCAGGCAAAACAGGGGGAGCCTAGGCCGTGAAGCAGGCAAAGCAGGGGGGCCTAGGCCGCAAAGCAGGCAAAGCGGGGGGGCCTAGGCTGCGAAGCAGGCAAAGCAGGGGGGCCCTAGGCCGCGAAGCAGGCAAAGCGGGGGGGGCCTAGCCTGCGAAGCAGGCAAAGCAGGGGGGGCCTAGGCCGCAAAGCAGGCAAAGCAGGGGGGAAGCCTAGGCTGTGATGCAGGCAAAGCAGGGGGGAGGCCTAGGCCGCGAAGAAGGCAAAGCAGGGGGTGGGCCTAGGCCGCGAAGCAGGCAAAGCAGGGGGAACCTGGGCCGCAAAGCAGGCAAAGCAGGGGGAGGTCTAGGCTGCGAAGCATGCAAAGCAGGGGGGGGCCTAGGTCGCGAAGCAAGCAAAGCATGGGGGCCTTGGCCGCAAAGCAGGGGGGGCCTAGGCCGCGAAGCAGGCAAAGCGGGGGGGGGGGCCTGGGCCGCAAAGCAGGCAAAGCGGGGGGGCCTAGGCCGCGAAGCAGGCAAAGCGGAGGGGCCTAGACCGCGAAGCAGGCAAAGCAGGGGGGCCTAGGCCGCGAAGCAGGCAAAGCAGAGGGGGGGGCCTAGGCCGCGAAGCAGGCATAGCGGGGGGGCCTAGGCTGCGAAGCAGGCAAAGCAGAGGGGGCCTAGGCCGCAAAGCAGGCAAAGCAGGGGGGGAAGCCTAAGCTGTGATGCAGGCAAAGCAGGGGGGAGGCCTGGGCCGCCAAGAAGGCAAAGCAGGGGGTGGGCCTAGGCCGCGAAGCAGGCAAAGCAGGGGAAGCTGGGCCGCAAAGCAGGCAAAGCAGTGGGAGGCCTAGGCCGCGAAGCAGGCAAAGCAGGGGGGGGCCTAGGTCGCAAGCAAGCAAAGCATGGGGGGTCCTTGGCCGCAAAGCAGGGAGGCCTAGGCCGCAAAGCAGGCAAAGCGGGGGGGGGGGGCCTAGGCCGCAAAGCAGGCAAAGCGGGGGGGCCTAGGCCCGAAGCAGGCAAAGCGGAGGGGCTAGACAGCGAAGCAGGCAAAGCAGGGGGGGCCCTAGGCCGCAAGCAGGGGGCTAGTGCAAAGCAGGCAAGAGGGGGGCCTAGGCCGAGCAGGCAAGCAGGGGCCATAGCGGGAAGAGGTGGGCCTAGGCTGCGAAGAGGCAAAGCGGGGGGGCCTAGGCCGCAAAGCAGGGGGGGCTAGGCACAAGCAGGTGGGGCTAAGCCAAGCAGTAGCAGTGGGCTAGGCGCGAAGAGGCAAAGAGGTGGGGCCTAGGCCGCAATGCAGGCAAAGCGGGGGCCTAGGGAAGCATCAAAGAAAGGGGCCTAGGCATGAAGCAGGCAAACATGGGGGGACTGGCCGCAAGCAGGGCTAAGCCATGGCAGCAAAGCAGGGGGGGCATAGGCGCGAAGCAGGCAAAGCAGGTGGGGCCTAGGCGCAAAGAAGCAAAGCATGGGGGGCTAGGCCGCAAAGCAGGGGGGCCTAGGCTGCAAAGCAGGCAAAGCAGGGGGGTCCTAGGCCGCAAAGCAGGCAAACGGGGGAGCCTAGGCCCGAAGCAGTCAAAGCAGGGGGGCCTAGGCGCGAAGCAGGCAAAGCAGGGGGGGGCCTAGGCCGCAAGCAGGCAAAGCAGGGGGGCCTAGGCAGCGAAGCAGGCAAAGCAGGGGGGGCCTAGGCCGCGAAGCAGGCAAAGCGGGGGGCCCCAGGCTGCAGGAGGAAAGCAGGTGGGGCCTAGGCCGCAAGAGGCAAAGCAGGGGGGGGCCTACTAGGATCAGCAAAGCAGGGGGGGGCCTAGGCCGCGAAAAGAACAGGGTGGGGCCTAGGCCACGAAGCAGGCAAAGCAGGGGAGCCTGGCCGCAAAGCAGGCAAAGCAGGGGGGGTCTAGGCCGCAAGCAGGCAAAGCAGGGGGGGCCTAGGCCGTGAAGCAGCAAGAGCTGCAAGGGGGGCAGGGCGAGCGAAGGGGGCTAGGCCATGCAAAGCAGGCAAACGGGGGGGCCTAGGCCGCCAAGCAGGCAAGCGGAGGGCCTAGCCCGAAGCAGGCAAAGCAGGGGGGGCCTAGGCCGGAAGCAGGCAAAGCAGGTGGGGCCTAGGGCCCGCAAGCAGGCAAAGCGGGGGGCCTAGGCTGCGAAGCAGGCAAAGGGAAGCCTAGGCTGAAGCAGGCAAAGCGAGGGAGGTCTGGCCGCAAAGAAGGCAAAGCAGGGGTGGGCCTAGGCCGCGAAGCAGGCAAAGCAGGGGGCCTGGGCCGCAAGCAGGCAAAGCAGGGGGGGCCTAGGCCGCGAAGCAAGGAAAGCAGGGGGGCCTAGGTCGCAAAGCAAGCAAAGCATGGGGGGTTGGCGCAGCAGGGACCTGGCGAAAGCAGGAAAGCGGGGGGGGCCTAGGCGCGAAGAGGCAAAGCGGGGGGGCCTAGGCCGCAAAGCAGGCAAAGGGGGGGCCTAGACAGCGATGCAGGCAAAGCAGGGGTGGGGCCTAGGCCGCAAGCGGGAGGGGCTAGGCTGCAAAGCAGGCAAAGCAGGGGGCCTAGGCCGCGAAGCAGGCAAAGCAGGGGAGGTCTAGGCCGCGAAGCGGCAAGCAGGGGGGCCTAGGCGGAAGCAAGCAAAGCAGGGGGGGCCTTGGCCGAAAGCAGGGGGGGCCTAGGCCGACGAAAGCGGTGGGGGCCTAGGCCGCAAAGCAGGCAAAGCAGGGGGGCCTAGGCCGCCAAGCAGGCAAAGCGGAGGGGCCTAGGCCGCGAAGCAGGCAAAGCAGGGGGGCCTAGGCCTGAAGCAGGAAAAGCAGGGGGGGACCTAGCCGCGAAGCAGGCAAAGCAGGGGGGGGCCTAGGCATGGAAGCAGGCAAAGCAGGGGGGGAAGCCTAGGCTGCGAATGCAGGCAAAGCAGGTGGGGCCTAGGCCGCAAAGCAGGCAAACAGGGGTGGCCTAGGCCCGAAGCAGGCAAAGCAGGGGCCCAGGCCGCAAAGCAGGCAAAGCAGGGGGGGCCTAGGCCGCGAAGCAGGAAAGCAGGGGGGGCCTAGGCGGAAAGCAGGCAAAG
The DNA here is from genome assembly GCA_033576535.1 of Allobates femoralis. NCBI lineage: Eukaryota > Metazoa > Chordata > Amphibia > Anura > Aromobatidae > Allobates > Allobates femoralis. The sequence continues at coordinate 306,171,412 of JARQOC010000004.1, forward strand.
CATGGGGGGGCCTTAGCGCAAGAGCAGGGGGGCCTAGGCCGAAGCAGGCAAAGCAGGGGGGGCATAGGCTGCAAGCAGGCAAAGCGGGGGGGCCTAGGCGCAAGAGCAAGGGGGGGCCTAGGACGCGAAGCAGGCAAAGCAGGGGGGGCCTAGGCGCAAGCAGCAAAGCGGGGGGGCCTAGGCGCAACAGGCAAAGCAGGGGGCCTAGGCCGCGAAGCAGGCAAAGCAGGGGGGCCCTAGGCCGCGAAGCAGGTGGGGGCCTAGGCCGCGAAGCAGGCAAGGGGGGGGCCCATGCAGAAAAGCAGGGGGGGGTCTATGCTGTGGATGCGTGGCATGAGCCCAACAGAAATAGCACTGGGCTGTACCAGGGCTGTGGAGTCGTAAGCCAAACATCTGATGAGTCCTAATTCCTGATACAACTCGCACTCATCAAATGGAACGCCTCCAACCATGACTCGGCTCCACTACAGGGCTGTGAAGTCAATAATCAAACATCTGACTCTCGAATTTCCTGAATCAGGACACAGAATCAGACTACAGCCTGCTTGTCACTCCTGCGTCTGGTCTAAAAGCACAAATGATCAGGTTAGAACTTGGTATTTCTATTTGATTGTGAAGTCAGGAAAGTCAGTGATGTGTGGGACCTATGGAATCATCAAAGTCACTGCTGTTCTTATAGATCGAGATTAAACATAAGGAATAGTTCACTTTAGGGGACTGTCACCCCCCTGTGCTTCCAAAGGGAAAGCACCATAGATGCAGCGTGTATGCATGCATTCAGAGGAGGGTTCCCATCTTACGACCCCCATTCAACCAGCTAAAACAATTTGGACAGTTTTAAGATAGGAAGTCTGGAGGCATGCGCTGGAATGTCAGCGCCAGAGCCCGCCCTGCTGTATGCATTCAGCATGGTCTTTAGCAGGGCAGGCTCTGGCGCTGACGTTCCAGCAGCCGGGACCCGCTCCTACCAATTCCTTGCTGTGCGCCTGTGTGAGTTCAGACGCTGAGGCATGCGCACAACAAGGAGGGGAGACCCACAAAGGCAGGAGGCGGAACAGAGAGGCAGGGGGCGGGATGACCCAGTGAACATCGAGGACTACATAATCAGTAAATTCCTACAGGCTTCTTATCTTAAAACTTTCATAATTGAGTATTACTTACAGGGGGCGGGAGACATGGGAGACCCCTTCCCTGAATGCAGCAGACACGCTGCATTCAGTGGTGCTTTCACTTTGGAAGGCATCAGGGGGTCGATGGGTCCTCTTTAATAAATTGGCAACAACCCTGCATATAATTATGAGATGCACATTTAAAGGGAGCCATCTATTTTATTCCATATTATCCAGTGCCCTATATTCTAAAGGAAAACTCAGGACTCCATACTGCCATTCCTGACCACAGTAAGCAACTCCCAGGTCACCCAGTGATTCAACAATAAAAGAGAGCTGACAGCAGAGACTGATGGCATTTGCAATTAATTTTTGTTAAAAATGCTCAAATTTGACGTGAATGGCAAAACTACACAATAATGAAGCCATATGGAGTTGTCCCAACCTGTGTCACAGTGAGTGGGCCCTCCTATTTGCCCAGGGCCCCAACACTTGCCTGGGTGCTGATGCCGGTCTGGTGTACATGCACGTTATTAGATCAAACTCTAAACCAGACTCAACAAATGTATTACATAGTCACCCTCCCATTAGGGGCCGTAATATTACGTGTCCTGTAGAAGCTCTGCTTCACACAACAATAACAGCTGATTGCAAGAGGTTTTAGCTGTCAGACAAGTAAAGAGCTCTGTACCTGCAGGGGTGTACATAGACATCACATAGCAAAAATCCCAATATGTACTATAAAGAAAAAATATAGGACCCAGGAGAGACAGGACATGATGTTACTGATCAACCATATTTCGGTCGGTTGGAGGCTTTTGCGCTTTTTGCTTAAAAAAAAAAAAAAAAATTGATACCTAAATACTTGACATTTTTTAACGATTACAGCAATATTGGAATTCATATATCATTGATCGCAGGGTACGTATGCACTATGTGTGTATATGACTCTAATGACTCTTAATGGCACATGTGTACCTCAAGCTTCACAGCTTAGTAACCATGGATACCTATGTAACTGTCACTATATGTGTGGTTGTAACCATGGATACATAAGCTGGAATGCTTCATATGATGTAAGTGACATAGCTAATCAGGAGAACTATACTATATTTCTAAGTGGAGGGATTTGCTATTATTATTATTATTATTATTATTATTGCACCTACTACATTTTGGGATAGGATCTTGGAGATGGGAATACCCCTTTGACTACTATTGACAGGACTAATAAAGCTAAGCAAGGCCTGGGGTTTCTTCCATCTATGAACCTACCTCAGGTATGTTTGGAGGTAGCAGATGGAAGGTACACATCTGTCATTCAAAAGCCACAGAATGCTGGCATGGGTCCTGTGAATTAATTTGATCATCTATAGTTTTGTCACAATTACAACTCTTTACAGATTAGGTTTCCCATTGCTGAGGTACAACCAATTTGTCTAGAGTCTCCTGTGTGAATGACCAAAGCCTATGCTTTGCCACTCCACTCACTGTGTATGGGACTTGGAGATACCCAGCTCTCAATAAACAGGTGACTTGGGACACTAAGAATCAGTCACTGCGATCGTTCTGATGGGGTGTTTGTAAGGCTGCAGTTACAAGGCAACTTTGGCTGCTAAACATGATGTGCAGTCCAAATAATTATGGTCTGCTTTAACATCACTGTGCCATGTATTTGAATGGGATTTCATTGCAAACCCAAGTACTGCGACCATAAAAAGCGGTTGCAAAAAGTCAGACCCATTCAGATTTTTTTTTTGTAAATTCCTTGTCACAATAACCCAGCGGGTCTCAATGCAACCTCATTCTACAGCAATAACAGTGGATTGTAAGAGGTTTTAGCTGCTATATCCCCCTATAAGAAAAGAGCTCATACCTGGGTTCGTCCATTCTGGTTGTAAGGTCCTAGTGGCACATGATGGCCACAGTGTAGAACTTTGTACATTCTATATCAGTTGTGATGTCATTTGCTCAGTGATGTCAAGGTCTGTTCACATCTGCAATGGCAGCTTCTCCACAGATAGTGCTATTATTTTTCATTAGATAGGACAATTTTTACTGTCCAAACTATGAACACCAATGGGGTACCCGACTGACGACTATTAAAGTCAGCAGTGGTGTTCGTGGTAGGACAGATCTGGCACTTTGTTAGAAATGAAAGCCATGACAGATGTGAACAGAGGCTTAAATTAACCCAATGTAAGCCCCTGGTACCCGCACATCTAGTAATCTACAGGTAAAGACAAGTGCCACTTGAAAGCAGTGGTAGACATTCAGCAGTGTCAGATGATCAAAGTCTGTGTGGGCAAACCTCATGTTGGACTCATCTGCAGTGTTCTTGACTTCCATGGGTCGGATAAAACACTGTGTGACTAAATAAGGTTGGTATGCGCCCAACACAAATGTCCATATCAATGAGTCATGCATTCACTGACAGTAACAAGGCCTAACTAGGTCAGTTACCAGAGCATAGGGCAGGTTGGACCTAGAACTGCAACTTGGCTGTATACGACCTGCATCAACACTTAAAGAGGACCTGTCACCCCCCCTGGTGCTATGCTAACTGAATGAAGCACTGAATGCAGTGTGTCTACTGCATTCAGGGAAGGGGTTACCCATGTCTCTAGCCCCCTGTAAGCTGTTAAAAAGACTTTATAAAGTGTACAGATAAGGAGTCCGGAATGACTTGCTCAGTAATGAGTCCTCGCTGTTGCTGGTGTCCTCCCCACCTCCAGCCCACTCGGTGCCACCTCCAGCCCTCTCTTGTTCATCCTCCTGTATGTGTCATCGCTGAGGGCTGGAGGTGGCACAGAGAGGGCTGGAGGCAGGGAGGACACCAGGGAACAGCGAGGACTCATTACTCATTACTGAGTAAGTCCCTCCGAGCTCCTTATCTGTACACTTTATAAAGTCTTTTTAACAACTAACAGGGGGGCTAGAAACATGGGGACCCCTTCCCTGAATGCAGCAGACACTCTGCATTCAGTGCTGCATTCAGTTAGCATAGCAACAGGGGGGTGACAGGTCCTCTTTAACCCCTTCATGACCTTGGAATTTTTCATTTTCGTTTTTTGCTCCCCTGCTTTCAAGAGCCATAACTTTTTTTATTTTTCCGTCAATATAGACATATGAAGGCTTGTTTTTGTGGGACGAGTTGTACTTTCATATGCAATAATTTATTTTGCCATATAGTGTACAGGGAAATTGCAAAAAAATTCTAAATGCAGTGAAATTGCAAAATAAGTGCAATAACACATTTATTTTTGGGTATTTTAGTCGCCATGTTCACTATATGGTAAAACCGACATGACTGGTGGTGCCTTTACGAGTTCGTAGATACCAAACATGTACAGTATACCTTTTTAGGGTACCTTACACACAACCACTATCACCGGCAACCGGTTATCAACCATACGTGCACACGCACGTTTTTAACGGTTGCCAACAATCGCCGATGCCGCATGTACACGCTGCCATTGCGTTGTCAACTCAAGGCATCGTGGTTCCCCGGAAGTTCCTACAGATCCTGCGGATAACTTGCTGTTGAATACCGTCGCCACTTCACACGCTGCTATCCACAAAGAAATATGGGTGTACATCTTTAGCGCCGCAAGAACATAGGCATGACAGAGTTGTGTATTCCGTGATGCTAACACGCTGATTGGACAATGCAATAGCGTCATGATTGGGCTAGCCTGCGCAGGGAGGCTGGCTAATACATGACGCCATTGCAATTGTGTAGTGTAAATGGACAGCTCTTTAAATATGGCGCCCTGTGAAGGGACAGCCAATCGTAACACAGTAGCCTCCACCAATGATCGCTGATGGGGCGCGGTATCCATGAGGCTGTGGAACACCCCTGGGAATTCACTAGGCGACGCTGATTCCATCCCTGTCCCCTGTTTACACGCCACTACCATGGCAATTCTCCCTTTGTGTTGCCTTGGATTTTAGAACACGGTTCAGAAACAGCTACCCGAAGCAACTGCAAGAAACCCGATCACTTTCCCAAATTACATGCCGCCACTTCGTAGCAATTTCAAGGCAACAGTCACAAAAATCCCGATTGCCAGGCAGTTGCTACCACGCAGTGGCGGCGTGTAAAGGTACCCTTACTGGTACATGGTTGAAATGAAATATTTCAGTTTAGTCTACTTATTATTGTAGTAAGTATAATTTGTCATTTTCACACAGGTAAAATCGGAGGGGTAAAAATGCTCATGAGATGACTTCCTTGAAGGGTAAAGTTTCTGAAATGAGGTCATTTGCTTTGTGTTTTGCTGTTTCAGTACCTTGAGGGCTTTGTAAGTAGCGCCTGTGACTCACCGTAACCGGGTCTTCACGTCGCAGGCGTTTGCTTCTCCTGTCACGGTTCCGCGCCTGCGGCTGTGGGGCTCGGTGGTCCAGATCAATAGTGGTTGGCTGAACAGATAAGGGATGATTTCTTATTGTCGTGACACCACCTGCGGGAATTCCGGTGATTTTCACCGGCGCTGCTTGGGCCTCCGGGGGATGTACGGCAGCAAGATGGGACGCTCCCCACAGGACGAGCGGGAGTCCCCGGAGCCAGGAGCTGCACCTGATGTTGCACGGCAGCTTTCTTACTCTTAGCATGCGGAGTTAAACAGTTCTGAAAAAGTACAGACACCAGTGTTCTCTGTAACGGGTCTTTTACTGTAACCGGTAGATGATACAGGGTATACAGGTAACAGGTAACGGGTAACGGACTGGGTGGACTTAGCAATGACCGGTGTTGTTTCAAGCTCCGCGGTGTTCCTCATTCTCAACTTTCCTAGATGGGTTGCGATGTCGCCTTAGTGCGCCAGTTCGGGTACAAGGGGGCTACTTGAATTTCCCTGCCGGTGTATATAGCCGGTGTGAGGGGAGCCAGATTCCTTTTAGTGGGTACTCCGCTGGCAAGACGGCTCTGATTGCGGCTGCAGTGGGGTGCTCCTAGAGAGCGGTCCCTCCACTTCTGGTTTGCTGAGCAGTGATGAACAACTTGCTAGCTTCGGAACCAGTGATCCGGTTGTTGATGGGCGCGGGTGTATGTTGACCCGTTAGATGGTCGCTCAGGTTCCGGTTGTGGGGACACCGAGTAATGGCGCCAACCGGTAGGTGGTCTGTCGGGCTGCACGGACCTGTGCAGAGCCCTCTTCTCCTACGTTCCTCCCCGACCACTTCTCTTCTTCTCCCCTTCTCCTACATTCTCCTACACTCTACTCCTACACTCCGCCCACCAGGACCTGATTGGCCCTCTATACTAATGGTGCATGTAGGGTATGGAGCTCTGATTTTTAACTATGTCATCCTGCCCCGCTCGCTACCATCCTGCCCCGCTCGCTCCATCCTGCCCCCCGCCTCCATCCTGCCTTGCTTGCTTGCTCCTTCCTGCCCCGCTCGCTCCATCCTGCCCCGTTCGCTCCATCCTGCCCACCCGCCACCATCCTACCCCCCCGCCACCATCCTGCCCCTGACACCATCCTGCTCCTCCAGCTCCATCCTGCTCCTCCGGCTCCATCCTGCTCCTCCGGTTCCATCCTGCTCCTCCGGCTCCATCCTGCCCCGCTCGCTCCATCCTGCCCCCCCGCCACCATCCTGCCCCCCACCACCATCCTGCCCCGCTCGCTACCATCCTGCCCCCCTCCACCATCCTGCTCCTCCGGGTCCATCCTGCCCCGCTCGCTCCATCCTGCCCCGCTTGCTCCATCCTGCCACCCCGCCACCATCCTGCCCCTTACGAGCAATAGAAGAGTTAATAGACTCCTTATCCCTAGCCACCTGGAGAGAGAAAGGCAAGAATACCCTGTCTGATATAGCAGATAATCTAGTTATGCGATCATTTGACTGCTTGATCTCGAGATATTCTCTGCCTAACTCAGCCTTTTTCCAATACCTACAAGTGTGCCACCTTCTTTCCTCATTCATGAATTCTCAGGAGGGAAAGAAGACCAAAACCCAATTATGCAGGCATACTTTAAGCAGGGAACGATTATCCATCATGGTATCTCACTGTTGTAAAAGCACTAATAAGACACGACCATGCTACAAAACTGCCATACATGACTAGATGGGAGACACGTCTCTCATTCTCTGCCACCTTGGAGGAATGGCAATCTGCTGTGCAATATGCTTCTTCTTATAGTGCCTGCATAGATCACCTAGAACAGGCAAAAAAGCTGCAGATGGACTGGTACTTTACTCCGGTTCATCTGGCCAGCTTTGTAGGAAGAACACCACCGGCTTCACCTCGTTGTTGGCGATTATGCGGGGGAATGGGTACACCAGCCCACATCTGGTGGTTCTGTCCGAAGGTCATGCCCTATTGGAATGGGGTGGAGACTTTATTGAAAAACTTGACAGGCCTACCTTGCAAACTGCCTTCACAGTTGGCCCTCTTGGGTATTGGTCTGACAGATTTCCCAAGTATACTACGACCGAACCTGTCTAATGTGCTTGTGGCCTCCCGTATGTCTTTAGCTTCCCATTGGAGGCTTTCTTCGGTGCCTACCCAAGAAGAGTTACTGGGGAGAATAAACCTACATTTTCTATACGAACTAACCCTTGCACATAGCCTTTCCCACAGGACAAAAATCCTCAACTGGTGGGACCCATGGGTAGATTCTACACACAACACTGTGGAAACTTAGCAGTGGCTTTTGACGCATGAGTGTCGCTGTGATCCTCTGTGGCTCTGTGTGACGGATATACTAGATCTCTCACTAAAACCTTATGCGAAGGTCTTAGCCTACATCTTCAGAAAGCATGATATATGTTTAATCTGTATAAACTCTAATGTATGATTTATGGTCCTTCACTCCCACTGTAAATACCCCCTTCCCCTCCACCCCTCTCCACTTCCACCTTTCCCTCCTTTTCTCTACTCCCTCCTTACTGTTTAACCCAGATTACTGTAACCTGTCCATATAATATGTCATAGGATTTTTCCTTTTCCTGTTATTATTACTGTTGTGATGAAACAAATAAAAAATTAATGGTTTAAAAAAAAAAAAAAAAAAACGCTTGCTCAGCACTGAAACAGACCTGCCTAGCACACAGTGCTTTAAAGCCCCAAAAAGGGCTGTTCTTGGAAGTAGTCCCTAAACCTATATTCTCTCTATCTAACTTGGAATGGAATCGCTATCTAACTATCTTTGTAGCGCACTCAGCAGCAGAGGCGGTGTCTGACAATGAGCTCCAACACTGATAAAATGGCGAGGAGGGAAAATAGCCTTTTCTTATATGGCAAGGACATGTTACATACCCATCCAATGACACAAGCCCTTGTGTGCAAAAAGTGCACTTTGCTCTATGTGTGCTGATAGGCTAACAGACGGGATACCTTGAAGTTGGTAGAGCAGCTGAGTATACATTTTTTGCAAAAAACGTATCAACTAAATACCTTGTATTTTACTTTTTCAGCAGCACTTGGTTTTTTTTTGTGTTTTTTTGAGTATTTTTACACATTTGTTTGACTGTTTTTTGTGATTCAATCTTTTGGTAGTGGAAACACTGTCCTACAAACGTGTTCACTGTGTGCATGGTTTATTAGTTTTTGTCTATCTATCTTTGTAGCGCACACAGCAGCAGCGGCGGGTCTGACAATGAGCTCCAACACTGATAAAATGGCGAGGAGGGAAAATGGTCGGTTCTTATATGGCAAGGAAATGTGACTTACCCAGCTAATGACACAAGCCCTTATGTGCAAAAAGTGCACTTTGCTCTATGTGTGCTGATAGGCTGACAGACTGGACCACACACAGTAAGTGTGGGAAGGAAAAAAAAATGGAGATCTGCATTATTTCACCACAGACCTCTTCCCCGCCTACTATTCCTAGACACTGAAACTCATAATAACGTTGAAAAAAAGCATTACTGTGAAAAATCAGTAACGCTTTGGTCAACGAAGCATTATTGAACATAACCTTGAATTACTGAACTCTTAGCAAATCATTCACATTCCTCGAATGACTCGAACATAGCCCAAAACAGGTCGAATTTGTAATAGGCGACCATGTTCGATCGAACATCGCTCATCTCTACTCTCAAGCCACAGATTTGGGAACCCTGCCTTAAAGAGTACAGTAATCCTAATTTTAACTTTTATATCATAAATCAATAGTACATATGAAAATAATCAATTTTATAATACATCTTAGCAGAGAAATCAGTTTTTTTTTCTCCTACTGGACAGATCAATGCACATCAATCATTCTCAATTCACAGGCAAAATCTGTTTTAAGTGAACATATTACTCATATAGAAGATGATAGATGGTGTTTCTAAAACTCTGTTAAGAAGGGAGGTGTCATGGGTGTGTCTCTCCCTGGTTAGACTTCTGGTGAATCTGGGATCAGAAGGTCTCAATGCCTTAAGGTACCTTTACACGCCGCTACGGAAGGTTAGAAACCACCGGGTGTCTCACGTGCACGAGCACGTTTCAACGGTTCCTTATGGTACCTGATACCGCATTTACACGCCGCTACAAGGTGCTCCACAGTAGGTTGTTTCTATCCCTGGAGGCACTGACGGGTGCCGCAGGTTACCTTCTGTAGAGCACCTTCCCTCATTTACACGCCGCTACCACAAGGCAATATGGGAGGACCTGGGGGGCAGCAGGGACAACACATAGGCGTGCCAGAGTTGTGGATTACGAGACGCTTGTACGGTGATTGGACAAAGCAATAACATCATGATTGGCCAGCCTGCGCAGGAAGGCTGGCTAATACATGATGCTATTGCAATTGTGTAGTGTGACTGGTCAGCTCCTTAAATATGCCGCCCTATGCAGGGACAACCAATCGTAACGCAGGAGCTTCCACCAATGATCGCTGATGGGGCGCGGTATCCCGGAGGCTGTGTCACTCCCCAGGGAGTTCACTAGGTGACGAAAAAACCTTCCTGTTCTTCGATTACACGCTGCTACCATAGGGTTTAAACCTACCTGTTTTTGAGCACGGCTGGGAAACAGGTTTCCACAGTGACCGGTGGCAATAACCTGAATTACACGCCGCTACCTCGCGGTGTTTTGACGGTACAAGTTACAATTGTCTCCGACACCCGGTGGTTTCTAACCTACCGTAGCGGCGTGTAAAGGTACCTTTATTGATCGCAGGTACGTATACAACTTATATCGGAGTGAATCTAGTTTCTTTTAGAGCTGAAGAACTCTTTCATATCTGGATGTTCTTTGTAGCCTTAATCTCAAGTGCAGAACTTTTATGACTACTTCCCTCTGCTATAAAAGGTCACATGGTTTACCATCTGCCGCCAGTTATATATTCTCTTGTAAGTTGATAAATATATCTGCTGCAACACTACACACTATGAGATATATGAAATAGCATACTGGCTAACAATGAATAGCAGGACTGTCTGCACAGCTAATACTGATATAAAGAAAGAGACATTGAAGAAACTGCTTGAGAATATAAAGAAACTTGAGAAGACTTAAGGCCCCGTCACACACTACGATATCGTTAACGATATTGTTGAAACGTCACGGGTTTTCAGTCGTTCAAATGACGTCGTATTGACGTTGTTCAGTGTGACATGTACATCCAATCAACGATTGTTTATCGGAGGTTTGTGAACTGGACCTTAAACCAAATGATGAGCGTTCGTTCAACCTGCAGCAGGGGTGTGTGACACCTAGATAACTATGTCGTTAACGACCTCGCCTATTGAGAAGTGAAGGACATAGGCGATCTAACGAAAGCAAGCATCGTTTACTTGTCATGGAATCGTTGCTGCGTGGTTAATGATATCTATACATGCGACATTTCACTAGCGATCATTGAACGTCGTTCAAGCGATCTAGGTCAAGTTGTATCGTTGATCGGATCGTTCGACCATTGAAACGTGAAACGGGGCCTTTAGATTTAGCAGTGCCCACTGCGAAAGTGCCCAATAACCGCGCAAAGGTGCTCCTCATTTTATTGGGTCCTAACCATGTGCCTCTCTAGCGGTATAATGCTGCATGTGTGGGTTTTATGCCGCGGTATGCAATTAAAACCGACCTTGAGGGTATGTATTGGACCTGGCTACAATAAGATGGAGGTGCTAGCTAGAAAAAACATGTAAATTGAAAAATATACCGTTGTGGCCAAAAGTATTCACACCCCTGCAATTCTGTCAGATAATACTCAGTTTATTCCTGAAAATGATTGCAATCACAAATTCTTTGGTACTATTATCTTCATTTAATTTGTCTTCAATGAAAAAACACAAAAGAGAATGAAGCAACTTGGTTGCACAACCTTTAGCCAAAATAACTGTGATCAACCACTTCCGGTAACCATCAATAAGTTTCTTACAATGCTCTGCTGGAATTTTAGACCATTCTTCTTTGGCAAACTGCTCCAGGTCCCTGATATTTGAAGGGTGCCTTCTCCAAACTGCCATTTTTAGATCTCTCCACAGATGTTCTATGGGATTCAGGTGTGGACTCATTGCTCCACTTAGAAGTCTCAGTGCTTTCTCTCAAACCATTTTCTAGTGCTTTTTGAAGTGTGTTTTGGGTCATTGTCCTGCTGGAAGACCCATGACCTCTGAGGGAACCCAGCTTTCTCACACTGGGCCCTACATTATGCTGCAAAATTTGTTGGTATCTTTATACTTCATAATGCCATGCACACGGTCAAGCAGTCCAGTGCCAGAGGCAGCAAAGCAACCCAAAACATCAGGGAGCCTCCGCCATATGTTTGACTGTAGGGACCGTGTTCTTTTCTTTGAATGCCTCTATTTTTCTCCTGTAAACTGTATGTTGATGCCTTTGCCCAAAAATCTCTAGTTTTGTCTCATCTGACCAGAGAGATTTTTCCAAAACGTTTTAGGCTTTCTCAGGTAAGTTTTGGCAAACTCCAGCCTGGCTTTTTTATGTGTCGGGGTAAGAAGTGGGGTCTTCTTGGGTATCCTACCATACAGTCCCTTTTCATTCAGACGCCTGACGGATAGTACAGGTTGACACTGTTGTACCCTCGGACTGCAGGGCAGCTTGAACTTGTTTGGATGTTAGTCGAGGTTCTTTTTTCACCATCCGCACAATCTTGCGTTGAAATCTCTTCGCCAATTTTTCTTTTCCGTCCACATCTAGGTAGGTTAACCACAGTGCCATGGGCTTTAAACTTCTTGATGACACTGCGCACGGTAGACACAGGAACATTCAGGTCTTTGGAGATGGACTTGTAGCCTTGAGATTGCTCATGCTTCCTCACAATTTGGTTTCTCAAGTCCTCAGACAGTACTTTGGTCTTCTTTCTTTTCTCCATGCTCAATGTGGTACACACAAGGACACAGGACAGAAGTTGAGTCAACTTTAATCCAAGTCAAGTGGCTGCAAGTGTGATTTAGTTATTGCCAACACCTGTTAGGTGCTACAGGTAAATTACAGGTGCTGTTATTTACACAAATTAGAGAAGCATCACATGATTTTTCTAACAGCGCCAATACTTTTGTCCACCCCCTTTTTATGTTTGGTGTGGATTTATATCCAATTTGGCATTAGGACAATTCTTTTTGTGTTTTTTCATTGAAGACAAATTAAATGAAGTAATAACCAAAGAATTTGTGATTGCAATCATTTTCAGGAAGAAACTGAGTATTATCTGACAGATTTGCAGAAGTGTCAATACTTTTGGCCACAACTGTATCTGCTGGAACACTACACACTACGAGATATATGAAATAGCATATTGGCTAACAATGAATAGCAGAGCTTTCTGCACAGCTAATACAGTATGCTATTTCATACATTAGCTGTGCAGACAGTCCTGCTATTCATTGTTAGCCAGTATGCTATTTCATACAGTATATCTCATAGTGTGTAGTGTTGCAGCAGATATATTTTTCAATTTACATGTTTTTTCTAGCAAGCACCTCACACAAAGGTGATGCTAGTCATTTCTTTAATTAATGTTACTATTTTTTGACTGTGCACCCTTCCCTCGCTCTGTAGCCATGCTGAGCCCTCCATCTTGTTGTAGTCAGGTCAAAGTCATACCCTCAAGGTTGGTTTTAATTGCATACAGAGGCATAAAACCCACACATGCAGCATTATAGTGCTAGGGAGGCACACGGTTAGGGTCCGATAAAATGAGGAGCACCTTGGCGTGGTTATCGGGCACTTTCGCAGTGACTACTGGTAAAGCTAATTCTTCTCAAGTTTCTTAATATTCTCAAGCAATTTCTGCAATGTCACTTTCTTTACATCAGTATTAGCTGTGCAGACAACCCTGCTATTCATTGTTAGCCAGTATGCTATTTCATATATCTCATAGTGTGTAGTGTTTCAGCCAATATATTTTTCAATTTACATGATTTTTTGTAGCTAGCACCTCACACAAAGGTGATGTCGGTCATTTCTTTAATTATTTAGATATTCCCCTTCTATGCGGACTACTTTGGAAGGCGACAATCTCTTAAGGTACCGTCACACGCGGCAATATTGCTAGGCAATTTCACTGGCAAATTGCTGGTTGCAGTGAAATCATGGACACATTGTTACATTTGTACACAGCCACAAAATAGAACTATGTGTCCATGATTTCACTGCAACCAGCAAATTGCCAGTGAAATTGCCTAGCAATATTGCCGCGTGTGACGGTACCTTTAAAGAAGCTAAAGAATCGACAATTGCAGCTGTGGTGTTTAGCTGCATTTGAAGCATTTTAGTGTTTTCCTTTTTGTGTTTATTTCCTTCTGTTTGTCTTCCTTACCTTGTGTTTTTTTTTATTGTAGTGGTTAGACTAGTGTCCTCACCGGCCTTCACACTAGCCAGGGTGAGATCAAGGCAAGCGAGAGCCTAGGCACATGAGGGCGACAGAGGAAGGACCAGTATAGGGACATTAGGTAGCAAAGGGTACAGATTCTGGTAAGTGTCAGGAGGTGACCTCTCACTTTTTCAACAGGGCGTTCCGTCTTTACCATCCCCATTGTTGCTCTTGTGTTGCGTCACATGCTTGGCGTCAGCATGCCTGTCGTGACAGGAGTAGAGAGGAAGCCAGAGGCAAACACAGACATTTACTCCAAGTTCTCTTCAAACAACAGTTATAATTCTCCATACAACTTTATGAGCACCGACTGCCGTGTCATATCTCAAAATCGGAAATCTGTGTTCACGTAAGACAGATTTAAATCTTAAAATGAGAATTTAAAGAATGAAAGATCAGTCCAGTAGGAGTGAGAAGCTGATTACTTTTATAAGATATCTTGTGTGTACTATTGATTTATGGAAAAAAAAAATAAGAATGGTCTCTCTTTGATTTTTGTAAAGGAAAAGGGAGAAAAGCAAATTGTGGAGGGGCATGGGGGATCTTAGTTAGAAGATGTAAATGTCCAATTAGAAAAATATGATGCAAATCCTAAAATGTGTAGTGTTTTATTTTTAGTTTTTCATGTATAATACACATGGAAGACTTGTAAAAAATCCACCACATTTAAATGTAACCTAGGTTTATGCTTTTACCATTCCAAAGAGCCACCAAGTGATAACCAGGTAATGCCACCTCTTTATCTTGTTATTTCGGAGCCCCTTTCTTGAGGGGGTGAGTGGGGATAAATCCTTCAGAAATGTGATAAGACTGATTCTATGACCTCCTTGTCCTTTGCTGGTTAGTGACCCTTTCTGCACCTTGATTCATTTCTGCAATATTAACCAATGAACATAGGAATGACCTGTTAGAGCAATCATTAAAAAAAATATCCATTTGTACTCGAAAATAGAAAGCTTCATAATTTAGAAAGTGGATTTGAATACATTTTTTTCACACAATATATTTATGGTTTAGAAGGGGCACTTAGGGGTATAATAAAATATGTGAAAAATTATTCATAGAGTTGTTTTTTTTTGTTGTTTTTTTTGTAATGAAGTAAGCAGCATAGCCTTTCTCCATTTAATGCCCTAGTAGAAGGACTGTGAACTTGCCATTTCCCAAATGTCTGCCAAGATCTGCAGAATCTCACGCACAGTTTTAATGATTTCCTGTAATTCATACAAACATTACGTAGTCAGGAAATATGTTGCAATTCGTTTGTTTTTGTCTCAATAGAACAGAGAACGAAACATATTAAAACACCTCAATGTATCCAGGAAAATGATATATTTTACATATTTTTTACATATTAATATCATATCTCTGTTTAGGACAAATTTCAAGTGAAAATGTAAAAAAACCTCAACTGTTTAGAGGAGAAATCTGCTTTGTGTGAATGCGCTTTAAGGCATTCATGTGTTCACTGGCGTAACTTCAGGCCCAGGGGCCCCGATGCGAAAGCTCCAACGGGGCCCCCAAGTATTGCAAATCTTTAATAGTAATAGTTTTTTTCTATAGGCCAAAGGGACATGCGGGGCCCCCTAGGCTGCAGGGTCCGGGTGCGATCGCAACCCCTGCACCTATTGTAGTTACGCCCCTGCATGTGTTACAAGTATACAACTGTTGTATAAACCTCTTCTTATTTCTATATGCTGAGATTTTTAATTTAAGTTTTGCGCAACTTGTTTCGTCTAGTTACTGTGCGACTATTTTAGAGCAATCTGAGAGTCCTCAGTGGTTGATACCTTTTAATGGCTAACTGAAAAGATGGTAAGCATAGCAAGATTTCGAGACGACTCAGGTCTCTTCTTCAGGCTGATAATGACACAAATTCTGAAGACACATACATTTATACATAAGCAATAGAGAAAAAAAAAAAAAAAAAGAAGGGGAAAGAAGAGAACAGAAAAAAAAAAGGACAAAACAGTGTTATATGCTCTGGTGGATATGACAGGTGACGCAAAGCAGAGTCGGGTAGGGAGGGGTGGAGGAGCAGGGACAGACAAAGCAGATTTCTAAGATAAGCAGAACCAATGTATTAGGTAGATGGTTAGTAACCCATGGAGACCTGAAAATACTTAGTTAAGTTGTGGAGAAGCAGAGTTCTAAGTGACAGAGTTCACAGAAGTGTCAGGAGTTCATTGTCCTACGATTTCAGTGTGTAGCAAGCTGTCTCCAAATGCACTTTCATTTTATATATAAAATGCATGAATCTGCTATCCCCAAATGTCCGTTCATTTTACATAGAATCCCATAAATCCATGTGAAATATTTAATCCGGTTTTGAGTGTGTTGAAGGTTGTTATCAGTTTGTATTCCCAAATTCTTCTCTCTCTCTGAGATTTGAAGTTACTCTTTAAGATGAGCAGCCTCATACGGATTCAGTGTTGTGCTCAGAGCTGCAAAAATGCTTTGCTACAGGTAGGTCCATAAGCTTTTCTTTTATTGAGTGGCGATGAGAATTCATTCTTGTTCTGAATTGTAATCCGGTCTCCGCTATATACATGCCACCTGTTGGGCATTTGGTATATATATTAAATACACCACATTGCTTGTAGTGCAGCTGAAGTTACCTGGGATCTTGTAGTCCTGATCTGTCCCAGGAATCCTTATCTTGTCGGTTGTCATTATAGATGACAGGTTTTGCACCTGTTCTGGTTGCAGGGAAAGGTTCCTGTTGTTGCTGGAGAGGACAGGGGCTTCTCACAATGATGTTTTTTACATTTGGAGGTTGTCTAAAACACAAGAGTGGGTGATCCGAAATATTGATTTTAGTTGGCTTCTTTTTGTAGTAGTGGTTGCAGTTTCCGTGCCGCTCCTCTTAGCACCTCCAGACATGGATTGTAGGTGACTACAAGAGGAACTCTGTTGTTCTCTTCTCTAGTTTTGTAATGTAGGAGATGATTCCTTGATATTCTGGTGGCTCTTGTAATCTGGTTCTCGATTGTTCTTGGATGGTAGCCCTGGTTCAAAAAGGTCTTTCTGAGGTCCTCAAGGTGACTGTCTCTGTCTGTAGGGTTGGAACATATCCGATTGTATCTGATGGCCTGGCTGTACACAATAGAGTTTTTTATGTGCTTTGGATGAAAGCTGTCCCATCGGAGATATGTTGGACGGTCAATTGGTTTCCGGTACAAGGATGTCTCTATTTCATTGTTGTTTAAAAGGTATCAACCACTGAGGACTCTCAGATTGCAATATATTTTTCTATCTACTGGCTAACACGGTATAAATATTCTTTACCTTATTTTAGAGCAGTAATTTTGCTGAAAAAAGCAGTTAAATTGTAGACAAGTCACATGTATTATTGCAGTGGTGAGACTAGAGCCCTCGCTGGCCTTTACATTAGCCAGGGTGCTTTGAGCAGGGGGTTGGACCAGATGACCCAGGAGGTCCCTTCCAGCACTACCATTCTATGATTCTAAGTCACGTGTAGGCCAAAATCACATATGACTTGCATTGTCGCTTGCAACTCACAACAGAGAATCAAACACATGTTGTGTCATGGTCTTAATACATTTAGGATACTATAGGAAATCAAAAGATGCAATGTGCAGCCCTAGACTAAACAAACTATGGTACTTTTTTTCTTCATAGATTAACGGTCAGTTACAACTATTAACTTCTTTGATGTTTGGTATTTTTTTAGTTGCTTGTTCAGACAGGCAGACTACACTTCAGATATGCACTGAACAATCTGTACAAGAATGTTCTATGTGCATAAGCTGCAGTTGTTCTCGACAGCACCAGACCTGTTTACACAGGAAGATATGCTGCTGAAAATGAGAATGAATGCTGTGGTGCAGACCCAAAAGCTAATTCACTTGATGATGATGAACAAAATATTTGTTCATCAAGTTAATTATGTTTTGGATCTACATAAAAGATCTTCATTAGCCTATTTAGATGAGTGATCAGTAGCCTGTTTACATTGGTGATCAGTAGCATGTTTAGATGAGCGATCAGTAGCCTGTTTACATTGGTGATCAGTAGCATGTTTAGATGAGCGATCAGTAGCCTGTGTTTACATGTGTGATCAGTAGCCATTTTAAATGGGTGATCAGTAGTCTGTTTAGATGGGTGGTGTCACGATGCTTTCTCTGTATTGGACACTTGTAACAGGTTTAGGGAACCGAGCCTCAATTGCCCAGTGAGACTCTCTTTAATAAATGTTTTTTCCTTTCTTTTGGTGCACCAAGAGTTAATGTCAGTTTTGCTGCTAAAAGCTCTTGGGTAGTTCTTTTCAGGTACAGCTACTCTGTGACCACACCCATCTCCTTCAAATAGTCACATCACCCACCAGCTTTTGCTGGTGATAGAATATCATTCTGTTCAAGCCACCTGAGTGGAAGGAGCTGGTGTACTAGCAAGTGCCAAGCTGTCTACTGCCTAGGAATGTGGCCACAGCCATGAAGTTTCTTTTGTTATCCTTTTTCCCCTATCTGTCTTTCCTTCCCTTGGCGCTCTTGCTGGCCTACTCACTAGTAAGGGTGAATTTAGGGAAAGAAGGAGCCTAGGTATCCTGTTCGGCAACGGGGTGAAAGAACCTATATAGGGATGCTAGTGAGCTAAGTGTACAGCTGCAAGTGAGTGCACGAGATGTCCCTTCCCCCTTCTTCTAGCGCCAGGGTCTACCATTGTTTTAGGGGCCCCTGTCTAACCTCATTTGTTGTGTTGTGCGCCGGACACCCATTGGTCCATGCCCAACTGTTACATGGTGTATTCAGGCTCACCCCAGTCCGAGTGTGATATGTGATCAGTAGCCTGTTTAAATGGGTGATCAGTTGTCTGTTTAGACAGCAAAATTATTTGAAATGAGCTTACCTAGGATTGCTCATTCACAATAATTGTGCAGTTCTATGAAATTTTCAATTTAGTATTTTGTAAATGTCGTATTATGGCTTGTTAACACTGTCAGCATAACCAGTACAGCTCAATCATGTACAATTTCATCTGTGCCATTTGTTGATACTAATGCCCCCATTAGTTTTTAGATAGCTGTTAGCTGAACAATGCAGCCACAGTACCTCCACGGAGTCTTCCACACACACAGGAGCACTCACTCCGCTACTGTGTTCACTGTGATGATGTTGCTGCCAGACTACCCCGGCATCTTATTGTCAATATTGTTGGGTGCAGCTAAGGTTAGTCTAATTGGGACAGACAAATTGTAATGTGATCATGAGTGAGGGGATGCAGTGCGATACTTTGACATGTAGCGGTTGAGGAGCTTGCAGGATACTGCTTATAACAATGGATTTGTGACAGACAAAGAAATACATGTACAACCATTATTTCACATGTTTGTCGTATGTTGATTTTGGTTGTGCAGACTTTACAGATGAAGAAACTGCTTGCACTTGCTTTCTCACATCTCAGCCATAGATCAACTGTAACTTATTGCTTCACTCTTAGTTCAATTGAAAAGGAATCTGTCAGTAGGATCAACCCTTCTAAGCCGTCTATATCGGTATGTAGGTCATATGAAACTGAATAAAATTATACTTTGATATTTGCAATTTGATGCCTTATTCCATAGAAACAATCCATGTTTTTCTTCTATGTAAATGAGCTGTTAAAATCTTTGTGCTGGACAGAAATCTCCGTGAGAATTTTCTTTCAGAGCTTATTTTAAATGAAGAGGACTTGTCCAGTATGAGACATGTATATCGGGAGAGCAGACAGTCATTACATGTCTCACACTGGTAACTCATCATTTACAATATGTTCTTGAGTCAGAGTATCAGGGAGATCAATATATGGCTCATAGATCTAAAAGTGAAACAGTCAGCAGGGTTTTTCCCCTATAATCTGCGGCCACCATCAGTAATCCCTTATATACAGCATTCTAGAATACTGTATATAGGTCCCCAAGCCACTCTGTATAACATAAAAAATAGCTTTCAAAATACTCACCTGTATGGCGGTCCAGTCCGATGGGTGTCGCTGGTCTTGATCTGGCGCCTCACTTTTCCTGCAATTGCCATCCACTTTCTTACATGTGGATGATGTGCCCTCTAGGGATGAGCGAGTATGCTCTGCGCTACTCGTTACTCGCACGAGTATCCCGGTACTCGGGATGCTCGGTGAGCACCGAGTACCGCCGAGATGCTCGGACTGCTCGCTAATAATTAGCAATCTGACACAGCTCCCTTCAGTGCACACAGTGAGCTGGTACCACACAGGGAGCAGATTCATTGTTAGGATCCCTCTGGGGGCCACAGCAATGTATTACAGTATATGTTGCCGTGATTTAAAAAAGCCCCCCCTCCCGCCCTTTCTCAGAAATACTCATTTTATAACCGGAGGCCTGTGGGCGAAACCTGTCACTCATTGACTTACATTGGCCTCGGTGCTCTGGCCGAGTACACGAGTATCTTGAGATGCTCGGCCAGAGCACCGAGCACCCGAGCATTTTAGTGCTCGCTCATCACTAGTACCCTCCATTGTGCTTCTGCTTCTCTCTGCCCTGCCAAGGACAAAGCAAAGTATTGTAGTTCACATGCATGGGCATTCTTTTGACCTTTCTGTGTGCCTGTGCATTACAGTACTTTGCTCTGTTCTCAGCAGGGCAGAGAGTAGTGCGCGCATGCGTAGGAGTGCAATGGAAGAAACTGTGTGGATGATTTAGGACATGTCATCCACGTGAAACAGAGAATGAGGAAGGCAATTTCCAGTAGAGAGGAGGCATTGGATCAAGATACAACATGCACAGGTCCCAAGAGCAGGAGGCAGCAGAGCTTGTGCACAGCTGTGGAGAAAAAAGGAGGCACGCAGTTTGGTAAGAGGTAAGTAAATAGGCATTACATCAGACTGGGACTGAAATCCAGATATAAATAAAATATTCCACAGAGAATAACAAATATTTAATTATGTGTAAAAAGAAGCAAAAATATAAGTTAAACTGGAAAGTTGTACTTCTTACTCACTATGTTCTCTCTTATATAACACTAGTAAAAAGGCCCGATGCAATTGCATCGGGAGCGCGGTGAAATAAATAGTGTGTATACAGGTGGGTCAGTGGGTAGCAGAGTATACAGACGGCTCTGCGGGTAGCAGAGTATAGAGGCGGCTGTGCGGGGAGCAGAGTATGCAGGCGGCTGTGCGGGGAGCACAGTATGCAGGCGGCTGTGCGGGGAGCAGAGTATGCAGGCGGCTGTGCGGGGAGCAGAGTATGCAGGCGGCTGTGCGGGGAGCAGAGTATGCAGGCGGCTGTGCGGGGAGCAGAGTATGCAGGCGGCTGTGCAGAGTATACAGGGGGCTGTGCAGAGTATACAGGGGCTGTGCAGAATATATAGGGGGCTGTGCATAGTATACAGGGGGCAGTGCAGAGTATACAGGGGGCTGTGCAGAGTATACAGGGGGCTGTGCAGAGTATACAGGGGGCTGTGCAGAGTATACAGGGGGCTGTGCAGAGTATACAGGGGGCTGTGCAGAGTATACAGGGGGCTGTGCAGAGTATACAGGGGGCAGTGCAGAGTATACAGGGGGCTGTGCAGAGTATACAGGGGGCTCTTTCACACACCTCTTGTTCCTTTCTTTATTTGGTCCCATCTTCTCTGCAGCTTCTTGTATATCTCCTTCACGCTGGGTATATTCCATGGCTCCGCCCACCCGGGTCACATGCCTGTGACATCATCGCAGGTCCTGGTGCTCCATATAATCTCTTGTGCTGGGCAAGGTAATACAGCCCTGACGCTGAGGTGAGTCACCTGGAGGCTGCTGCGGCCCCCCCCACACGTGCCGGCTGGGGCGGACGGCCCCCCCACGCTACGCCACTGGGCTGATAGGAGAGTTGTGGCGGCAGGTGGGCAGCGGACACTGCTCGCGATGACGCTACGCGTCATCGCTCGCAGTGGCGCAATGCATTGTGGGATTCGGCTACAGTGCCCAAATTTCAAACTGCGGATTATATAAATAGATGATAACTTATGATGTTTTCCTACATCGTGTTAATTGTGTGACCCGTATTGTCCTCTCTTCCCACCTCTAAAGGTACCGTCACACAGGGAGATATCGCCGGCGATGTTGCCGGCAACTGAGGGGCGTGGCCAGGTTGCGGCGACATCGCCGGCGAATTGCCGCGTGTGACAGGGCGATAATCAGGCGATGAATCGCCTGAGTCACATCGCCAGGTTTCCCAACAATGTTGGGAAACCTGGCGATGTTGGTCAGGCGATCATGCCTGATCGCCCTGTGTAACGCGGCAACCTGCAATGTTGCGGGCGATTCCGCCTATCTCCAACATTGCGAGTGATCGCTCGCTGGGTTGCTGGGCAACCCAGCGAGCGATAGCCGTGGCAACTAGCCGGCGACATCGCCGGTAAGTTGCTCAGTCTGACATCTCACCGGCGATGTTGTCAGGGATGCGCGCTCCCGCGATCGCCGACAACATCGCCGGCGATATGTCCCTGTGTGACGGTACCTTAACAGATTAGGAACACTTTCTTTGTGAAAATGAATTCTCCACCACTAATCGGTCGGCATTCAGTTACAGAAGAACTGTTGGAAGACTAGCCAATGATTTCAGTCTGATTTTACTTACATGTAGTCTGGAAAATATGCCTTGTAACATCCCCTTTTTTGTTAGTAATAATAATATAATATTTATTCATTTATATAGCACTATTAATTCCATAGCACTTTACATACATGAGTAATGCTGTCTCTCTTGGAGCTCACAATCTAAACATCCTATCAGGAAACCAGAGTGCCCAGAGGAAACCCATGCAAACACGGGGACAACATACAAACTCCTTACAGATATTGTCCTTAGTGTCCTTGGTGGGAATTGAGCCCAGGACCTTGGGACCCCAGTGCTGCAAAGGCTGCAGTGCTAACCACTTGAGCCACCATGCCGCCCATTAAAAGCTATCATATTACAAGATATTTTTTTTTATTTGCTTACTGAGAGTAATCAATCCTTTGTCAACTGGCCAACATGGCACCCAAAACCTTTTAAAAGAGACTCTGTCAGGTCATTTTTCAGTATGCTAATAATATTACCCTTGAATAGTGCCAGGGCAGTCCTTTCAGAATATGTAAAATCATTATTGTACAGTTTGTAGTTTTCCTGTTATAAACATTTTCACACGCTGAAGGTAGCTGCTGCATTAGTCCTCTACATTACTTTCACAGAGGATTAGTCCGGCTAGTTCATTTATTATGCACTCCTTTTCAGGCAGCTCTCTCCTCCCTACTACCTCGGCTCTGCCTGTCAGGTTTCACTTTCATTTAGGAGCTTCTGATGAGGAGAAGGAGGGAGGGTGAGATTACAAGCACACATCTACTTTAGCTGATCTAGATAAGGTGTCTACTACTTTTGTTTCTGTAAGCAGGTATCTCTGCTGTCCTGTGACAGATTCTGTGTTTTATTTGACCTCTTGTTTTGCTGCAAACAACGACAACGGAGAGGAAGATACAGCCCTTTCCTCCCCCCCCATGTGAGTGATTTCTACTGATTTCCTGTGCAGTCATGTGAATATGTGACATGTATATTCATTCCTTGGGGAGTGTGCAGCATAGAAGCAAGTGATCGCTCACTGTGATTGACAGATGAAATGAATCTCTTTATTTGACCTCTTGTTTTGCTGCAAAGAAGGAGAGCAGAGACAGAAGGATGCAGCCCCCCATGTGAGTGATGTCTACTGATCTCCTGTGCAGTGCAGTGATGTGAATTTGTGACAATAATATGCATCCTATGGGGAGTCAACAGCAGAGAAGAAAATGATCACTCACTGTGATTGACAGATGGAATGAATCTCGTTATTTGCAATTTACAGAGAATAGGAGGGAAATATAAGTAAAAGAAATACATCAATAGAGAGAGCTTAGAGGGAGGAATTAGAAAATGATAGCAGTTACATGTGGATTTTTGACCTGTCAGATTCCCTTTATATAGACCCCATGAACATTAAACAACTGTAACCTTACCTGACAGATCACCTCCCAGATTGCAACATGGCGATATAACAGATTGACAATCTGGTACTGCTAAACATGTTCACTTATTATACAAGACTCCCTTTATTGAACTTTAATAACCAAGAAGAGTACTTGGCAATTTTCTTTTTCAAAAAAGCAGTGACAACACTCCTAAGCATGCAACAAATATTTTTCTGCCCTGCTTTGCTATCAGAATCTCATGCACATAATGTGGGATCATCATAATTGTACATATCACATTTTTAAACATTTTGGTGCAAATTGTCACCAATTTAGTTTTAGACTTATTTAGTATGTGTTTAAAACACTATTTGCCTCCTTGCTCAAAAAGAGGGCATTATATCCACAAATCTTGTACTGTTAAAGGGTTTTACGGGATTTTGATTATTTTTGCGTATGGGGCTAAGAAATAACAGGCACGTAGTTGCTAAATACCTACATGTTCTGTCCAGCTCTGATCTCTGCTGGCTCAAAGCAGTTACAGAACGCTCCTGTCAGCGATTCTGCGGCATCTGCCGATATCACGTGGACAGAGCTGTCTCTGTTGATGTCATGACTGACTACCAGCTGTCTGCCAGCTGCCTAACTGTAGCTGGCTTTCAATCAACATAACATCTGCAGTGACGCTACATCGATAAAACAGAAGAGGAAGAACTGCTGTGTTGAGAGGTGAAGCAGGAATATTGTTGACTGAGCCAGCAGAGATCACACCTTTGCAGAACAGGCAGGTAGTTAGCAGCTTTCTACCTGTTAGTTCTTAGCCCCATACACAAAATTATAAAAGTTCAAGATACCCCTTTAATAGTTCTTATGGACATACTGTCTGCAGCTCAACATACTTATAGGAAGACATTCACTGTGAACCGAAAAATGATGGGATTTATAACCACTATAATCTGTACAAACGTTCCCAATCTTCAAACACTGGACACTACTTGTTTTTTACGTATAATCCAGCAAGGACAACATCTGCAAGGAGTTTGTATGTTCTCCCTGTGTTTGCATAGATTTCCTCCGGGTTTTCTGATTTCCTTGCACACTCCGAAGACATAGTGATAGGATATTTAGATTGTGAGCTCCAATGGGGTGAATGATGCCAATGTATGTAAAGTGCTGTGGAATTATTGGCGCTATATAAGTGAATAAATATTATTATTATAATATTGATAACTTTCTGGATAGTTGGTGACCCTGGTTAGGACAACATCGTTGCAGTAGTAATAGGGGCCAGACAGCGTGGGAACATGAGTGATGCGGTGGATTAGTGATGCAAGTATGCCTTTTCTGATTTGTGTGCACCATTCTAAGCGGTTTTACAAATAATCCTTATTTCCCAGACCACTTCTTTAATTACTTGTAGTTTGGTCAATTAACAACTACTGTAGTGTGGTCCTTTTGTCCCCTTATTAAGTAGCCTTGGACTGCAGGAACACCAAATCTTATCTAAAGAATTAGAAAGTAATGTAATTCTTGTACTATGGGCTTTACAGGTCATAATTCTTAGTCGCACCCATTACAGAAAATTAGTCAATACCCAGAACAACCAGCACAGATAAGTGTGGAGGAATGTGGGACGAAGATAATAATCCAGGAGACAAGTCACATTTTATTAAAAGCATGTGATGTCAGTGACTGCGCTGTAATAACCTATTTCTGCCAACAGATGGCAGAGACACACTCTTAATACACATAAGAACTCAATTCCTTCAGATTACTGTGTTAGAGATGGTTGGTAAATTTTAACAACATATTGCATTTACTGGCAAAACCTAGTTGGAATTGATGTGTGGTGTACCTAGAGCACATGGGCTCAAACTGATGTCTGGAGATCACATATACACTGGCAATCAAAATTAGAGAACAATGTATGATCACTAGATTTTTTCAGACAGAATGTAATCTACATTGATGCACATTTGAAGGTTTTTGTGTAAGGGACACACCATGCAACTAGAACTGTGTTTTCCAAAATATCCAAAATTTATCAACTTAAAACCTTTATTTTTACACAAAACGCGATGATCATAATTAGAGAACAGCAACGACTGTAGCACTGAGAAAGAGTAAAACTAAATTTTCTGAAGGTTACAACAGTCACCAATCAGTAGGAAGTGTCAAGGCCTTTGCTTTGAATGACGTTAGCACATCTGTGGCCACAGGACATGGCTAATCTCTCAAACTGCTCTGGTGTGATTTTGGTCCACTCTTCTTCCCGTCTCTATTACAGTTCTGTGATGGTTGTGGGTTTCTTGGCCATAACCTTGTCACCAAGGATTCACCCTGCTCCACATACTGGATCTGCACCCATATCTCCTTCGCTTCCCATACTGTGTCACCAAATTTCACCCCACCTCACTCCCCATTCTTTGCCCCCATGTCCTTCCCTTACTACTCCTACTGTGTCCGCGCCCATCCCCCATTTGCTCCTCATACAATGTCCTCAAATTTCTTGCTCCACATATTGTGTTTTCATCCACCCCACCTCACTACTGAGTTGTCTGCACCCATCCCCCCTCTCTCCATACTGTGTACGCAACCATCGCCCCCTTGCTCCGCATACTGTGTCCTTATATTTCACCACCTACTTCACAATCTGTGTCCCTGCTCCACAAATTGTGGACTCAAATTTCTCCCCATCCCCTTGCTCCCCATAGTATGTCCTCAAATTTTCCTCCCTCCCCTCACTTTTCTATCTTTCTAGCACCTATCCTCCCCGCTCACTCCACAGCTCCTCAAACTGTGTCACAATTTCTTCCCCCTCACTTCCCATGTTGTTTCAACTGCCATCCTTCCCTCGCTTCCCAAACTGTATCCTCAAATTTCTCTCCCCTCACTTCTTATTATGTGTCAGCACCCTTACTCCCCAAACTGTGTCACTAAAAAATCTCTACCCTCCCCCAATTACAATAAATCCGCTATATCTTCAGTGCCAATGGAACACATACCACCAAAGTCGGCGAGTGATCAGATATATAGGACAAGTCTGGCTCGAACCGCTAGCGTAGGTGCCCAGGGAAGAAGGAATAACTATATATAAAGCTTAACCTGGCACTCTACTTAAAAAAGCAAGAGAAGGTTGATCCTTTTGGTGTTTTTTATTTGTGGAGTTTGTGAAAGTTCATCAATCATCAAACGTTTCGGCTCATGCAAGAGCCTTCATCAAGTGATTCTGTACAATATATACAATAGAAATAAAAAACAGGTATCAGACACAATTTGTGGTGTTTATCTTTGGTGTTGCTCTATAGTGACTAGTGTTCGGTGGTGGGGTGCGAGGACTTCCCAAGATATGATGTGTTGAGTGGTGATAAGATGTAGGTGTATCAGATCTAGAGAAATTGTGGCGGTGAGGCTGGTGTGGGGTGATTGTGATGTGGTGGTCAGTGATTTTAGGAACGTGGGTGGGTAGTAGGGTAAAGGATAGAGTAGAAAGAGTAGAGAAAAAAGGAAGAGAGAACGTGGGAAACGGAATAGAAGTAGTTAAACCAGCAGAGTTTCTATCTATGAATAGTAGTGGTAATAAAGGTTTAGGGAAAGTACCTTGTATGCAGTAGTGGGAGTGTTACTCCACTTTTTAGCTCAGTTAGATGGGTGTATGTTGCCCATGGAGGCCTATGGAGTTGAAAGTGTTATACAGTTAAGCCAGAAAATAACTAGGGGAATATTTTCGTTTGAGGACTATAGATACCTCTGTTTAATAGGGAATGCAGTCCGAGATCCAAATTAGTGGATACACAGACGTGGTCTGGCTGAGCGTATGGGGGTCCATACATCAAGGTCCATCTATGTGGGGAGAGCATATTAGTGAGCTATTTCTATGGAGTGGGCTTATTAGGCTATATTAACAGGTACATACCACATGGTTAGCAGAAAGGCAGTTTATGGCTCCTGTCCTGGAAAGGAAGGGAGTCAAGGGTGAAGGCTCAAGGAGTTAACACTGCAGCAGAGAGAATGTAGCATAATAGCAATGTAAAAGAATGACAGAGGTTCGAGCTGTACCTTGTGTTGAAGTTTTGTGCATCATGCAGTCATGCTAGAGGGCTGATGGCAGGAGCACTGTGTGTAGTGTGTGGCTGCTTCTTATAGTGGTGTGTAAATGAGCACAGGAAGTGCATCACCGGCGGCGCCATCTTGGGAAGGTCATTAGTGTCCTGATGTTTGCAGTGAGCATGCTCAGGCCGGGAGGACAGGAAGTGCCATAGAAATGAGTGTAAAACACCACAGAAGCGTCCCTAGTGACTACTGAAGCTGGTCACATGACTGGAAATGCATGATAAGGATGTAAACAGTGCAAATAAACAGTCTCAAACAGCTGTGAACGATTGGTGCGGGAGAAATGCTTATGTGATTCCATGCAGTGGTGATCTGGAAAGTTTCTCAGCTTCCTTTCTGTAAAGAGAAAACTAAATTACTAACATAGAAAGTATATTTAATATTTATATACAATATTAGATTAAATGGCCTTAGGAGGAGAGTCGTCACACAATTTGTGTTAAACGACTCCCCGAAGGGCACTGGTGATATGACACCATTAACCAAAAATAATACAATCAATACCTTGAGTTGGAGTTCTCCCTTAACCCAGTTCATAGTAGTGGAGGGGGAATTAATAGTATAATTCAAATTCTCGGTTCAAACCATAGGGTGATAAGGTGTTGAGGTGATAAATCCAATAGGATTCTCTCTCCTTTAGCCTGTGAATACGGTTGCCCCCTCGTCTCGATGGGGGGACCTGCTCAATCACCTGGAATTTGAGTTGACTAACAGAATGGCCATGTTCTATGAAATGGGCTGGTACCGGCAACAGAGTGTTTTTCCGACGAATGGTGGATTTATGCTTACTTATGCGGTCCCGGATATGCTGGGTGGTCTCCCCAACATAGCCGAGACCGCATGGACACTTTATTAGATAGATCACAAACGAGGAATCACATGTGTAAAAACCGTCTATGTTGTATCTTTTACCAGACCTGGGATGGGTAAATGATTCTCCCCTTGTGACATTTGTGCATTGTGCACAGTGAAGACATGGAAACGTACCATTCCTTATGGACCCCAGGGTACCCTGTCTTGGTTTGGGGATTTTTGGTCCGATATCGGCTTTGACTAGGTGGTTTTTGATATTGTTAGCTCGTTTATAGCATACCAAAGGAGGATTTTTAAATTCGGGCACATCAGGAAATGAGGTTCGGAGGAGAGGCCAGTGTTCCATTATTGATTTTTTTATGAGTGGTGAAAATGGATGGAAGGTATTAATGAATTTGAGTCGGTCATCAACTGGTGTCCTCACTCTGTTGGGATCTGGTGGTTTTGGTGTGCAGACCTCTTTTGGGTAGCCCCGCTGTAGAAATTTGTTCGTCATCTCCCCATGTCTTAGGTCTTTGGTGGTCTCATTACTGACAATACGGGATACTCTGTGGTGTTGGGAGTTTGGAAGGGACTCTTTCACATGTCTAGGATGACAGCTCGTCCAATGGAGCAGGCTGTTCCTGTCGGTGGGCTTCGTAAATATGTCACTGGTGAGACGTCCATTGGACGAGCTGTCATCCTAGACATGTGAAAGAGTCCCTTCCAAACTCCCAACACCACAGAGTATCCCGTATTGTCAGTAATGAGACCACCAAAGACCTAAGACATGGGGAGATGACGAACAAATTTCTACAGCGGGGCTACCCAAAAGAGGTCTGCACACCAAAACCACCAGATCCCAACAGAGTGAGGACACCAGTTGATGACCGACTCAAATTCATTAATACCTTCCATCCATTTTCACCACTCATAAAAAAATCAATAATGGAACACTGGCCTCTCCTCCGAACCTCATTTCCTGATGTGCCCGAATTTAAAAATCCTCCTTTGGTATGCTATAAACGAGCTAACAATATCAAAAACCACCTAGTCAAAGCCGATATCGGACCAAAAATCCCCAAACCAAGACAGGGTACCCTGGGGTCCATAAGGAATGGTACGTTTCCATGTCTTCACTGTGCACAATGCACAAATGTCACAAGGGGAGAATCATTTACCCATCCCAGGTCTGGTAAAAGATACAACATAGACGGTTTTTACACATGTGATTCCTCGTTTGTGATCTATCTAATAAAGTGTCCATGCGGTCTCGGCTATGTTGGGGAGACCACCCAGCATATCCGGGACCGCATAAGTAAGCATAAATCCACCATTCGTCGGAAAAACACTCTGTTGCCGGTACCAGCCCATTTCATAGAACATGGCCATTCTGTTAGTCAACTCAAATTCCAGGTGATTGAGCAGGTCCCCCCATCGAGACGAGGGGGCAACCGTATTCACAGGCTAAAGGAGAGAGAATCCTATTGGATTTATCACCTCAACACCTTATCACCCTATGGTTTGAACCGAGAATTTGAATTATACTATTAATTCCCCCTCCACTACTATGAACTGGGTTAAGGGAGAACTCCAACTCAAGGTATTGATTGTATTATTTTTGGTTAATGGTGTCATATCACCAGTGCCCTTCGGGGAGTCGTTTAACACAAATTGTGTGACGACTCTCCTCCTAAGGCCATTTAATCTAATATTGTATATAAATATTAAATATACTTTCTATGTTAGTAATTTAGTTTTCTCTTTACAGAAAGGAAGCTGAGAAACTTTCCAGATCACCACTGCATGGAATCACATAAGCATTTCTCCCGCACCAATCGTTCACAGCTGTTTGAGACTGTTTATTTGCACTGTTTACATCCTTATCATGCATTTCCAGTCATGTGACCAGCTTCAGTAGTCACTAGGGACGCTTCTGTGGTGTTTTACACTCATTTCTATGGCACTTCCTGTCCTCCCGGCCTGAGCATGCTCACTGCAAACATCAGGACACTAATGACCTTCCCAAGATGGCGCCGCCGGTGATGCACTTCCTGTGCTCATTTACACACCACTATAAGAAGCAGCCACACACTACACACAGTGCTCCTGCCATCAGCCCTCTAGCATGACTGCATGATGCACAAAACTTCAACACAAGGTACAGCTCGAACCTCTGTCATTCTTTTACATTGCTATTATGCTACATTCTCTCTGCTGCAGTGTTAACTCCTTGAGCCTTCACCCTTGACTCCCTTCCTTTCCAGGACAGGAGCCATAAACTGCCTTTCTGCTAACCATGTGGTATGTACCTGTTAATATAGCCTAATAAGCCCACTCCATAGAAATAGCTCACTAATATGCTCTCCCCACATAGATGGACCTTGATGTATGGACCCCCATACGCTCAGCCAGACCACGTCTGTGTATCCACTAATTTGGATCTCGGACTGCATTCCCTATTAAACAGAGGTATCTATAGTCCTCAAACGAAAATATTCCCCTAGTTATTTTCTGGCTTAACTGTATAACACTTTCAACTCCATAGGCCTCCATGGGCAACATACACCCATCTAACTGAGCTAAAAAGTGGAGTAACACTCCCACTACTGCATACAAGGTACTTTCCCTAAACCTTTATTACCACTACTATTCATAGATAGAAACTCTGCTGGTTTAACTACTTCTATTCCGTTTCCCACGTTCTCTCTTCCTTTTTCTCTACTCTTTCTACTCTATCCTTTACCCTACTACCCACCCACGTTCCTAAAATCACTGACCACCACATCACAATCACCCCACACCAGCCTCACCGCCACAATTTCTCTAGATCTGATACACCTACATCTTATCACCACTCAACACATCATATCTTGGGAAGTCCTCGCACCCCACCACCGAACACTAGTCACTATAGAGCAACACCAAAGATAAACACCACAAATTGTGTCTGATACCTGTTTTTTATTTCTATTGTATATATTGTACAGAATCACTTGATGAAGGCTCTTGCATGAGCCGAAACGTTTGATGATTGATGAACTTTCACAAACTCCACAAATAAAAAACACCAAAAGGATCAACCTTCTCTTGCTTTTTTAAGTAGAGTGCCAGGTTAAGCTTTATATATGGCGAGTGATCAGATGACTTGATCATGCTGCTGTTGTTGCTCTGATCTATAAGTGCTGGCGTTCATTGCTTCAATTGTATTCGTGTCTGAAAGATGGAAGTACAATTGATTGCTGGCAGCTGGCATACTGTTGCAATTTCTCTGAGCTGGCTGGCAGCTTGACAGCCAACTCAGAGAACCTCCAAATCCCAGTCCACGGGGCAATAAAATGCAGCTGCCGGGAATACTCTTCAGACTACTGCATCGGGCGGCCCGATGGTACCGAGCAGCCAACTGCAACCTGGTCAAATGCCCCGCATAATCCTCCTCAATACGCCCTGGAGGAAAGACACAATGTAGGTTAAGGCTGAGTTTACACCTTATTGTCCTTCCCGCTTAGTTTAGGGCTTCCATCTAAGTTCCAAAGAAACAATAGTAAGATGTCACCAAGGTGTTGTCATTGGCATAAATTATCCAAGTGGAGTCTAAACAATGAAACTTTTGGTCTTGGTTTAACATCCTTTCCAACGGTGGCCATTTTTTTTTACCTGGACACAATAGCATACAAGACTATATAATTGTGTTAAAAAGACCCATGCTACTGAAAGGATGTCAGATGATGTCCAAGGTTTCATATTTTAGATTCTGATTGTCTCATTAAACTCAATGCACTTTATCTGTGCTGAGAATCAAAAATAGGGAGCATCCATACGCATTTTTTACCTTATTTATTTATTTTACACACTATGATGGCAGTTTAGTTGCCATATACTGTGGCAATTAAGCACAGACAGCAATACATTGTGGGGCTCAGTGTGAGTTCAACAGCCAATCATAGATGCTTTATATCTAGAGGGTTGAGAATGCGCAATAGGGTCTTATCTCTTATACAGGTTTAGATTAACAATATCATAATTGCTCACCTGGTATGGTTGTGTCGCACACAATCAGCTAGATCGCTCAGAAAATGCATTGATTGTCCCTGAGGAAGGAACTCGGTATGTGGCTCTGAAACGCGTAGGAAAATAAACCAGCTATCACCTTACCCAAACATCTCGTGTCTTTGGTGTTTCAACTTCTTTCTGGCAGCAGCGCGGACTTTAAGGTACTTTGTCCGGAAGATTAATCATAGATGCTGTCACAGAGAGTGAGCGTCTGTGATTGGCCATTGCAGTTCAGTGCATTAACTATTCAAGAAGCTTAATGAGCAGATCTGTAAGCAAGCAGCGTGAGATTGGTGAGATCTATCTATCTACACCATAAAAAATGCAGCACTCCTTTCTTAAGGTTTATATCGCCTTTAGCATACTAAGCATGAACATAAAAGTGTAAGTCAAAAAAATATCACAGCACATTCGAGGTAGTTCCAGAACTACCGTATGCACAGTTGTGGCCAAAAGTATTGACACCCCTGCAATTCTGTCAGATAATACTCAGTTTCTTCCTGAAAATGATTGCAATCACAAATTCTTTGGTATTATTATCTTCATTTACCGTATATACTCGTGTATAAGCCGACCCGTGTATAAGCCGACCCCCCTACTTTTGCCCCCAAAACCTGGGAAAACCTATTGACTCGTGTATAAGCCGAGGGTGGACCCCAGCACAGGTATACAGCTCCCAGCAGTGTGGTATACAGCAGCCCCAGTGGTAGTATACAGCAGCAGCCCCAGTGGTAGTATACAGCAGCAGCCCCAGTGGTATATACAGCAGCATCTCCAGTAGTTAGTATACAGCAGCCCCAGAGGTATATACAGCAGCCCCAGTGGTAGTATACAGCATCCCCAGAGGTAGTATACAGCAGCCCCAGAGGTAGTATACAGCAGCCCCAAAGGTATATACAGCAGCCCCAGTGGTAGTATACAGCAGCCCCAGAGGTAGTATACAGCCCCAGTGGTAGTATACAGCAGCCCCAGAGGTAGTATACAGCAGCCTCAGAGGTATATACAGCCCCAGTGGTAGTATACAGCAGCCCCAGAGGTATATACAGCCCCAGTGGTAGTATCCAGCAGCCCCAGAGGTATATACAGCCCCAGTGGTAGTATACAGCAGCCCCACAGGTATATACAGCCCCAGTGGTAGTATACAGCAGCCCCACAGGTATATACAGCCCCAGTGGTAGTATACAGCAGCCCCACTGGTATATACAGCCCCAGTGGTAGTATACAGCAGCCCCAGAGGTATATACAGCCCCAGTGTAGTATACAGCAGCCCCAGAGGTATATACAGCCCTAGTGGTAGTATACAGCAGCCCCAGAGGTATATACAGCCCCAGTGGTAGTATACAGTAGCCCCAGAGGTATATACAGCCCCAGTGGTAGTATACAGCAGCCCCAGAGGTATATACAGCCCCAGTGGGAGTATACAGCAGCCCCAGAGGTATATACAGCCCCAGTGGTAGTATACAGCAGCCCCAGAGGTATATACAGCCCCAGTGGGAGTATACAGCAGCCCCAGAGGTATATACAGCCCCAGTGGTAGTATACAGCAGCCCCAGAGGTATATACAGCCCCAGTGTAGTATACAGCAGCCCCAGAGGTATATACAGCCCCAGTGTAGTATACAGCAGCCCCAGAGGTATATACAGCCCCAGTGGTAGTATCCAGCAGCCTTAGAGGTATATACAGCCCCAGGGGTAGTAAACAGGCCCCCCAGTGGTGGTATACTGGCCCTTACCAGTAATAAACAGCCCCCCCTCCTTAGTATGTCCCCCCCAGGCTGCGGCAGCTGTCAAAATAACAAACACTTTATACATCACCTTCCGGCGCAGCTACTCCGGTCCTCCGCTCCTCCGCTCGCCGGCTTCTTCTTCCTTCTGGTGCCGGCTTCAGTGACCGCGCGCAGGAAATGACGTCATCTCCTGCGCCCGGTCACATGACACCGGCACCAGAAGGAAGAAGAAGCCGGCGAGCGGAGGAGTGGAGGACCGGAGTAGCTGCGCCGGAAGGTGATGTATAAAGTGTTTGTTATTTTTACAGCTGCTGCAGCCTGGGGGGGACATGATAAGGAGGGGGGGCTGTTTATTACTCTGAGGGGGGCTGTGTAGTGCAATATACACGGCATCCCCCCGCTGCTGATGGACGGGGGGATGCCGTGCATATTCATTGCACTAATGAGGCGGCCCCACGTGACCGCCTGCGGTCACCGCGGCCCCCTCCTGTTTCCTCCAGCCCCCGGTCACAGCCCCCCCCCACAGCACAGCATTTGATCTACCGTATGACCCGTGTATAAGCCGAGGGGGGGACTTTTCAGCCCAATTTTTGGGCTGAAAAACTCGGCTTATACACGAGTATATACGGTAATTTGTCTTCAATGAAAAAACACAAAAGAGAATGAAGCAAAAAGCAAAGCATTGATCCTTTCACACAAAACTCCAAAAATGGGCCAGACAAAAGTATTGGCACCCTCAGCCTAATACTTGGTTGCACAACCTTTAGCCAAAATAACTGCTATCAACCCCTTTCCAACCCGGGGAACGTCGAGTCGTCATCACTCAAACGTTAACAGTAAAAGTCGATCTGGTAACAGCAATTTTGTAGAATCGTTTCTCCATTTTTTTAGACCATCCTTTGCAACGTCAGAAGACAGAACAAGTCTGACACAAACTGATCGTCAACAGATGATCGTACAGGAGTATCTACAGCTGAAAATTGATGCCATGACTGTGGTACTGGACCCTTATGCATTTTGGGCTTCAAAACTGGAAAAATGGCATGAGCTTGCCACTCATGCCTTGGAGATTTTGTCGTGCCCCGCAGCCAGCGTACTCTCTCAACCTGTCTTCAGCGCTGCTGGTAGTGTGTTGACGGAAAACTTACCATCAATGCCATAGACAAAAAATAATACTGCACTTGCAGGACGCAGTCAAACCTCACTTGTGTAGCAAGCCCAGGTGCAGGCTGATAAATCACCTCAACCAAGGTATGGGAGGCGACTTGCCATGCACACTAAGGGCCTGATACATATGGTGCAGAATGTCTGAAAGCTACCCAAAGGCTCTGCTGCCTGAGCCATGGGCCGCACAGTACAATGTTTCTGCACCACTAGACGAATGGCGCCCCCTAGGGGCCCAACTACACCCTGAAATGAATAAAAAAGTGCAGAAAAGTTCTCTATATGATGAGCAAAAAACTTTTATAGATGGGATATTGGTTCATGTGTTGGCCTAGACACTTAAGCTGATGATCAACGTCACGGATTCCCATGCTCATCAGTCCTATCAAAATTATTCAAAAACTACTAGAAAAAGCAGCATTAAAAAACTTACCATCAATGCCATAGACAAAAACCAATACTGCACTTGCAGGACGCAATCAAACCCCACTTGTGTAGTAAGCCCAGGTGCAGGCTGATAAATCACCTCAACCAAGGTATGGGAGGCGACTTGCCATGCACTAAGGGCCTGCATAGGGCACCATTCACACTGATACATATGGTGCAGAATGTCTGAAAACTACCCAAAGGCTCTGCTGCCTGAGCCATGGGCCGCACAGTATGTTGACGGATAATTGCACACGACTGTCCAGTGACAGTGTATAGTTGTATTGAGACGAAGTGTCTCAGGATCCGCGCTGCTGAATGAATGAAATCAAAAAACCATTGTTGTGTCACTGAGGCAGGAGCACAGTAACGCTCCGAAACGCGTAGGAATAAATAACGCCCATTAAAACCAGTGTTCCAGTTTCCAGTTCCAGTTTCTGGTTTCATTCAGTTCATTCTGGTTACATTCATTCAGTAGCGCGGATCCTGAGACACTTCGTCCCAATACAACTATTGTTCACATCGTCGATTGTGGATGTGTGGGTACTGCAGCAGCTGTATCTAGGCGCTCATACTTCTTGTGTGTAACACAACTTTTCCAGGTGAGCAGCTTTCTATAAAGTTCTTGCCGATATCTGTAAGGAGATAAGACCCTATTTGCACATTGTCTCACTCCCTATAGACAGTGACAGTGTAGACAGACTAACGTTTATCAAGATGAACAAGTCATGGATCCGCAAGGACTTTTCCACCCCTGTGTCAGCCTGGGGAGACTAAACGCTTGTGTACTTTTTAATGTGCTGCATTAAACTCCCCATTTAAATATTTCAACTGTGGGGCAATTGATGCCACTTAAGTGGTGGTTGTGCCTAATTTCTTTGAAAAATGGAGACTGTTGTTGGGGTCTTCTTGCTGTTTGTTGCTTTACTTGAGTAGGGCCCTCTGAGCTCAATACCTATCCCTGACACTCCTGCTCATTTCTGAATATTCAACCTTTTTTGTCCATCGAACCAGTGATTAACAAATTTGGTGTATTCACATCCACCATTTTTGGGTGCTTAAAAGCAGTGATTACTACATCTCCCTTAGTATTTGCGTAAACTGGTTTTGGGCATCACACCAGGTTTGGGCAAATGTGATGTATACACGTGAACAGTTTTTGGGCCCTTTAAAAGCATTGTTTGGTCAATCTCCCCTGTCCACTAGGCTTATACAGGTCACTGACCTTTATACTTGTCCTACCTGTGCGTGGCGGGACATAACATTGATGGGAGTGCTTGCATGAGCTTTGAGTTTATCCGGCCCAGTAGGCCTAAACAAGTCACTGACCTACCTCTCTATTATTTCCTGTAATACTCCACGAAAGTTATACTTGTCCCACCTGTGTGTGTGGCAGGGCATAACATTGATGGGAGCACTTGCATGACCTTTGAGTTTATCCGGCCCAGTAGGCCTAAACAGGTCACTGACCTTCCTTTGTATTAATTCCTGTAATACTCCACGACACTGATAGTTGTCCCACCTGTGTGTGGTGAAGCATAACATTGATGGGAGCGCTTGCATGAGCTTTGAGTTTATTCGTCCCTTTAGGCGTAAACAGGTCACTGACCTACCTCTCTATTATTTCCTGTAATACTCCGCAACACTGATAGTGGTCCCACCTGTGTGTGGTGGGGAATGACATTGATGGGAGCACTTGCATGGGCTTTATGTTTATCCGGCCCAGTAGGCCTAAACAGGTCACTGACCTACAGTACAGACCAAAAGTTTGAACAGACAGTCTCATTCAAAGAGTTTTCTTTATTTTTATGATTATGAAAATTGTAGATTCACACTGAAGGCATCAAAACTATGAATTAACACGTGTATTTATATACTTAACAAAAAAGTGTGAAACAACTGAGGATATGTCTTATATTCTAGGTTCTTCAAAGTAGCCACCTTTTGCTTTGATTACTGCTTTGCACACTCTTGGAATTCTCTTGATGAGCTTCAAGAGGTAGTCACCGGAAATGGTTTTCACTTCACAGGTGTTCCCTGTCAGGTTTATTAAGTGGAATTTCTTGCTTTATAAATGGGGTTGGGACGATCAGTTGTGTTGTGCAGAAGTCTGGTGGATACACAGCTGATAGTCCTACTGAATAGACTGTTAGCTGCTTTTTTCTTCCCATAATACAAATTCTAAGTAAAGAAAAATGAGTGGCCATCATTACTTTAAGAAATGAAGGTCAGACAGGTCGAAAAATTGGGAAAACTTTGAAAGTGTCCCCAAGTGCAGTTGCAAAAACCATCAAGCTCTACAAAGAAACTGGCTCACATGAGGACTGCCCCAGGAAAGGAAGACCAAGGGTCACCTCTGCTGTGGAGAATAAATTCATCAGAGTCACCAGCCTCAGAAATCGCAGGTTAACAGCAGCTCAGATTAGAGACCAGGTCAATGCCACACAGAGTTCAAGCAGCAGACACCTCTACAACAACTGGTAAGAGGAGACTTTGTGCAGCAGGCCTTCATGGTAAAATAGCTGCTAGGAAACCATTGCTAAGGACAGGCAACAAGCAGAAGAGACTTGTTTGGGCTAAAGAACACAAAGAATGGACATTAGACCAGTGGAAATCTGTGCTTTGGTCTGATGAGTCCAAATTTGAGATCTTTGGTTGCAACCACCATGTGTTTGTGTGACGCAGAAAAGGTGAACAGATGGACTCTACATGCCTGGTTCCCACCGTGAAGCATGGAGGAGGAAGTGTGATGGTGCTTTGCTGGTGACACTGTTGGGGATTTATTCAAAATTGAAGGCATACTGAACCAGCATGGCTACCACAGCATCTTGCAGCGGCATGCTATTCCATCCGGATTGCGTTTAGTTGGACCATCATATATTTTTCAACAGCACAATTACCCCAAACACACCTCCAGGCTGTGTAAGGGCTATTTGACCAAGAAGGAGAGTGCTGGGGTGCTACGTCAGATGACCTGGCCTCCACAGTCACCAGAACCCAATCGAGATGGTTTGGGGTGAGCTGGACCACAGAGTGAAGGCAAAAGGGCCAACAAGTAGTAAGCATCTCTGGGAACTCCTTCAAGACTGTTGGAAGACCATTTCCGGTGACTACCTCTTGAAGCTCATCAAGAGAATGCCAAGAGTGTGCAAAGCAGTAATCAAAGCAAAATGTGGCTAATTTGAAGAACCTAGAATATAAGACATATTTTCAGTTGTTTCACACTTTTTTGTAAAGTATATAATTCCACATGTGTTAATTCATAGACTTGATGCCTTCAGTGTGAATCTACAATTTTCATAGTCATGAAAATAAAGAAAACTCTTTGAATGAGAAGGTGTGTCCAAACTTTTGGTCTGTACTGTACCTCTCTAGTTTTTCCTGTAATACTCCACAAAACATATACTAGTCCCACCTATGTGTGGCAGGGCATAACATTGATGGGAGCGCTTGCATGAGCTCTGGGTTTATCTGGACCAGTAGGCCTACACAGGTCACTGACCTACCTCTCTAGTTTTTCCTGTAATGCTCCACAAAACCTATAGTTGCTGAGTAATATTTAACCTTGAAATGCTAGCCAAGTGCTACTGTGCCATGCAGGCAGGCTGGGCCATTCAGCAATTTTTGGTCTGGGACAATTGATGCCATTTTGCTGTGGTCTGACCCTTTAGGAAGAGTGAGGACTCTTGTTGGGGTTCCCTTGCTGTGTGGTAGCGGCAGGAGGATCGCGATGCTGTAGACAGGGGAGCAAGCAACGGAGGGTGAGTTATATCGTATATTATTTGTGTGCGCCAGCAGGGGCACCATATACCGTGATGGGGGGGACCATATATTGTGATAGGACCATATACTGTGATGGAGGGATTCTATACCGTGATTTGGGGGGGGTGTCAGTATACTAAGTTTTCAATGTAATGTGCGCTGCTCCCCTCACCCACCCCTCAGTGCTGAGGTGATCGACGGGGTTGCAGCGCATATTACATTAGACCAATGAACAGGAGCACGTGACCTCCGACCGCCTCTGCAGCCTGATTCAGCCTGCTGCAGCGCTGCCTGGCCACTTGTATTTCACAGTACAGGAACAGCACAGTTCCTCTGCCACTGACAGGAGCCAACTGCTTCTCTGCAGGGCGGCCTGGGCCCCCAACCCTGACGGGCCCTGTCACAGTGCGACCCCAGCAACCTCGATAGTTATGCCCCTGGCTGATTCTTTTTTTGAAGTTTTACTTCAAAGAAAGAATTATTTGTGATCCCGAACTAATGTTTGTATATTCTTTTGCATCCTCTCTTGCCCAGGAGATGTGATATGATCAGACCATGTCCCTGTACATTCATATAAAGGAAGAACAGCGCCTCACAAGCTGGTAGGTTAAATCTTCATACCTTTATTCCATCTATCACAGCACAACGTTTCGGTTAACAACCTTCTTCAAGTGCTGTGATAGATGGAATAAAGGTATGAAGATTTAACCTACCAGCTTGTGAGGCGCTGTTCTTCCTTTATATGAATG
This sequence comes from Allobates femoralis, assembly GCA_033576535.1. Classification (NCBI taxonomy): domain Eukaryota; kingdom Metazoa; phylum Chordata; class Amphibia; order Anura; family Aromobatidae; genus Allobates; species Allobates femoralis. The sequence continues at coordinate 306,212,003 of JARQOC010000004.1, forward strand.
TTGTCAGTGCTGGGTGGATCTCCCTGGCTTAGGATGTGCGCCCAAATGTGAGGAACCCAGAGGATTCCCCTTCCACAAGGTGCTGTGGATAATCCCCTTTTTTCTGCAGTGATCATGTCCCTGTACAGTCAGACACATCCATTACACAGTACATAGCAAGAACACATACAGTGCCTTGTGAAAGTATTTGGCTCCCTTGATTTTTTTAACCTTTTGACACATTTCAGGCTTCAAACATAAAGATATAAATTATAATTTTTTTGTGAAGAATCAACAAGTGGGACACAATCGTGAAGTGGAATGAAATTTATTGCATATTTTAACCTTTCTTAACAAATAAAAAACTAAAAAGTGGGGCGTGCAATATTATTCGGTCCCTTGTGTTAATACTTTGTAGCGCCACCTTTTGCTGCGATTAGGGTGCTTTCACATTAGCGTTCCCCTCCGCAGCGTTCTGTGGAGGGGAGCCGCGATGTGACCGCAGCGGCCGCCAGCTCCTATCTTTATAATGGGAGCGCACGGTGCTGTGCTTGACTGCGCATGACCGTACGCACCCATTCACCTCCATATGTGATCTGTGCGCAGGCGGATGCCTGCGCACAAATCACCCAGTCTCGTCCGCACAAGAAATGCAACATGGGGGACTGTGGTTTATGGAAATGGAAATTTACCATATGAACATTTAATTGAAGAATCAAGTCCTGTGGCTACCTCTGTGACTGGCAAAGTGAGTGAGTATCCCTTTAAAGTGAATGGTTTATCACATCAGAGGTTAACGTAGAAGATATATTCTCCAAATTCTAGTGAGCTCAATGTAAACAGTGATGATAATGTCTGTACAACGCTGCAGAATATGATGGTGCTAATTAACTGAATAAAACTAAAGGTGGTGTCACACGCGTCAATGTCGTCAGTGAGATGATCGCTGACGACATTGACGGCTGATCGCTGGTGAGCTGTCACACAGGTAGACTCACCAGCGATCAATGGACCAGAGACATCGTGGAAACGATTTAAATATCGTTTCCACGATGTCTTGCTCCCGCTGCCAGCCTGCTGGAAGCGGGAGCAGGCTGGTCTCCAAGGTAAACTGCGGGTATCTAGGCAGCGCGCGCTGCCTAGATACCCGATGTGTACCTTAGTTACCAGCCTCCTCCGCTCACCGGCTGGTATCTAAGGTACACAGCGGGTAACTAGGGACCCTAGTTACCCGCTGTGTACCTTAGATACCAGCCGGTGACCGGAGGAGGCTGGTAACTAAGGTACACATCGGGTATCTAGGCAGCGCGCGCTGCCTAGATACCCGCAGTTTACCTTGGAGACCAGCTCCCAGCGCTTGTGAGAGACGCTGGGAGCTGGAATATCGCTACTCCCGGTGTCATACACAGCGATGCTGCGTGTCCACCGGGCGACCATCGCCAGGTTTTAGAACAGATTCTAAAACCTGGCGATCATCAACCAGCGATTTATCGCTGGTTGATTCAGTATATCACACGCGTCAATATCGCTGCAACGTCACGTGCAGCCGTGATCGTGCAGGCGATATTGACGCGTGTGACATACCCTTAAGGCAGAGCAGGTTGGGGAAGTTGTAATTATCATCTGGATCATATCAATGTTAAGATGCATTTACACTGAAAGATTATAGTGAATGATAAACAGGCTGGTTATCGCTTGAGGAAGGAGGTGATCAAAAAGCTGAACTAAAGATCATGGTTTTCGGCTGCACACTGTCCTGAGTTAACGGCAGCCTATTTGCACTGAACAATCTATTTCAGTGCGAATTTGAAGCTGCGTCAAGCTGTGTAAAGAGGATAGTAAATGAAGAATAATCAGCAAACAAGCTGATTCGCAGTCATCCAGTACTGTAGGTCGACCAACATAAATGGACACTAAAATAGATAATCGTGAGCGAATGTTGTGAAAAATGCTTGCTCGCATTCTTTCACAATTATCTTGCAGAGCAAACAGGCGACCGATCACCTGGTGAACAAGCAAAGTATTCATCTGGAAAAATTATTTTTTTGTACTTACAAAAAAAATCATTGTTCTCTGCAGTGTAGCGTCCTGTGTAAACAGGACTCACATTGCAGTCTATACAGTATAGAGCTCACTGTGCTACATTTAATTGGTCTGCCTGTGTAAACAGGACTCACATTGCAGAAGACTCTGGAAGTCTATCCAGTATAGAGCTCACTGTGCTACATTTAATTGGTCTGCCTGTGTAAAAAGTTGGTAAAATGATTGTCGATCGGGAAACGTTTCCTGTGTCGTGCCACATGTAGGTTATAATATTTATTCACTTATATAGCACTTTACATACATCAACAATGCTGTCCCTATTGAGGCTCACAATCTAAACATCCTACCAGTATGTCTTTGCAATGTGGGAGGAAACCGGAGTGCTGGAGGAAACCCACACAAACACGGGGAGAACATACAAACTCCTTGCAGATATTGTCCTTAGTGTCCTTGGTGGGAATGGAACCCAGGACCTTGGAACCTCAATGCTGCAAGGGCAGTGCTAACCACTTAAGCCACTGCGCCGCCCCCTATAGTTTTGTGTCAACTGATCATAAAGCTATATGCAGAGGAAGATTCAGTAAAAACTCTTACTTTAGAGAGTTTGAGTTTTTCTTTTCCTGAAGCATTTTTGCACCATTTTGATTGAGCAGTGCCTAGTTTGGAGCAGTTTCCAGAGACTCTTCAAATAAGTAATAAGAATTTTCTTATTTTTCACCAGGTGTTCTTCAAAACCTGAAGGGGAAAGAAATGTTGAAAAGAACTGATTGAAATTAAATGCTTATAGAAATATAAGCCAGAGCATGCACTGCCTGTGAAACGTTTTTCTTAGGAGATATTTCATGTGTGATATGGAGTGTAGTGTGATAATAATACCGTGTTTCCCCGAAAGTAGGGTGCCCCCGAAAGTAAGGCATGCTTGGGGGGTGCCCTACCTTCTAATATAAGGCACCCCCCCCGAATGTAAGGCGTACCTGAGGACTGTGCTGGTCCCCGCTCTCTGGTGGTCCCCCGCTCTCTGGTGGCCCCCTCCGCTCTCTGGCGGCCCCCCACTCTCCAGCGGCCCCCCACTCTCCTGATTCCCGCTGTAGCTGCCAAACTCCGCCCAGGTCAGGAGCCCTGCGCCAATTACAGCGCAGGAACCGTGACCCAATCACAGCCCAGGAACCGCAAGCCAATCCGCGGCCAGCTGACATCGTGCATGGCCTCTGATTGGCTAGCGGTTCCTGCGCTGTAATTGGTGCAGGGCTCCTGACCTGGCGGAGTTTGGCAGCTACAGTGGGAAGGAGAGCGGTGGGACGCCGGAGAGCAGGGGGGGGCCTCCGGAGAGTGGAGGGAGCCTCCGGAGAGTGGAGGGGGCCACTGGAGAGCGGAGGGGGCCACCGGAGAGCGGAGGCCAGCTGGAGGACGGGGGACCACCGGAGAGCGGAGGCCAGCGGGGAGAGCGCGGACACCGGAGCGGGGGCCACCGGAGACCGGTAAAAAACTGTTTGTGTGTATGGGTATGTGTGTGTGTGTGTGTGTGTGTATGGTTATGTGTGTGTATGGGTATGTATGGGTGTGTGGGATGTATGTGTGTGTGTATGGGTGTATGGTGTATGTGTGTGTATGGGAGGCTGCAGTGGGATTTGGCTAATATAAGACACCCCCCGAAAGTAAGACATGGCGGTCTTTTTGGACCAAAAAAAAATATAGACAGTGTCTTACTTTCGGGGAAACACGGTATTATTTTCTCGTTTCACTGATGAGTTCTATCTATTGCGCTACATCCGGATGCTTATTATAACACCCACCCTTGTCTGCCTTTACTTAGGGATTCCTGACCTAACAGGTTTTAAGCATTATAAGATGCTATCGAGCTGTGTTCGATTTGGCAATATAAGCACACTTATCAGTACGTTGTTAATATTTAATAGTGATAAGAATTGTAAATGTACTAGTATTTTGCCATTTGTTATTGTGTAAATTTTAACCTGTTCATCACCATTTCTGTCTATATTTCAAAAGACAGGCACAATTCATGAAGTTTGTTATTCATATTAACTAAATGTTATGGATCATATCTGTTTAGGGCCATCCATGCACCTACTGCTTTAGCAGCTGGATGGTGTTCGCTGCCACGTCTGCTAAATGATGACATGCAGAGCATCTGATACTGCCTGTACCTGCCAGAGATGAGTTTCCAAACAACAGAGCTGGTCTGGAGATGACCCGCACAGCTGTGTGGGTGGCTATCAGGGCATCATACAGGATAAGTGGCTATGGGGTCATCACAAAGTGTATAGTGACCGTGATACTGTCTGTAAAGGGGGTTCTTAGGGTGAAAAACTGTGTGAGGGTATCATACTATGTATAGGGGTTATAGGGCCATAAAATTGAATATTGGGAGCTATAGGTAATGTGCACTGTTTATAAGAAGTTGTGTGGTCATCAATATACATATAGGAGCCATCATAATACATGGAGGCACCTATGGAGGCCACCATGCTGTGTATAATGAATCTATGGGTGCTATGATATTGTGTAACGATAGGGATATCATACTAAGTAGAAGGTGCTATGAGGGCTGCAGTGATAGTTGACTTTGTGGAACTTTCTCCCATCTCCCTACTGCATCTCTGGAGCTCAGCCACAGTGATCTTGGGATTTTTCTTTACCTCTCTCACCAAGGCCCTTCTCCCACGATTGCTCAGTTTGGCTGTACGGCCAGGTCTAGGAAGACTTTTGGTGGTCCCAAACCTCTTCCATTTAAGGATTATGGAGGCCCTTGTGCTCTTAGGAACCTTGAGTACTGCAGAAATTCTTTTGTAAGTTTGTCCAGATCTGTGACTTGCCACAATTCTGCCTCTGAGCTCCTTGGGCAGTTCCTTTGACCTCATGATTCTCATTTGGTCTGACATGCACTGTGAGCTCTTATATAGAATGGTGTGTGCCTTTCCAAATCAAGTCCTATCAGTTTAATTAAACACAGCTGGACTGCAGTGAAGGAGTAGAACCATCTCAAGGAGGATCACAAGATAATGGACACCATGTGACTTAAATATGATGTCTGAGCAAAGGGGCTGAATACTTATGACCACGTGATTTTTCAGTTTTTCTTATTTAATAAATTTGTACAAATATCTACATTACTGTTTTTTTTACCAGTCAAGGTGGGATGCAGAGTGTTTATTAATTAAAAAAAAAAGACATTTTTTTGAATTTACCAAACGGCTGCAATGAAACAAAGAGTGAAAAGTGGTCTGAATACTTTCCATACTCACTGTATGTCCCCCATCCTGGAATATGTTCCCCATTCTGTTATAAAGTAAATATCCTCATCCTGGTATATATGTTCCCCATCTTGGTATATATGTACCCCATCCTGGTAAGCATGGTATTTATAGTTCCCATCCTGGTATGTACAGGTGCATTTCAATTAATTGGAATATCATCAAAAAGTTAATTTATTTCAGTAATTCAATACATAAAGTGAATTGAATATGTTATATAGAGTCATTATAAACAGAGTGATCTATTTCAAGTGTTTATTTCCATTAATGTTGATGATTATGGTTTACAGCCAATGAAAATCCAAAGGTAATTACGGTATATCAGAAAATTAAAGTGTTACCTTCGCTGGTTGTGAAAAATACAGGGGAACCCTATTTTTTTTTAACTTATTTACATAAATAATAAAAAAAATTGGCGTGGGCTTCGTTGTATTTTTGTATGCCAGCCAAGGTAACTAGGCAGCTGGGGGTTGTAATTCTCAGCGAGAGGCCCAAGCATTCTGGGCCCCTCACACTGAAAATTGCAGCCAGCAGCTGCCCCAGAATTGGCACTTCCATGAGAGACAACAAAACTCGCGGTTATCCTGCTCATCCAGCTGCTGTGTAGCGCTGGCAGACTGGGTAATAAAGGGGTTGATGTAAGATTTTTTTTGGCAGCTGACATCAAGCCCCATTGCTGTCAGTATGACAGCCAGGAATAGCAATATTTTCAGTAAAGAGAAAAAAAACAACACCAAAATAAATCCTTTATTGCATACAAAATAGAGAGACACCTTGTTATCCACTTTATTAGTTCCCACCATATTACCGTCTGACGTAATCCTGTAATTACTGTAATCTTATAGTGGAACTGGAAGGGCGATGTGATGCATCACGCAGCAGCTATCTCTGTATACCAAGTGGCAAAAGATGGCGGCCACATGAGTAAGTGTGCATGTGCTCTCTAGAGGCGAGTGGGCTGTGACCGGGAGCGTACTGCGAGGGTGAGTGGGCTGTGTGGATGTGAGCGGGGAGTGTGTGGGCTGTGTGGCGTGAGCAGGGAAGCATGCTGCAGGGATGAGTGGGCTGTGCAGGGGTGAGCGGGGAGTGTGCTGCAAGAGTGAGTGGGCAGTACAAGGCTACGTTCACATGCTGCGTATTTTTGCTGGTTCGAATAGCGCGCTTTCCCCCAAGCGCCTAACTGTTAACATGTATGTCTATGGGAAAGAACGCCAAAAAAAGCGCAAAGAATTGGCATGTCAATTCTTTTTGCGTGCCTGCTTTGCAGTGAAAGCATGCGCAAAAATACGCATCATAACGAGGCGTCTGCATGCCTTTCAGCAAAAGCCAAAGCTTTTGCTGAAAGGCGTATCCAGCTTTGTTTTGCACTGCTTTTATGCGAGCGCTTAAAAGCCCCGCATAAAAACACGAATACGCGGCCATTACTCTACGTTTGAACGTAGCCCAAGAAGTGAGCGGGAAGCTGCTGCAGGGGTGAGTGGGTTGTGCGGGAGTGAGCTGGTAGTCTGCTGCAGGAGTGATCAGGGAGCATGCTGCAGAGGTATGAGGGCTGTGTGAGGGTGAACATGCTGCAGAGTTGAGTGAGCTGTGCAAGGGTGAGCATGTGTTCTGTGCGGGGGTGAGCAGCAAGCGTGAGGGCTGTGCAGGTGGAGACAAATGGGGGCTGATCTAGCTGAGCAAGGGCTGTGTGGGGAGAGCGGAGGGAAAGTGCAGGCTGGGGATGGGTGGCTGGATGAATGCAAGTGTGTATCAGAACCTTCTTCAACAACACATGGCTCTTTATTTGCGTTCAGTGCTCAATCAGCCAGCAATTTTCATGCAGGAAAATGTACCCTGTCACATAGCAAGATGGGTAAAGCAGTTTCTTGAAACATAAAACATTGAAAAAAACCTCTGGAAAATCCTTGTTTACAAAGTCAGGCCAAGAAACGATACAGTCACAGAGCTGTGGAAGAGACTGGAAGAAGAGTGGACCAAAATCCCACCGGAGCAGTGCGAGAGACTAGTGATGTCCTGTGGTCGCAGATGTGCTGAAGTCATTCAAAGCAAAGGCATATACACTTCCTACTGATTGGCGACTCTTGTAACCCTGACAAAATTTTGTTTTAATCTTCCTCTGTGCTACAGTCATTGCTGTTCTCTAATTATGATCATCACGTTTTGTGCATAATAAATGTTTTAGGCTACATTCACACGGTGCGTTGTTTTAGCTACATTCCATTATTTCTGATGCGTTTTTGGCAGATCCGCTATTCCAGTGAAAATGCAGTGATGTTGGCTATTCCAACCAAGCCAATGCATTTCATAATTTGGCCTTCAGACGTGTTTTTTTACGGATCCATTCTTGGGCTCAAGAACGATCCGTAAAAGGAATGAGCATGTCAATTCTTTTTGTGTTATCTACTGCGCTGTTTATTCACCGTCCTGCGCTCCACGGTGGCTTCCATTGATATCCTCTCATCCCAGAGGCTGCAGGACTTGAAAATTCTCTGTTTGGTGCTCGAGGACCTGGCACTGCACCACGTGACTGAGTGATGTCACTCAGTCACATGCGTAGGGTCATAGAGGCACCGAACACTGCAGCCTCCGCAAATGGGAACATTGCTGGAGATCACCGTGGGAATGTAGGGAGGTGAGTAAATAGCACAGCAGCATTCTCACAAACACACAAGGCTACGCTTTGTGAGGATCCATTTTTGGTGCAGTTTCTGCACCAACAACAGATCCTCACAAAATGCAGCCAAAACGCTATGTGTGAATGTGGCTTTCAGTTGATAAACTTTGGTTATTTTGAAAAACACTGTTCTAATAGTATGGTGTACCTATTACACAAAAACCTTCAAATATTGATTAATGTAGATTACACTCTGCCTGCAAAAAAAGGAGAATTTTGTATACTTACCGTAAATTCCTTTTCTCTTAGCCTCTAATTGGGGGACACAGGACCGTGGGTGTTATGCTGCTGTCCACTAGGAGGCGACACTAAGCAATCTGCAAAAGAGTAACAGTGGCTCCTCCTCCTCAGTATACACCCCTGGGGCAGGCACTGCCTCCTCAGTTTTGTGCTAAAGCAGTAGGAGAAGTAACAAGGTTAACCAATACCAACAAAGCCTGGCAAGGCCATAACGTAACAATATAAGAGTAACAAAAACCACTAGAAACAAGGCCGTATGGCCAACAGGGTGGGTGCTGTGTCCCCCAATTAGAGGCTAAGAGAAAAGGAATTTACGGTAAGTATACAAAATTCTCCTTTTCTCCTTCGCCTCATTGGGGGACACAGGACCGTGGGACGTCCCAAAGCAGTCCCTGGGTGGGAAAGACAATGGAACTAATGATACTGAACAAGTCAGTGAACAGAGAAACACCTACAGGTGGGCAACCGCCGCCTGAAGGATGCACCTACCCAGACTAGCGTCCGCCGAGGACTGGGTATGAACACGGTAGTGCTTGGTAAAAGTGTGTAAGCTCGACCAGGTGGCCGCCTTACACACTTGGAGAGCCGAGGCTTGGTGCCGAATGGCCCAGGAGGCCCCCACGGCTCGGGTAGAATGTGCCTTGATCCCCGCTGGAAGAGGAGTAGTTTTCATCTTGTAGGCCTCTTGGATAGCTGATCTAATCCATCTAGCCAATGTAGCCTTGGAAGCTGGCATATCCTTACGGGGGCCTTCCGTCAGAATGAACAGGGCGTCTGACTTACGGAAATGTGCAGTTCTGGAGACATAAATGCGAAGCGCCCTGACGAGATCCAGAGTATGCAGGGCTCGTTCGAACCTGTGAACCGGAGCAGGGCAAAAGGAAGGCAATGAAATATCCTCATTCAAATGGAAAGAGGAGACAACCTTAGGCAGGAATGACGGCACCGGGCGGTGGACGACCTTGTCCTGATGGAACACCAGGAAGGGTGGCTTACAGGAAAGCGCCGAGAGTTCGGACACTCGGCGAAGAGAAGTGATAGCCACTAGAAAAACCACCTTCAGAACCAGAAAGTGGAGGGAGATATCCCGAAGAGGTTCAAAGGGAGGTTCCTGCAGAGCCGTAAGTACCAGGTTAAGGTCCCATGTATCTAACGGTCGTTTGTACGGAGGGACAATGCGGTTAACTCCCTGGAGAAAAGTTTTAACCTGCGGCTTAACAGCAAGGCGACATTGAAAGAGTACTGAAAGAGCCGAGACCTGACCCTTAAGGGAACCTAGTGAGAGACCAGACTCCAACCCCGACTGAAGGAACCCTAGAACTAGCGGCAAGGAATAGGGAAGAGGGGGTTGATCTCGAGAAGAGCACCATGCGAAGAAAGCTTTCCAGGTGCGATGATAAATCTTTGCCGATGCCGACTTCCGAGCTCTGATCATGGTCTGAATAACGGCAGGGGAGAAACCCGCTTGGGTTAGTACCCAGGTCTCAAGGGCCACGCCATCAAATTCAGGGCGTCTGAATTCTGGTGGTAAAACGGTCCCTGCGACAGAAGGTCGGGACGACAAGGGAGGCGCCAAGGAACGTCCGCCGCGAGCTGGACGAGATCGGCGTACCATACCCGTCTGGGCCAGTCTGGGGCTATGAGAATGAGTTGAATGCCCTCTTGTTTTATCTTCCGCACGGCTCTGGGAATGAGAGGCAGAGGAGGGAAGATGTAAGGCAGCTGGAACTGGGACCAGTTCTGAACTAGGGCATCCGCCCCTAGTGCTTGCGGGTCGTGAGATCTGGCCATAAACCTGGGAACCTTCGTGTTGAGGCGAGATGCCATCAGGTCTACGTCCGGGGTCCCCCAGCGACGGCAGATTTGTTGGAACACGTCGGGGTGTAGGGACCACTCTCCCGAGTCCATGCCCTGGCGGCTGAGAAAATCCGCTTCCCAGTTCTCCACCCCTGGGATATGAACCGCTGACAGCGTTGAGTTCGTCGATTCTGCCCAGTGGAGAATGCGTTGCACTTCGTGCATGGCCTGGAGACTGTGTGTTCCGCCTTGATGGTTGATGTATGCCACGGCCGTGGCATTGTCCGACTGAATCCGTACCTGTGTGCCTGCCAGCATGGAATGAAAGGCCTTCAGAGCTAGAAATATGGCCCGGATTTCCAGGAGATTGATGGGCTCGGCCGACTCCGCTGGGGACCATGTTCCCTGTGCTGTGTGATGACGATGTACCGCTCCCCATCCGCTGAGGCTTGCGTCGGTGGTGACGATCTTCCAGCAAACCGGTAGAAAGGACCTCCCCCTTGTGAGTGAACGAGGTTTGAGCCACCAATGGAGGGAACTCCTTGCTGCAGGTGACAAACGGAATAACTTGTCCAGGGCAGAAGGATTCCTGTTCCACGAAGTCAGAATTGCCCGTTGGAGAGGCCTGAGGTGAAGTTGAGCAAACGGCACCGCTTCCATAGAGGCAACCATCCTTCCCAAGACTCTCATGGTGAACCGAAGTGAATGAGGACACGGTCGTAGAAGACTGTGGACCCCCTGTCGAAGGGCCTTCGCCTTGTCCTGAGGGAGGAGGACCAGACCCCTGGGGGTGTTGAAAAGCATCCCGAGGAATGTTAGAAATTGTGACGGAACTGGCGATGACTTCCGCAGATTCACCAACCAGCCTAGCCGACGCAGGGTGTCCACCGTGATGGAAACACTCTGCTGACACTCCCTGAAGGAGGGAGCTTTGATGAGCAAATCGTCTAGGTATGGTAGGACTACCATTCCTCTTGTGTGCAGTATGGTCATGACAGCCGCCATGACCTTGGTGAACACCCTGGGGGCCGTCGCTAGGCCGAACGGGAGGGCCACAAACTGATAATGATCCCGGTCGATGGCGAATCGGAGAAACCGCTGGTGAATTGTCGCGATCGGGATATGGAGGTAAGCATCCTGTATGTCGATGGACGCGAGAAATTCGTCCTTCTCCATGGACGCTATGATGGAGCGCAGTGACTCCATGCGGAAATGCCGAACCTTCACGAAGGAGTTTAACTGTTTCAGATCCAGAATGGGGCGAACAGCCCCTCCTTTTTTGGGTACCACAAACAGGTTCGAGTAGAACCCTTGGAAGCGTTCGGCTGGCGGTACCGGAATGATGACACCGGCTTTCAAAAGGGAATCGACCGCCTGAAAGAAGGCGCGAGCTTTGGGGGGATGAGCAGGTGGGATTGACAGAAAAAAACGATTTGGAGGATAGGCCGTGAATTCTATGGCGTATCCGGAAGACACCAAGGTGTGTACCCACTTGTTGTCGGTAGAAGCGAGCCAGACCTGACGAAAGCGAGAAAGTCGGCCGCCAACCTGAATAGTGTCTCCCGAAGGGGGGGAGTCAGGAAGAAGCAAATCTGCTGGGCTTTGAGCCCTTGGATCTGGACTGGCGTGAATGGGACTGCCAGTTTGCACCAGTCTTCCGTGTCGTCTGGGAGCGTTCCCTACGGGGGGACCTATTGGCCGTCGTCGGGGGTTTCGAGACTGACCAACCAAAGGAGTTCCGAAAGGACCGGAAACGGGTTTGTTGGCGACGAGAGAAGGGTCGCTTAATCTGACGTTGTGGAAGAGAGGTACTCTTACCCCCAGTGGCATCTGAAATCAATTGATCCAGCTTTTCGCCGAATAAACGTCCTCCGTTGTACGGAAGGCAGGTGAGCGACTTTTTAGACGCTGCATCTGCTTTCCACTCTCTCAACCAGAGGGCACGCCTGATGGTTATGGCGTTGGAAGCCGCAGCCGCGGCACAGTTAGCTGGATCGAAGGCAGCGTGCATGGAGTATTCGGCGGTCACCGCTATTTGGGCAACCTGGTCTAACAAGGCTGGATCGACCTGCAAAGACCGTAGGGCCGAGTGTACGGAATTAGCTCTAGTCATAATAGCCTTTGAGGCCCAAACCGAGGCAAAGGCTGGCCCTAGAGAAGAGCCTGAGGCCTCAAAGACGGACTTCGCCATCTGCTCCACCTGACGGTCAGTGGCGTCCTTTATGGATGAACTGTCCGGTAAGGACAGGAGGGTCTTAGTAGCGAGACGAGAAACAGGAGGGTCCACCTGTGGCGGATCTGTCCAATCCTGGGTGACCTTAGGCAGAAAAGGATAACGCGTTTCCAGCGCCTTACGGTTACCAAACCTTTTCTCAGGGTGTAACCTATGTTTTTTGAGGATTTCCTGGAACTCTGGATGGTCCGAGAAATGCTTATGTGGTCTCCTGGCCCTTTTAAAGGACACCTTATGCTCTGGAGTATCAGCCGGAGGGTCTGACACCTCCAGAACCTGGTTAATGGAAGTAATTAAATCCTCCACCAACGCGACCGTGTCGGTCGTATCCAAATCTAGGGAGTCATCTAAGTGATCCTCCGAGCTCGAAGAGCAGAGACCTTCGGAGTCCTGCGCGTCATCTTGACGCCTTCGGGAAGCAGAGGCTGCAGAGCCTGCATTGGACTCTGGAGAAGGTGGTGGTCTCTTACGGCCAGAGTCGGAGGCTGACGGGGCAGGGTCAGCAGTCTGTCGCGGTTCTGGGACTTCCTGCTGCGACGCAGAAGCCTGAACAGCGGCTGCAGGTGGCGAACGGGCTTGCATAAACTGCAGCAGTGTGTCAGACAATCTGTCCATGGACTGCGTCATATTCTGAGACATGACCGTGGCCCACGCAGGGGTAGGGTCAGGGGCACTGTTAGAAGCCCGGGTAGTGGGGGTCTCAGTGTCCGCAGCCTGCGTGCAGCTCTCACAATGTGGCGAGGTGCATCCTGCAGGGAGGTCAGCCTGACAAATAGTGCAGGTAGCATAGTAAGTGCTGGCTGCCTTGGAGCCTTTCTTACTCTTATTGCCAGACATTGTGGTATGGGCCAGTGAGAAATATATAAGGTAACCAGGAGTCCCCTGTGTAATCAGGCACCGTCTAGCTGTCCAGCTAGGTGCCTGGGCCCTTAGTTGAGGGGCTGAGTAGGGTCACTGTGGTCTAACAGTGCCTGTTGCAGGGGGATACAGAGGGGAGAGAGAGAGAGACAGAGAAACCTCTGCAGAGGAGATCCCTGCAGAGGTCTTACCAGCCCCCAGCGCCGCTGTGACAGGCCGCCTGGATCCTGTGTCCCCCCCGGATGGCTGAGGCCGGGTCCACGTGCAGGGCTAATGGCGTCCGTGCAGGAGAAGGAGGAAGGGGCGGAGCTAAACGGGCGGGCTCCTTGCTGGAAAACGCGCCCGTTCTCGGCTCCGCCCACAGTATGACGCGCGTCCGCGTCATCCGGCGGGGCGGGACGGGGACGGTGCAGGGGTTGCGGCCTCCGCGCTAGGCCCAAGCCGGGGCCTCAATTAGTTGAGGCCTCCGGAAATAGTGAGGGGCCGGCGCGGAGGCGCGAAAACGGCGCTGGGGGCCCAGAAAAACGGGAAAAGAAAGTCCCGGGGGTATAGAGCAAGGTACTGGTGGGGGAACCGCCAGTATATCAGGGGGATGCTCCACAGTATGTGCAAGCTGCTCCAGTGGATGCAGCTGCACATCCTTGTGCTGTGTGCCCCTCAGCTGTGCAGGCTGTGCATAAGCACTGGAAGCCTGTGCTGGTTTGCAAGAGCCCCCTCCATGCAGCCTCAGCATCTTGCAGCTGTATATCCTGCTAGCCTGTGCTGCAGGCAGCCATACAATCTCCAGCCCATGCAGCCAGGGGCTGCTGATACCTGTGGTGCCACTGCCTAAAACACCCAGGGGTGATTAGGGGGACGTCATCTGGCAGGCCGTCAGCTTCTACTTCACCTCAGACCGAAGAGAATGAGGAAGGAGGGTGTTATGCTGGGCTGTCTCAACTTTAACCCAGCAACCCAACAGTGGGAGACCGAGAAAGGAGTACGGCATATGTATGGATTCTCAACCTCAACCTAGCGCCCCAACAGTGGGTGGCCGAGGAGGGAGCATGCCGGGGGTCACACTGGACCCACTTTTCTTCATCGGAAGAAAAAAGATGAGAGTAAAAATGGTCGTGTGCCTCCTTCGACACTAAGCAAAAACTGAGGAGGCAGTGCCTGCCCCAGGGGTGTTATACTGAGGAGGAGGAGCCACTGTTACTCTTTTGCAGATTGCTTAGTGTCGCCTCCTAGTGGACAGCAGCATAACACCCACGGTCCTGTGTCCCCCAATGAGGCGAAGGAGAAAATCAAGTGATTGTTCTCCAATTTTAATTGCCAGTTTACATAAAAGTCCCCCATCGTGCTATATGTGATCCCCATCCTGGTACATATGCTCCATATCCTGGTATACATATGTTCCTTATCCTTGCATATATGTCCCACATTCTGGTATATATGGCCATCCTCCCAGTATATATTTTCCTCATCCTGGTATATATGTCCCCTTCCGTTTCTAAAGCATGTTAAAAAAACAACATTCTACTCACCTTCCCTCTGCTCCAATGTCTCCACTGTTTAGCCGGCAGCTTATGCAAGGATTCGATGGGTGACTGCGCCTCGATACATTTCACCTGGATGTGCTTCATCCAACGCTCTTCCAGCTGAAGTAGGCGGGCACCTGTACAGCCGCGTCTGATTGCAGTCCCTGTGACCTCATCATACTGTTCTTACAGGGCTGTGGGGGAATAATCTAATACAGAGGTCCCCAACTCCAGTCCTCAAGGCCCACCAACGGTCCAGGTTTTCATTATTTCCTTAGAAATTTGACAGTTGGTAATTCAATCTCCTGCACAGGTGGTGATTCCAATTGTCAAATGCCAAGGAAATCCTGAAAACATGCACTGTTGGTGGGCCTTGAGGCCTGGAGTTGGGGACCTCTGATCTAATATATAAACCTGAGTGTATGTATGTGTGTATCATAGCCCTGCCTCCTTCATAGCCCTGCCCCTCCATATAAACCCATCCCTTCATAGAACTGCCTCCTTTATAGCCCCACCCCTTTCATGTATGTATGTAAATGTATAGTTCTACCCCCTCCACGTGGTCTGTTCAAGAGTTGGAACTGACAAAAATCTGTTCATTTTTGCACCAGAAGGAAGAAAACAAGAATGTTTATCAAAAGGCTCTTGAATGAATTGCAAATAAAATACTATAAATTAGTTGGGTGATCATTTAGTTAATTTGTGTTTCAAATCTGTAGTGTTGAATATATAACGTGAAATGCTTTTGTGTGCAAAAATAATTATTTTATTTTGTTATAACCAACCACAGTTAGTTACTATGCCCATGTAACACTGGGCTCTACAGCTAGTTCTGTATATAGGTGGCTATAGAGACCATCATACAGATATTAGGAAAGCTGTGGTGGCCATTATACTGTGCTGAATTAATGTGAAAATAGCAAAAGGAAGCAGCGTAATCAAATTTTAATGTGAAAATAGCAAAAGCAAGCAGCGTAGGTCTGTTTTAATGTGAAAATAGCAAAATGAAGCAGCATAGTCCAATTGATTATTTATTGGGTTCAGCTGGATTCCATTACATTTCAGTTTTTATATGCAAATTGCCTCTTCAAGAAGGGCTTGAACTAGTGCCACCTACTGGAAGCAAGTCAATATCGACCCTTTAATGAGCCTTTTCTTATGCCCAAGGATATAAGCCATACTAAAACTTAATTTGCAGACACGGTGTTTCGGGTGTTTTGCCCCTCATCAGTGTAAAGATCTGATTTGGCTAGGGGATCTAAGGGAAAACATGTTTCCTTATGGAGAGTGATATCCCAGGTCTGAACCAGCAGTCCATGTGTAGAAAAAAACAGGGATTTTTGTGTGCTCACCGTAAAATCCTTTTCTCCTAGCTCATCATTGGGGGACACAGGACCATGGGTGTATGCTTTTCTGCCACTAGGAGGCGACACTAAGTAGAGATTAAAATTGAGCCTTCCTTCCTGCATTATACTCCCGAGCGTGGGCGTAGATATTCAATTTAGTACTAAAGCAGTAGGAGAGCTGATAATAAGGTACGAATGGTGTAAGGTACACTGCTGTGCTCGTTAGGTACACTTTGCATATAGCGGTGTGCTGTGAATGCGGATGCGTTAAGGTTGGGTGCTGTGTCCCCCAATGATGAGCTAGGAGAAAAGGATTTTACGGTGAGTACACAAAAATCCCTGTTTCTCCTTCGCATCATTGGGGGACACAGGACCATGGGACGTCCTAAAGCAGTCCCTGGGGGGATTTAGCAGTGGTGGTCGGGCATCATGCGCTAGCTGCTTACAGATGCGCGACCGCTGCCTATAAGATCTTCCTACCTAGGCTTGCATCAGCAGAGGCCTGGGTGTGGATGTTGTAGTGTTTGGTGAATGTATGTAGGCTGGCCCAGGTTGCAGCTTTGCAGACCTGAGTCGCCGAAGCTTGGTGGCGAATGGTCCATGAGGCGCCTACTGACCGAGTAGAGTGTTCCTTGATTCCTTCTGGGATTGGCATTCCCCTGATGCGGTAGGCTTCCTGGATCGGAGAACAGATCCATCGTGCCAATGTGGATTTGGATGCAGCCATTCCCTTTCTAGGACCCTTGGGTATGACGAACAGTGTTTCTGTTTTGCGGAAAGGGGCTGTTTGGGAGATGTAATGTCTGAGGGCCCTTACCAGGTCCAGGGTATGGAGCTGCTTTTCGATCCGGTGTATTGGAGTTGGGCAGAAGGACGGGAGGACGATGTCCTCATTAAGATGGAATTGAAATACCACCTTGGGTAAGAAAGAGGGAGAGGGGCGTAGGCCGACTTTATCCTTATGGAAGGATAGGTAGGGGGGCCGACAGGATAGGGCGGCCAGCTTGGACACGCGCCTAATTGATGTAATAGAGACGAGGAAGGCGACCTTGTGCGAGAGATGGGTTAGAGGAACCTCCTTCAGGGGTTCGAACGGCATGTCTTGGAGCGCGTCGAGGACTAGGTTTAGGTCCCAGACCGCCACGGGCGTCCTGTAGGGGGGTCGTGTGTGGGAGACCCCTTGAATGAAAGTTTTGACTTGTGATTTTGACGCACTCCTGCGCTGGAGAAGAATACTTAAGGCTGAAATTTGGCCTTTGATGGAGTTCGGTGCTAGGCCCGCATCGAGGCCATTCTGGAGGAAGTCCAGGATCGAGTGGATGGAGAAGAGGAGTGGGTTATGGTTGCGATCTTCGCACCACTTGAAATAGGTTTTCCAGGTGCGGTAGTAGATGCGTAAGGATGATTTTTTTCGGGCATTGATCATGGTGGTTATGACCTTAGGTGTAAACCCTGCCCGGGTCAGGACCCAGGATTCAATCGCCATGCCGTTAAAGACAGGGCTCCCGAGTTCTGGTGGTAGAAGAGGCCCTGGGACAGGAGGTTCGGCCTGTTTGGAGAGGCCAGGCCACATCGGTGAGTAGCTGTACTAGCTCTGCGTACCATGGTCGCCGTGGCCAGTCTGGGGTGATGAGGATTACTTGCGCTCTTTCTGCCTTGACCTTCCTGATCACTCGATGGATTAGGGGGAGTGGCGGGAAGATGTACGGGAGCTGGAATTGGTGCCAGGGGAGGACAAGGGAGTCCACTCCTAGGGCCAGTGGGTGCCGGGATCTGGCCACGAACGCCGGGACTTTTGCATTCATTCTTGATGCCATGAGGTCCACATCGGGCGTTCCCCAGCTTTGGCAGATCTGTTGGAAAACTTCTGGGTGTAGGGACCATTCTTCTGAGGCCAGTCCTTCGCGGCTTAGAAAGTCCGCTGCCCAGTTGTCCACTCCCGGGAAGTGGACTGCTGATATGATGGACCGGGTTCTTTCGGTCCATTGTAGGATGTGTTCTACTTCGTGCATTGCTGACTTGCTGCGCGTGCCGCCTTGGTGATTTATATACGCTACGGCCGTGGCGTTGTCCGATTGAATGCGGATGGGGCAACCAGCTAGGAGATGATGGAAGTGTTGGAGTGCTAAGCGAATTGCTCGCAGCTCTAAGATGTTGATTGGGAGGCGTAACTCTTGGGGTGTCCAGCGACCGTGAGCTGTGTGCTGAAGGGAGAGAGATTGTGGCTGTGTCCACCTTGAGCGTTCTTTTGACTTTGGCGGATAGGCGGTGTTTTCGGTTGAGGCTGAAGGGACTTTTGTCCCAGGCCGAGAGGAGGGAGAGCTGTAGGGCTCGGAGATGTAGCTGGGCGAAGGGGACTGCCTCCATTGCGGCCACCATTTTTCCCAAGACACTCATGCCAGAGCGTATGGACTGGAGGGAGCGGCTGAGAAGAACCTGCATGCCTTCTTGGATTGCTGTGGCCTTGTCCTGAGGGAGTATGACCAGCCCTCTTGCGGTGTCTAGGGTCATACCGAGGAAGTTGACTGTCTGGGCCGGCTTTGGGGATGATTTTTCTAGGTTTATGAGCCATCCTAGGTGGGAGAGAGTGTCCATTATGATTCTGACGCTGTCGAGGCATGCCTGGAAGGATGGTCCTTGATCAGCAGATCGTCTAAGTACGGTAAGACGACGACTGCTCGTGCGTGCAGGATGGTCATGATGGCCGCTATGACCTTTGTGAAGACTCTGGGTGCGGTTGCCAAGCCGAAGGGCAAGGCGACGAACTGGAAGTGGCGTTTTTGTACCGCAAACCGCAGGTATCTTTGGTGTGGTGGAAAGACGGGGATGTGGAGATACGCATCTTGTATGTCGATGGTTGCTAGGAATTCTCCTTCTCTAAGGACGCAATTACTGAGCGTAGGGATTCCTTTCTGAAATGCCGAACTTTTACAAACTTGTTGAGAAGTTTGAGGTCCAGGATGGGACGCACTGTCCCGTCCTTTTTTGGGACGACAAACAGGTTTGAGTAGTAGCCCTTGAACTGTTCGTCTACTGGTACTGGTTTTATGACGCTGGCTTTGAGCAGTGAGTTGATGGCGTCGAGGAACGATTGGGTGTTTTCCTTTGGGAGGCGGGATAGGAAGAAGCGATTTGGGGGCCGGGATGTGAATTCTATCTTGTAGCCGGACACCAGTTCTCTGACCCAATTGTCGTGTACGATGTTGAGCCATGAGTGGCGGAAGAGCTGAAGGCGTCCGCCTGTTATGACGGTGTCGGGCGGTTGTGGAGGGGAGGCATGTGTTAAGTTTTTGTGGCCTCCCGTCTTTAAAATGAGTCTGTTTAGGGCGGGTCTTCCATGTTTGGTTGGTTTTAAAGGAGTGTGGATAGCTGTTTGCCCCGCGGGTCGGCCGATCTGCGTTAGTGCTGGCATTAGAGCTGGACGACCTTGGTGATCCTTGGGAGCGTGTGTTAGACTGTGGGCGGCAAAAGGGCCGCTTGAACCTCTGCTGGGGGAGGAACTTACTTTTGCCCCCTGTAGTTTCAGAGATGAGTTGGTTGAGTTTTTCGCCGAAAAGGCGACCTCCCTGGTACGATAGGTTTATGAGCGACCTTTTTGATGCTGGATCAGCATGCCAGCCCCTAAGCCACAGGGTTCGGCGCATGGAGATCGCATTTGCTGCAGTCAGTGCGGCGCAGTTGGCTGCATCTTTGGATGCTAGCAGGAAGTAGCAGTGTGCTTTTGACAGCAAATCGAGTTGGTCTGCCGGGTTCTGGTCGGGGTCTTGCAGCATCTGCTGAACGTCATGGATCCAGGATTCCGCTGCTCTGGCCACCCATGCTATGGCGAACAAGGGCGAGAGAGCTGCCCCTGAGGCCTCAAAGATTGAGCGCGCTAGACTGTCAAGCTGGCGGTCAATGGGGTCTTTGATAGACGAGTTATCTGAGATGGTGAGTAGGATTTTGTTAGCTAGACGCGACACTGGGGGGTCTACGGCTGGTGATTCAGACCATTTTTTGTGTTGGTCTGGGGCAAATGGATAATTAGCTTCAATGGCCTTGCGGCCTGTCGGGGCGGTCCCAGTGTCGTTGTACAAAGCCGACTATCTCCCCAGGGTTAGAAAAGACCCGGCGAGAGCGTTTAGTGTTTGAGAACAAGAGACTGCGCTCTGGCGTAGTAACGCACTCGTCTTGATATCCAGTGTCATGTTAACAGCTTCGATGAGGCTGTCAACCAGTGTCTGGATGTCCGTGGTCTTACTCTCGTAGGGTGTTTCTGTTTCTTATAGTTTGCCCTCGGAGCGTGACTCAGACTGGTGACAGGGAGCGGAACCTGTCACTTGATGACGCATTGGGAGATTGTTCCTGGGACGGCCTGGTATTAGTCCGTTTAGTGGATAGAGTCCGTGGGCTGCTCCCTGCTGGAGTGGGAGTGGTTACGTTTATGGGTACTGGTTGCGTGAGACTCAGACTGGGCTTGCAGCATTTGGACTATGGAGTCCATCCGTTGTGACAGAATGGTATACCCCATGGAGGAATGTCGGGCACGCTGGGACCTGCGTCAGAGGTAGCCTCTATGGGACTTTCAGGTTCACAGTCCTTACAAAATTGTGACGTATGCTTGCGCGGGAGCGTGGCCTGGCAGCTAGTGCATGATGCCTTGTTCCCTGCGCTGCTTTTGTCCTTGGACGGTTGGATCTGCCATTGCGTACCAGATTACTGTCAGCAATGGCACTGCGGTGTCCTAACTGGCTTGTAATGAGGGCAGGGGTGGATATCTGCAGGAAAGAGGGTCTCCATGGAGCTTACCGGGATCCTGTGTCCCCTGCTATGCCGTCCTTGAGGTGCTGAGGTCTTTTCCTTGAAGAGGCACCGGAACAAAAGGACTGTGACCTCAATGTGTCCCTAGGTAGTATATGTTAAACAGCCTCTCCCCCTCCCCTCGAGCACAAGTTCCTGTAACCTGCATGGATGGTCAATAAAGCCGGATATTTCTAAGAAGCACGAGTGCCGCTCTTTACTCTGGAATCATGCTTGGACTTATGCTGTGCAGCTGAGCAACGTGCTCTTTTCCTCATCGCTCCAGGAGGAACAAAAGGTCAGTGCCCGTTTTTTTCATGCTGTTCGGACATTAATCTCTACTTAGTGTCGCCTCCTAGTGGCAGAAAAGCATACAACCATGGTCCTGTGTCCCCCAATGATGCGAAGGAGAAAAGTGAGTTCTAATTATGATAGAGACAAATAAGGCCGGGCTCACAAGAGGGTATGCAAAATTTTCTGTTTTAAGTCTACAAAAAAACAAAAGAAAAAAGGACAATTTTTGAACTATATTGTCATTCGAATGCGAAGTGCATGCCATCCTGGTGTCTGATTTTTACGTTAATCTGCCGTCCGGATATACAGTTTATCAGCATGACATCTATTTTATTCCTATATTTGTAGTAATAGGCATCCATGAAAAACTTAAAACATATGGATCTAGACTTCACATCAATGTACTGTTTTGCAATTTTTTTTTTTACATGCAGAGCATCAGTCTGTGTGTACAAACATTCATCTGAATAACCAAATTGGCCTACATTGGTCAGTGTGCTGTCCATATGCATTGAGTTTGCATTCAGACGGCACACCTATGCTTAATGCGTTCACTTGAACTAGCCCGAAAATTGATAATATGTAGCATGTTATGTTACAGATTCTTCACATACAGTGCTCCGCTTAAAATGAGTACACACCCTTTGAAAAGTAAGATTTTAATCAATATCTCACTTAACATTAGAACAATTTACAAGAACAATTTGACAAAACTGTGTTTTATGTAACATTTTTTTCAACCATAACATAAAAGTAAGGTTAATAATATAACTCATTACAAATTCTTTAGTTTTACTTTAAGTGTTTGATGCAAAAATGTATGTACCCCACATAAAAAAACTACTACATATAGTATTTTGTTGACCTCCATGATTTTTAAAGAGTGCCCCAAGTAGTCTAGGCATGGAATAAACAAGTGGGTGACATATTGTAAGATCTTTTTCCAATTTTGAAGAACAACTCTTTAAGAGCCTTGATGATGGATGAGTAGTGATGCTGAACTTGTATTTTCAGAATTCTCCATAGGAGTTTGATTGGGTTCAGATCAGGAGATAAACTTGGTCACTGAATCACTTTCACCATATGTTTTTCTTCAGGTATGTAATAAACCTGTGTTCTGGATCATTGTCAAGATGGAAAAATGAATGCCTTCCAGGGATAATGAGTAATGGTAGCCTCTTCTCTTTCAATACAAAACAGTATATTTGTGTTTTCATGATACCATAAATGAAATAAAACTCCTCGGACCCAAAGAGCACTAATGCAGCCCCACAAAAGGACACTACTACCATTGTTTCACTGTAGACACCATGCATTTTTCTAAATTCATTGTTCCTACAGTGAAACATGGTGGCAGAGCTTGCTGAAAATGGCGTGAAAACAGCAAGAGTCATAAAATGTTTGCAAGTTTTCAAAGTGTTCTACATGTTAACAATTTGGTGAATCAGGCCCATATTATTCATAATGTTTTAAATAATCCCTCTTTGTTTGCAAGCAGTTCTGACATTTTAAATCCTTCTTTAATTTTTAGAATTCCCTCTTTTATGCATATTGAAGTGCATCTGAAAGTCATTGATTCTGTGGAGTGTTCTGAATTGTCAAGCGTTTCCTAGAGGGATTACAAACTACTCTTGGCGGCTTTCGAGTTTTCATAAAACGCACATACATTTTATTACTCTACCACATTGAAGTCTGAGGAGATAGCAAGTTAAGCAATTCTTCCCTGGGCGATAATGAAGTCATACCAGCTTTAACAGCACTTTTAGATTTACAGAACTGACTACTTAAGGAACATTTGCTGGCATTTGCAGCTTTTAGTTTACTATATGAGGCAATATTGTATTTATTGTAAAATATATGTGTGTTTGTGTATTATATATGTATTGAAATATCATTTACATGCACTGTATATGAATATGTAAACACATATAGCCTGTGATTTCCATGACTACGTTTCGTACAAGGTGTGAGCTTTTCTCAAGTGGACATACTAGAGTGTCAATGGACTATATATTGGGTTGTACATAATTACCATGTGATACATATAAAAACAGTAAAAAAAACAAAAAACACAATAGCAGTTCATATTACAACAATCAGAATGTAAAAAAATTGTCAAAGTACATAGCATAAGCTGCCAACAGTGCACTAATTATGGTTATAGGGTTATATATGTATGTTAGAATAATTTTATGCACAAGTGTGATATAATCTATAATATATCTGCATAATATCACTTCTGAGCACAAAATGTATCTAAATTAACAGTTTTAGTACTTTATCAGTAGACAAGTTATATGTTATGTCTATGTGCAGTATGCACTTGTTTACATTCTGTTTACTGTAATATGAATTGCTATTGTAAATATATTTTTAAAGGTGCTATTGACATGAATTTCTCAATTTCTCACCACATATTGATAACAACCCATCAAATTTACACAGGTAAACAAATTAAACCATAGATGCCCATAAATTTAGGGATATGTAATAATGAAAAATTACACAGGAATAAAGTATTAAATACGCTTACTAACATATTTATGCTTCATAAAAAAGCCTTTGTTGGTGATTACAGCTTCAAGATGCCTCCAGTTTTAAGAAACTAGTTGCATGCACTGGACAGGTCAGATTTTGGCCCATTGTTCCACACAAACGCTCTTAAAATCCTGAAGATTCTGTGGGCTTCTTCTATGAACTCGGGGGTTTAGGTCCTTCTATAGATATTCAATTGCATTTAAGGCAGGTGATTGGCAGGGTCATTCTAGCAGCTTTATATTCTTTCTCTGAAACCAATTCAGTGTTTTTGGGATCATTGTCTTGCTGAAATGTCCAGTCTCATTTCATCTTTATCATCCTGGTAGACAGCAGCAGATTTTTATCAAGAATGTCTCAGTACATTTGTCCATTCATTCTTCCTTCAATTATTTGAAGTTTTGCCAGTGCCATATTCTGAAAAACAGCCCCACACCATAATGCTTCCACCTCCAACCTTCACTGTTGATTTGGAGTTTTAGGGGTGATAAGCAGTGCCTTTTGGCATCCAAACTTGATGTGCATTGTGCCATCCAAAGAGTTTAATTTTGGTCTAATTTGACTAGACTATATTCTCCCCATATTTCACAGGCAAGTCAAAATGTTATTGAGCAAACTTTAAATGCGCTTGAATATGATTTTCATCAGCAATGGGTCTTGCGTGTTTGGCGTGCATAAAGGCCATTGAAGTCGAGTGTGATACTAACCGTTTTCTTTTAAACAATTGTGCCTTCTAATTCCAGTTCTTTCTGTAGCCCATCACAGGTGGTTTTTGGCTCTTGGCAACTCTTCTGATTATTCTCTTTACTCCCGTCTAAAATCCTATTGGGAGGACCTAGTTGTGGCAAACTTATGGTAGAATAATGATCTTTCCACTTCAGATTATGACCCCGACAGCACACTCTGGCACCTTCAGTAGTTTAGAATTCTTCTGTAACAAACGCGAGTACCATCAGTATCTTTTGCAACAATGAGTTTGTGAAGATGCTTAAACAGTTCACTAGTTTTATCCACCATGAGATCTTTCTTGTGTGGCACCTTGGTAATTAGACAGCTTTTTCAGGAAATCAGTTGAACCAGCTGGTATTATTTATCACTAAGCGGCAGGAGTGTTTTCTAATTACTAAAAGATTTCATGACTTTCCATGGCTTTTTGCACTTCTCTTCATGTGTTCAATACTTTTTTCCCCTCTGTCACTTCTCATAATTACACATCACTAAATGTACGATACACAGTATTAAGAACTGAGGTATATTAACATTTGATCAGGGTCATTTGGATGTTTTTGGTTGTCATTATGATTTAAAATGAGAAAACAGTAGTTTGACAATAAATGGCTTCACCCAACCATTAACCATGAGTGGAAAAAAAAAAGTTTTTGTGTTCTCGTTGATATTCTCTGAAAAAAGGCCAAGAAAGCAAAAATCTGCCGGGGTATGTAAATTTTTGAGTATGTATATGTATATTGTCCACACTGATATATAAAAACTTCAACACTAAAATTGCAACACCAAACAGGGAAAGTCACTGAATCATGGAAATCACAGGATAAATAGCCATGTTAGTGATATGCAAATTATGAAAAAAATGAAAACTACATTTTGAAAACATCTCCATTTAGTATGAATCCCACACACAGAAATATAAGCACTTACAGGCTTTATGAGATTATTAATAGATGTCTGAGGAATGTACTGCTATCAAGATCCACTGTTCCCAGATGTGCAAGATGCTAGATAGTAGAGATGAGCGGACCCCGTGGAAGTTCAGGTTTAGCCAGACTTTAGATAAAGTTCAGTTCTGGACCCGAACCTCACTCGAAGTCTCTGATTGGGCAGTTCAGCTTCTGCCCATATACACTGTACTTCCAAGGAAGGGAGGGGTTTTGTCTGTTTCAATTTCTTGTACACTACATCCAATACGCTGATTTTTATCTCCAGTGCGAGCCATTCAAACACTGAAAGCCGAGCATGAAGCGTACCTGACCACAGTGGTACTCATTCGAGTGATTTGCATTTTAAAAGCACGCAAACTAACACTGCTTCTTTTCGTAAACTCTGCATTTGGCAGAAACACTGAAATTTAAAGTTCGGATCTGCTCATCTCTAGAGATAAGTCCAGAGCTGCTTAAGACAATGGTAGCAAATTTAGGCCACAAAGGCTGCCCACAATAGCAAAACATGTGACCTGGTGTTTTCATGTTGAAACAGAGGTCTTGGGACACTTTGGTTAAATGACAGTACCACAATTTCCATTATTGATCTGTTTTGTGTAGGGATGATGAAGCCAAACAGCGACTTTACAAAGAAAAAAAAAATCAGCATTCGAGTTCAGAGTTCAGGTGTTTTACGTAGGCAAACCACTAGAGCGAGCATCGCTGTGCTCGGGTACACTTAAGGGGGTGTCACACGCGTCAATATCGCCTGCACGATATCGGCTGCACGTGACGTTGCAGCGATATTGACGCGTGTGACATACTGCATCAACCAGCGATAAATCGCTGGTTGATGATCGCCAGGTTTCAGAACCAGCTCTGAAACCTGGCGATTGTCGCCCTGTGGACACGCAGCATCGCTGCGTGTGACACCGGGACTAGCGATATTCCAGCTCCCAGCGCCTGTCACAAGCGCTGGGAGCTGGTCTCCAAGGTACACTGCGGGTAACTAGGCAGCGCGTGCTGCCTAGATACCCGACTGTGTACCTTAGTTACCAGCCTCCTCCGCTCACCGGGTGAGCGGAGGAGGCTGGTAACTAAGGTACACGTCGGGTATCTAGGCAGCGCGCGCTGCCTAGTTACCCGCAGTGTACCTTGGAGACCAGGCTGCTCCCGCTTCCAGCAGGCTGGCAGCGGGAGCAGGACATCGTGGAAACGATATTTAAATCGTTTCCATGATGTCACTGGTCAATTGATCGCTGGTGAGTCTGTCTGTGTGACAGCTCACCAGCAATCAGCCGTCAATGTCGTCAGCGATCATCTCGCTGACGACATTGACGCGTGTGACACCCCCTTTAGTGCTTGGCCCAGTGCGAGCCCTTGCAGTGTTTGAATGACTCACATGGGAGGTAAAATCAGCGTTCGGATATAGTATGTACCAAAGAAAAACAAACAAAGATCCCAAATGTCTAGGTATTTCAGTTCGGCAGAATATCCTTTAGAAAACCATTACTAACGTCACTGACAGCATGCCAAGGTGTGTGCGTATGTGTGTTTTTCTGTGTTGCAATTTCAATGTTGAGTGTATTAATTCACCAATATTTTCTTGAACTACAATTTTTCCTGAAATCAGCTGCAATTTCATGTAGAGACTAGGGGGCAAATTTAATTATAGTAATATGAAGCATTTTTATATGTGCTCCTATGCAGCCAATTTTTTAGTAGATGATAAATAACTGAAAATTTTCTGTACAATTAGTGAGGGCTACTTTTCCTTCATTTTCAGAGAGGAAATACTTTGATAAATTTGGCACATTTGAAGACAGTCTATTCTAAGTGGTTCATGCTATCTGATAATTTTGGCACATCTTTAAATGGCTTAGTCTAGTTTATACCAGCGCCGAAGTTCTACTTTGAGCAAGGAATTAGAGCTAAGAAGGTTGCTGCTTTTTTGGTGCTCGATGTCACATTTAGGCCATAACTCCTTCGTGTCATTTCTTGCTTTCTTGTTAGAAAAGTGTGTAAAAACATGTAAACACAAGAACTGTGGTCTAAAGGCCCCGTTACATGCAACGGTCTCGCTAACAACATCATTGCAACATCACCGGTTTTGTGATGTCGCTGCGTGTGACATGTACCAACGACCAGCGATCTAATCCTTGGTAAATGGCCAGGACCATTTTTTTGATCATTGGTTTCCCACTAGATGGCCAGCATTGGCATGTGTGACAGTGGGAGACCAAGGATCAACGACCTCCCAGCGCTGCGAAGTACATGCTGAGAGCTGGTAACCAGGGTAAACATCGGATAACTAAGCGCAGTGCTCTTAGTTACCCGATGTTCACACTGGATACCAGCATTCTCGCTAGTCGCTGGTGAGTCTGCCAGTTTGTTATCTGATCGCTGGTGAGCTTTCAATGTCCCAGCGACCCCGATCGTTGGTCGGGTCGCTGGGACATCGTTATGTATATTGGGGCCTTAAGTCATCAGACAGTTTTGGTGCAAACTGCCCAAAATTTTGGCATTTATGAAAATGCATTTGAATTTGTGAAACTTGTCAAGGTCTTCTGTGTTAATGACATATTCATGCTAAGATGCTTCTATGTAGTAGTACTATAAAGACAAATGTGGGCATTCATTTGGGTTTACGATCTACTCTTTCTTACATAAAGAGGGAATTTTGTTGCTTACTGAAGGAAGCTGTAAGGATTAGCTGTAAGCCTAATCTAAGGTACCTTCATATAAAGTGATGGTCTGTCATTTGACATGGCAATATCTTAGAACACACCTACTGCAGACTGGCAGAACTGCTTTCATACACTTACAGCAATGTAAATTATGTAGATGCTACATTACTATTAAAGGGGATGTAAGACTGTTTTATTGGGTTCTTCCATGTACAATCAGATGCTGGTTGTGGTCTAACATCACATATAGCAGTTTTACATTCCTAATGTATAGATACAATGAAAAGGTGCTTTTCAGATTAGCTACCAGATAAAGATGTGAAATTCCGGTAACATTTTAATACATGATAAACATATTAAAACTTTACATACCAATCATGTCAACATGTACGTCATTGACACATTTAATTACATTTGGTCACAGAAAAAAAAAATCAGTGACATAAATAAAATTTTCTATATTCTTTACAAAATCATGTAACTCCAGTCAGTTTTAACTGGTACATGTAAGGCACATTATAATGGATATTCATATAAAATAAATTTCAGAATATTAAAAATAAAACAAAACCCACAGGAAAACACATTTCAGTTTGTGCTTCTTAATGGCAGCGTTCAGAACTCCATTAAAAGCTGGGTAGCAATACACTGTGTGCTGTATGATACCTCATGGCACTTGGTGGAGAATGGGTCACATCACTCACTTGTCCAGTTGTTGCAGCTGAAAATATGGGGGAAGCATAGGATTAACTCTTTCCTAATGTGTTGATATGATTGCTTGGCATATGTATTGCTTTACTAGAAATGACATTACAAATTTAGTGTGTTTGCATAATGAATTTAAAAATGGCAATGCTTTCGTCAGCATTGTGAAATTACATCAGTTATAAAAAAAATTGTCCCTTCCCACCTAGAACACAGGTTTAATTTGAGGCATAATTTACAGTAAAAACATTTCTCCTTTTCATCTTTTTATACTGTGCAAGTATGTCGAATTAAAAAAGGCAAAAAGGGCATCTTAAAAAATATAACACTCTGTTCCTTAGGAAGAAAAAAAAGACTTCATTTCCATGCTTCTTTCTCTCCCGCCAACACAATCAAAGGTCAGTGACGTTATTCTCTAATGCGGCTGCTATTTGCTGTAACCGGATTGCTAACTGCATGCGCTGAGCATTGGGATCCTCTTCTAGGGCATTTATTATCTAAAACACAGAAACCAATGGTTAGAGAGATCCATTAACTTTCATAACCAGAGTAATCCATAATTACAGAGAAAATAGTCGGTTTCGTAAAAATGTCATATATAGTATGCACAGTTATTAGATAAAGCAGGATCTGCTCCAAAAATACACAGCACAAACATTTCCATATGACTGCTCTCTTTATGAGAGAAACAGGGCTAACAGTGAGGTGTGAAAAACTGTTAAGTTTTTTGTTTTGTTTTTTTAAACAAAAGGTAGAATTAAATAATTCACACACCCCTCCCCCAATTCCAGAACATGGAACTACCCATCAGGTCAGCATAACAACCTTAAAACAACTGGGACTTGATTGCCCAGTAATTGCTGCACAGATGTTTTATAAGCTGGTGAATAAACAAAATGTCAAAAGCCATTTACTGGTAAGATTTGCCTATTATGTAGGTAGTGTCATAATAGATGGGTGTCATTAGGTTTATCATGAATGTAATGCATTGATGGGTTATCCGGATTGGGAACGGGGGGGGTAGGTGAATACTCTAGCCCAGATACTGGATGAAGATAGCATAAAACAATTTGGACAGCTGCAGAGTGACTTTAATATTCCCAATCGACAGTTCGACAGATCCCTACAACTTAGGCGTGCCTACGAGGCACAGAAAAATTCTAGAGACTAGTGCATAAAGCCCAATCCTCCTCTTAATTGGATTCTGGGACTGAGACCTACACACGTTGTCAACATTGTTGGTACCCCTCATTTAATGAAAGAAAAACCTACAATGGTCACAGAAATAACTTGAATCTGACAAAAGTAATAAATTAAAAATCTGTGAAAATGAACAAAAGAAAGTCAGACATTGATTTTCAATCTTGCTTCCAAACTTTTTTTTTATTAAATAGGCCTGGAGAGAAATTATGGTACCCCTGAAAATAATGTGACAAAAGGGACATGTTAAATCAAAGTGTGTCCACTAATTAGCATCACGGGTGTCTACAAACTTGTAATCAGATAATCACTGTTGTGTTTGTTGACATGGTGTGTACCACATTCAACATGGACCAGAGAAAGCAGAGGAAAGTTGTCTCAGGAGATTAAAAAGAAAATTATAGACAAGAATGTTAAAGGTAAAGGTTATAAGATCATCTCTAAGCAGCTTGATGTTCCTGTGACTACAGTTGCACATGTTATTCAGAAATTTAAGATCCATGGGACTGTACCCAACCTGTCTGGACGTGGCAGCAGGAGGAAAATTGAAGACAAATCAAAGAGATGGATAATACGAATGGTAACAAAAGAGCCCAGGAAAACTTCTAAAGAGATTAAGGGTGAAATTTAAACTCAAGGATCCTCAGTGTCAGATCACACCATCCGTCGTTTTTTGAGCCAAAGTAGACTTTATGGGAGACGACCAAGGAGAACACTATTGTTGAAAAAAAATATAAAAAAAGCCATACTGGAATAATCCAAACTACATGTTGACAAGTCACAAAACTTCTGGGAGAATATCCTATGGACAGATGAGACACAAATGGAACTTTTTCGCAAGGCACTTCAGCTCTATTTTCACAGACAGAAAAATGAAGCCTATCAAGAAAAGAACACAGTCTCTACTGTGAAACATGGAGGAGGTTCTGTTATGTTCTGGGGCTGCTTTGCTGAATCTTGCACAGGGTATCTTGAATTTGTGCAGGGTACAATGAAATCTCAAGAATATCAAGGTCTTCTAGAGAGAAATGTGCTGTCCAGTGTCAAAAAGCTTGGTCTTAGAACAGGTCATGGGTCTTGCAACATGCAGTCATGGCCAAAAGTTTTGAGAATGACACCAAAATTATATTTTCACATGATCTGCTGCCCTCTGGTTTTTATTTGTGTTTGTCTAATGTTTATATCACATACAGAAATATAATTGCAATCATATTATGAGTACCAAAAGGTTATATTGACAGTTAGAATGAGTTAATGCAGCAGGTCAATATTTGCAGTGTTGACCCTTCTTCTTCAGGACCTCTGCAATTCTCCCTGGCATGCTCTCAATCAACGTCTGGACCTAATCGTGACTGATAGCAGTCCATTCTTGCATAATCAATGCTTGCATTTTGCCAGAATTTGTTGGTTTTTGTTTGTCCACCTGTCTCTTGATGATTGACCACAAGTTCTCAATGGGATTAAGGTCTGGGGAGTTTCCAGGCCATGGACCCAGAATCTCTATGTTTTGTTCCCTGAGCAATTTAGTTATCACCTTTGCTTTATGGCAAGGTGCTCCATCATGCTGGAAAAGGCATTGTTGGGCGCCAAACTGCTCTTGGACGGTTGGGAGAAGTTGCTCTTGGAGGACATTCTGGTACCATTCTTTATTCATGGCTGTGTTTTTAGGCAAGACTGTGAGTGAGCGGATTCCC
This sequence comes from Allobates femoralis, assembly GCA_033576535.1. Lineage (NCBI taxonomy): Eukaryota > Metazoa > Chordata > Amphibia > Anura > Aromobatidae > Allobates > Allobates femoralis. Next base: position 306,243,514 of record JARQOC010000004.1, read on the forward strand.
TTGGCTGAGAAGCAACTCCACACATGAATGCTTTCAGGATGCTTTACAGTTGGCATGAGACAAGACTGGTGGTAGCGCTCACCTCTTCTTCTCCGAATAAGCTGTTTTCCAGATGTCCCAAACAATCGAAAAGGGGATTCATCAGAGAAAATGACTTTACCCCAGTCCTCAGCAGTCCACTCCCTGTACCTTTTGCAGAATATCAGTCGGTCCCTGATGTTTTTTCTGGAGAGAAGTGGCTTCTTTGCTGCCCTCCTTGAAACCAGGCCTTGGTGAAAGAGTCTCCGCCTCACAGTGCGTGCAGAAGCACCCACACCAGCCTGCTGTCATTCCTGAGCAAGCTTGGCACTGCTGGTAGTCCGATCCCGCAGCTGAAACAGTTTTAAGATACGGTCCTGGCGCTTGCTGGTGTTTCTTGGGCGCCCTGGAGCCTTTTTGACAACAATGGAAGCTCTATCTTTGAAGTTCTTGATGATGCGATAGATTGTTGACTGAGGTGCAATCTTTGTAGCTGCGATACTCTTTCCTGTTAGGCCATTTTTGTGCAGTGCAATGATGGCTGCACGTGTTTCTTTAGAGATAACCATGGTTAACTGAAGAGAAACAATGATACCAAGCACCAGCCTCCTTTTAAAGTGTCCAGTGGTGTCATTCTTACTTAATCATGACTGATTGATCGCCAGCCCTGTGCTCATCAACACCCACACCTGTGTTAATGGAACAATCACTAAAACGATGTTAGCTGCTCCTTTTAAGGCAGGACTGCAATGATGTTGAAATGTGTTTTGGGAGTTAAAGTTCATTTTCTAGGCAAATATTGACTTTGCAAGTAATTGCTGTTAAGCTGATCACTCTTTATGACATTCTGGAGTATATGCAAATTGCCATTAGATAAACTGAAGCAGTAGACTTTGTAAAAATTAATATTTGTATCATTCTCAAAACTTTTGGCCATGACTGTACAGCTAAAAACAGCCAAGAATGGCCAAGAAGAAAACATTGGACTATTTCGAAGTGCCCTTCTATGAGCTCTGTCCTAACTCCTATTGAGCATCTTTGGAGAGAGCTGAAACATTCCGTCTGGAAAAAGCAACCTTCAAACATGAGACAGCTGGAGCAGTTTGCTCTTGAGGAGTGCACCAAAATACCTGTTGAGTGGTGTGGAAGTCTCATTGACAGTTACAGGAATCATTCGATTGCAGTGATTGCCTTAAAAGGTTGTGAAACAAAATATTAAGTTAAGGATATCATCATTTCTGTCCAGGCCTATTTCATGTTCAATTGAAAAAAAAAAAATATTTGGCAGCAGGGTTGAAAAGCAATGTCTGACTTTCATTTGTTCTTTTTCATAGATTTTTTTTTTTTTATTATTATTATATTATTATTATTACTTTTGTCAGATTCAAGTTATTTTTGTAGCCATTGTGGGTTCTTCTTTCATTAAATGAGGGGTACCAACAATTTTGACCACAATTGTACAAGGAGTCTGATTTCTAATTTTACAAACTTTTACTAAATGCTTATCTTCAAAAATTCCCCCTCACTATCAAAACTAAATGGGAGGAGGACTTGTGAGGTTGACGGATGAGGAATGGGAGTTGGTACTAGAATCTGTGCCTCTTTTGTCTTTTTCTGAAGCGCAGGGATCTCCGCTAAACTTGATATATAGGAGATATAGAAGACCAGCCTTCTTGCACAAGATAGCAGTGAAAATGGATTTGAATTGCTTAAGGCGTAATTCACCAGATGCCCATTTGACACGTCTTTTGGGAATGTCAGTTCTTATTGGATGTCTAAAGCCCCCGTCACACCAGGCGACGGGGCTGGGGATGTCAGCGGCGTCTGGGGGTGCGCGCACGTTTTGGCGCCGCGCCAGCGTCGTCGTCCCCAGTTTACACGGGGCGACACCTCCAGCCCCGCGCCAGCAACCTGTCAGGCAGCATCGCCGCCGGGGTGTCTGGAAACCCCAGCGGCGATGCAGGACAATGGGAGCCTATGGCTCCCATCGCCTGACAGGTCGTCGGTGCCTGGTTACATGGGGCGATGTGTGCAAATTGCCCCATGATGGTTGCCTGGTTTCAGAGCACTACTCAAACCAGGCGACTGCCCGGCACCACCGACATCGCCCCTTTACATGAGGTGACGTAGGGGAGATGACGCCGGCGATAGGCCACGACCCCACATCGCCTGTGTAATAGGGGCTTTAGAAATACTCAATACGATTTATGGTTTTAGCGTGTCCCCGGTCCCCAAATTTTGTATAATAGGCATAGTTCCTAATGTACTGCCAGAGGACCAATTGGCGCTTGGGATAGCCATATCCTTTCAATACAAAGAAAAATATCACCTCTAATTGGAAACAGTTGGAGCAACCAACATCTACCAAATTTATTAATAAGGTTAACAGGTCCATTCGACTGGAAAAAGGTATTTATGTTAAGAGAAATGCAATCCAAAAGTTTGATAAGATATGAAGGCCCTAGCTTAATACACCTGGCCTGCCCTCTAAAATTCTGCTGCTAGAAAACTTATTTGCTCCACTGAGATAATGTGCATCACATAGTAAGACTACAGAGTTTGATGGGATTAATAGGCTAGAATATAATGTGAGATTGCCTCCCAGATGTCCTAGGGTTGTGAAAATACTTATAGGCTTGGGTGTCACACGCTGGACTTGTGCAGAAGTAATACTGGTCTACCTTAGTTTTGGTCAACTGTTCTGAACTTCAGGTTGTGGTGTTCAGGGTATAGGAGAGTGAGAGGGGGAGGGTGGGGTTTGATTGTATTTGATGGTTTCTTCAACAGAAAATGTAGAAGGACAATATATGCAATGTCTGTATACCGCTTTTTACATTGTGGTTATCAATAAAAAGGAGAATTTTGTGTGCGCACCGTAAATTCCTTTTCTCTTAGCCTCTAATTGGGGGACACAGGACCGTGGGTGTTATGCTGCTGTCCACTAGGAGGTGACACTAAGTATACCTCTGAAACAAGAAAAGAGTGCGGCTCCTTCCCTGCAGTATATACACCCTGGCTGGCTCCAGCCTCACCAGTTTTGTGACTAAAGCAGTAAGAGAACCTCTAGCACACATATAAGTACAGTGTTGGCCAAAAGTATTGACACCCCTGAGATTCTGTCAAATACTCAGTTACTTCCTGAAAATTATTGCAATCACAAATTCTTTGGTATTATTATCTTCATTTAATTTGTCTTCAATGAAAAAAACACAAAAAGAATTGTCCTAAAGCCAAATTGGATATAGCTCCACACCAAACATAAAAAAGGGGGTTGACAAAAGTATTGGCAAAGTTAGAAAAATCATGTGATGCTTCTCTAATTTGTGTAATTAACAGCACCTGTAACTTACCTGTGGCACCTAACAGGTGTTGGCAATAACTAAATCACACTTGCAGCCAGTTGACATGGATTAAAGTAAACCTCTGTCCTGTGTCCTTGTGTGTACCACATTGAGCATGGAGAAAAGAAAGAAGACCAAAGAACTGTATGAGGACTTGAGAAACCAAATTGTGAGGAAGCATGAGCAATCTCAAGGCTACAAGTCCATTTCCAAAGACCTGAATGTTCCTGTGTCTACCATGCGCAGTGTCATCAAGAAGTTTAAAGCCCATGGCACTGTGGCTAACCTCCCTAGATGTGGACGGAAAAGAAAAATTGACAAGAGATTTCAACGCAAGATTGTGCGGATGGTGGATAAAGAACCTTGACTAACATCTAAACAAGTTCAAGCTGCCTTGCAGTCTGAGGGTACAACAGTGTCAACCGTACTATCCGTCGGCGTCTGAATGAAAAGGGGCTGTATGGTAGGAGACCCAGGAAGACCCCACTTCTTACCCCGAGACATACAAAAAGCCAGGCTGGAGTTTGCCAAAACTTACCTGAGAAAGCCTAAAACGTTTTGGAAGAATGTTCTCTCTTTTTGGGCAAAGGCATCAACATAGAGTTTACAGGAGAAAAAAGAGGCATTCAAAGAAAAGAACACGGTCCCTACAGTCAAACATGGCAGAGGTTCCCTAATGTTTTGGGGTTGCTTTGCTGCCTCTGGCACTGGACTGCTTGACCATGTGCATGGCATTATGAAGTCTGAAGACTACGAACAAATTTTGCAGCATAATATAGGGCCCAGTGTGAGAAAGCTGGGTCTCCCTCAGAGGTCATGGGTCTTCCAGCAGGACAATGACCCAAAACACACTTTAAAAAGCACTAGAAAATGGTTTGAGAGAAAGCACTGGAGACTTCTAAGGTGGCCAGCAATGAGTCCAGACCTGAATCCCATAGAACACCTGTGGAGAGATCTAAAAATGGCAGTTTGGAGAAGGCACCCTTCAAATATCAAGGACTTGTAGCAGTTTGCCAAAGAAGAATGGTCTAAAATTCCAGCAGAGCATTGTAAGAAACTCACTGATGGTTACCGGAAACTGTTGATCGCAGTTATTTTGGCTAAAGGTTGTGCAACCAAGTATTAGGCTGAGGGTGCCAATACTTTTGTCCGGCCCATTTTTGGAGTTTTGTGTGAAATGATCGATGTTTTGCTTTTTGCTTCATTCTCTTTTGTGTTTTTTCACTGAAGACAAATTAAATGAAGATAATAATACCAAAGAATTTGTGATTGCAATCATTTTCAGGAAGAAATGGAGTATTATCTGAAAGAATTGCAGGGGTGTCAATACTTTTGGCCAACACTGTATATAAAAACAAACCTCAGTTAACTATAACTGGTCAGGTAACTATAACTGGTCGAAACAGAACTGAGATAACAAGATAACAGCCCGAATAGGCAACAGGGAGGGTGCTGTGTCCCCTAATTAGAGGCTAAGAGAAAAGGAATTTACGGTGAGTACACAAAATTCTCCTTTTCTCCTTCGCCTCATTGGGGGACATAGGACCGTGGGATGTTCAAAAGTAGTCCCTGGGTGGGATATATATATAGACGTATCTTGTCATTCTACAGGTGGGCAACTGCCTGAAGAACACGCCTGCCCAAACTGGCCTCTGCTGAGGACTGGACATGCACATTGTAATGTTTAGCAAATGTGTGCAGGCTGGACCAGGTGGCAGCCCTACACACTTGCTCGGCAGAAGCCTGGTGTCGAATGGCCCAGGAGGCCCCTACCGCACGAGTAGAATGCGCACGCAACCCAGCTGGAACGGGCTGACCCCTTAGTTGATATGCTTCCCTGATCGTGGTCCTGATCCATCTGGCAAGATTAGCCTTGGATGCAGGCAGACCCTTACAATGACCCTCCGGAAGAATGAACAAGGAGTCCGTCTTCCGAAAAACTGCCATACGAGAAATGTAAAGGCGAAGAGCACGAACCAAGTCCAGCGAGTGCAGAGCCCTTTCCACCCGATGAACTGGCGCCGGACAAAAAGAGGGTAGAGTTATGTCCTCATTCAGATGAAAAGAGGACACCACCTTAGGAAGGAAGGACGGTACTGGACGCAACACCACCTTGTCCTGATGGAAGGAGAGGAAAGGGGGCTTGCAGGATAGAGCCGCTAGTTCCGACACGCGACGGATAGAAGTAATCGCAACAAGAAAAACCACTGTTTGTGACAAAACACAAAGAGGAACGTCTCTGAGAAGTTCGAAGGGAGGCTTCTGTAATACGTCCAGGACCAGGTTTAGATCCCATGTTTCTAAAGGTCTTCTGTAGGGAGGAGCAAGCCGGGCGACCCCCTGTAAGAAGGTCCTGACTTGCGACCTGTTAGCCAATTTATGCTGAAAAAGAACAGACAAGGCAGAAACTTGTCCCTTTAGAGAACGTAAGGCAAGACCGTAATAAAGACCGGCCTGAAGAAACCTAGGATAGCCGGCAGAGAAAACTGTAGAGGCGGCCGGTTGTGGGAACTGCACAAAGAGAAAAAGGCCTTCCAGGTGCGATGGTAAGTGCGGGCCGTAGAAGGCTTCCTTGCTCTAAGCATGGTTGCGATGACCTCTGGAGACAAGCTAGCCTGGGTCAGAACCCAAGATTCAACGGCCACGCCTCAAACTCAGGGCCTACGATCTCTGGTTGTGGAGAGGGTGACGCCAGGGGGAGTCGCCAAGCAGACGAACCAGATCGGCGTACCAGGCGCGACGTGGCCAGTCTGGTGCTACGAGAATCACTGGCACACCTTCCGCCTTGATTTTCTTCACCACCCTGGGTATCAGGGGCAGCGGAGGAAAAATGTAGCAAAGTCGAAACCGAGCCCAGGGTTGTACCAGGGCGTCTGCCCCTAAAGCTTGAGGATCGTGGCATCTGGACATGAACATGGGGACCTTGTTGTTCAGTCGTGAGGCCATCAGATCTACCTCCGGTATTCCCCACCTAAGGCAAATCTGATGGAAGACCTCGGGATGTAGACCCCATTCTCCTGTGACGAGGCCCTGTCGACTTAGGAAGTCTGCCGCCCAATTGTCCACACCGGGTATGTAGACTGCTGAAATTACTGAGTTCGTGGATTCTGCCCATTCCAGTATTGGACGCACTTCGCGTGCCGCCCTGGAGGTTGACATATGCCACCGCCGTGGCATTGTGTGACTGGACTCGTATGTGACGCCCTGCAGGGCTAGAAGAATAGCCCAGATCTCCAGTAAGTTGATTGGAAGAGAGGTCTCCTGTCTGGACCACCTGCCCTGGGTTGTGTGGTGACGAAGAACCACTCCCCAACCCGTCAAGCTGGCGTCGGTGGTAAGGACATCCCAGTTCGCTGGTAGGAAGGACCTCCCTATCTGGAGAGAGGCAGGACGGAGCCACCAAAGAAGAGACTGTTTCACAGCTGGTGTTAGCTGCCAGATTCTGTCCAGAGTGGCGAGATCTCTGTTCCAGTGGAATAGCAGAGCGAGCTGGAGTGGTCTGAGATGCAATTGAGCAAACAGCACTGCTTCCATGGCTGCTACCATCTTCCCCAGGATCCTCATTCCAAATCGAAGGGAATGTGGTCTGGGCAGGAGGAGGGTTCGAACGCCCTGGCGTATGGCAATAGCCTTCTGTCGCGGAAGCAGAACTAGACCGCGATGAGTGTTGAACACCATTCCTAAAAAAGGTGATTGTTTGGCTCGGAACTGGAGAAGACTTGGGGAGGTTTAACAACCAACCCAGGCGGACGAAGGTGTCTATGGTAATGTGAACACTTTCCTCGCAGTCTGAGAAGGATGGTGCCTTGATAAGGAGGTCGTCTAAATAGGGTAAGACCATAATTCCTCTGGAATGCAGTACTTTCATGACCGCGGCCATGATCTTTGTAAATACCCTGGGGGCAGTTGCAAGGCCGAATGGTAAGGCAACGAATTGAAAATGGTCCTGACCTACTGCGAAGCGGAAGAACCGCTGATGGGCGATTGGAATGTGCAGATACGCATCCTTGATGTCTATTGATGCGAGGAACTTCCCTTCGTCCATTGACATGATGATGGATCGCAATGACTCCATCCAGAAGTGGCGCAGCTTGTTAAGCCTGTTGAGGAACTTTAGGTCTAGGATTGGCCGTACTGATCCGTCCTTTTTGGGTACCACAAAGAGATTCGAGTAGAACCCTGTGTAACGTTCCTCTGTGGGCATCGGAACAATGACCCTTGCCAGCCGGAGGTGGTCGATGGCCTTGAAGAAGGCGCAAGCCTTCCCTGGTGATTTTGTGGGGGGGAGCACAGGAGACAACGATCGGCTGGACGAGTTTGAAATTCTATGGAACAACCGGAAGAAATGACCTCCCTGACTAACTCGTCGTCAACGAAGTCAAACCAGATATCCTGAAAAAGAGAAAGGCGGCCGCCTACTCGGGAGGGATCTTCCGGGAGGGGAAAGGAGTCAGGAAGAGGGAGATCTTTGTGGTCGTGATCCCTCTGCCTTTGACTGTCTGGTGCATGACTGCCAGGCAGTCGAGGGCCTCTGAGAAGATTGAGAGGTCCTGTCTCCCAGTGGGAATCTGTTATTGACTTGGGCCGGGCGAGAGACCGACCATTCAATTGAGTTGCGAAAAGACCGAAAACGAGTCTGTTGGCACCTAAGAGGGGGTTGTTTTGGTCTGTGTTGTGGAAGAGAGGTACTTTTCCCTCCAGTAGCATCAGAAATTAACTTATCGAGCTTTTCCCCAAAAAGTCGTCCGCTGAAGTAGGGTAGGCTAGTCAGGGATTTTTTGGAGGCAGAGTCTGCCTTCTATTCCTGAAGCCAAAGTGCTCTGCGGATAGTAATAGAGTTAGCCGCTGCAATGGCCGAGCAGCTGGCAGCATCCAGAGACGCCTGAAGCATGTACTCTGCTGCGATGACAATCTGGGTAGCCATGTCAGGCCCTTCTGGAGACTGAGAAGTATCCCAGAGGGAGTTGGCCCATGAGGCGACCGCCTTGGCCACCCAGACGGAAGCAAAAAGTGGAGACGAGGCTGAACCAGAGGCCTTGAATATTGACCGAGCTAATTGTTCGACCTGCCGGTCAGTAGGATCCTTGATGGATGAGCCGTCCGGCAGCGAGTGGAGGGTGTGCGTGGCAAAGCGAGAGACTGGCGGGTCAACCTGTGGAGATTCAGCCCAGTTCTGACTGACGGCTGGAGGAAAAGGATAGCGGGATTCCATGGCCCTTCGGTTGCCAAAACACTTGTCCGGACAAGCCCTGTGTTTGGTCATAAGTTCCTGGAAGTCATGATGGTCGAAAAAAGTTTATGCGGGCGCTTTGCTCGCTTAAAAGAAATCATGGAGTCGGAGGTCTCTGATGAGGGACTATCAACGTTAAGAGTTTGATTGACAGCCGTAGTCAGGTCTTGAATCATGGACTGAGTGTCAGGGTTGTCCAGGTCAAGAGACAAATCCTGTTCTGGATCTGAGTCATATGGTCCCTGGGACAATGGGGAACCCTGTTCCTGGTTCAGGGACGGGGAACCATGGGAGCTTCCTGAGGGAGAAAGAGGAGGACTTCTGCGGGTTGTTGGGAGGAGGAAGACTCCTGTCCCTGGTTCCGGGAAACAGAACCGAGACTGTCAGTAATGCTTGGCTCAGGAGGCCCCAAGGGATCTGGTGTGGATCGGGCATGCAAAACCTGAACGAGGGTTGAGGTCAGCCTTTCGATGGATCGGGACATGAATTGAGTTAAGGACTGAGTCAGGAAAACGGCCCACTCTGGGGTGGCACGGGGCTACTAGCAACGGCAGGGGCAAGGGCTCCGAGGAGATTTCAGGAGCAGAAGCTGCTGCACTAGCAGGCTCCGGATTGGATAGATCACAAGCCTGGCAGAGAGGGGTCGTATGACTGGGCAGGTGTGCTTTGCAAGTGGTACATGATGCATAGAAGGTTGCCATTTTAGGGCCCTTTTTGTTACCTCTTGAGTTCTGCATGGTATCAGTACCTGCTGATGGTAGCTAGAGAGGTATGGTACAATATATGCTGTCTGAAGCTGTATCTGAAGCAGCCCGTATAGGTTGCAGGGGAGAAAGCCACCAAGCAAAAACCAAGAGCGGGCACTAGCAGATTGCTGTGCCTCTTACCACTCCTAATGGACCGCAGACCTGGTCCAGTGTCCCCCAGAGAAGCCACCGAAGAGTCCCCACGTGCTGCAGAGTCCCGAGATGGCGGAGAGAAAAGGCGCGGTATGGATCTTGCCACTGAGGTGTCCGCACGTGCTGCAGGGTCCCGATGATGGTGGGGAGAAAAGGCGCGGTGTAGATCTCGCGATGAGCGAGAAACGCAAATGAGAGCGAGAGGTCCGCCTACAAGACGCGGCCGAGAACTGTAATTCTCGGGCGGGTGACGTCCCACGGGGCGGCGACGGGGGCGGACGTGGGCGTTGCTGAAAATGCAGGCCACAAGCAGGGGCCTCGATTAGGAAACTGGGGCTGAAAAAGAGCGCGTATCGGCGCGGATGTGATGGTGCAGCAGGGCGCCCCTTGTCGATGCCCCCCTGTTTGAATTGCCCCACCCTTGTATTAAATAAGCCCAGGTTAGGTTGGTTCAGGGGAAGGGGTGGGAGGGGGGGGGCAGGGGGAGAAAAAAAAAAAAAAAAGGGGAGGAAGCCATACAGGGTCCAAAGGGAGCCCTGATTATCTGAGTAGGCTCCTCAACCCAGACCCCAGCAGGGAATGGGGAGGGCATCTTGGCTTGCTCGACCCATAACCCAGAAGGAAGATGGGGAGGGTGTCTGCGCCTAGCCTGGCATCCTGATGAGCTCAGCAGGATTCTGTCCTTTCCTGCTGTAAATCTCTTTTAGCTTGCAGAAGTCACCCTGAGATTCCCAGTGGCGACAGAGGAGAATGTGGAAGCGCCGGCAATGGGGAAAAAAAAACAAGGCGATCGGAACGCAATGGAACTGTCGTCTTGCTCCCTATCCTTCGTGGCAGAAGGGGATACGTGGAGGTAACACCCCGCGTACCCGTCTGTTGCTGGTTTTGGGAAAACGGTATGCAGAGATACAGTCGCCCTGTAGTATCCTTGGTAAAAAAGAATAAAAATCTAAGCTTAAAAATATCTATGAAATTGGTGTGGTCCTTTGGACCGCATCTACCTCCTAATGTGACACTAAGTAAAAACTGGGGAGGCTGGAGCCAGCCAGGGTGTATATACTGCAGGGGAGGAGCCGCACTGTTTTCTTGTTTCAGAGGTATACTTAGTGTTGCCTCCTAGTGGACAGCAGCATAACACCCACGGTCCTGTGTCCCCCAATGAGGCGAGGAGAAAATGATCTAATTGAATAAAGAACATAGTCGAGAGTATACATATTGCATACTTGTGATAAGTTTTGTAGCTGGCACTGGAGCTTCCTGACAACTTGAATTGCGATGTGAGGATTCACAAGTGTGCAGTCATATAGAGTGATTGAAAACTTTTGTGAAAAGCCTAGACAATCGCTTTACATATATTAAACACCAGAAACCTTGATCTTTGTAGTCAAACAAATCATGAAATATAAAGTCAATATAAAGCACTATGACACTTGCTACTCACCTCATCATAATATTTCTTTGTATACTGATAGAGCTGGTATAATGCTACTAAAGTGTTCAATGATTCTGTGTGTTCCTGTGGAAAATACAACAAAATATAAAGATAAAAGCCACTAAAAAGACATGAATACACAAATTATACCATTAGCTAGATACAGCTTGACCAAGTGCAATACCCCAACTCTTCAGTAAAACTCTGGTTACTAAATGAGAAGCCTACTATCAGTGGATTATGGACAGTTATGGACTGTGTCAACTAGTAAAATCCAGCGCAATTATATTTCAGCTTTATTATTAAAAACAAAAAATATATAAAGGGCATTAAAGTCTGGATCTTTCATTATATTTATAGGCACTTTCGACTGCTTTACATGCCATAGTTTATGTATAAACTTAAAAGCCAATATGCTGTAATGTCGGCAATGAGAATATTCCCTGGGTTAACCGTCTTAACTGTTGTCCTATGACATAGTACAGAGACATATTGTGTCATGATTAATGTTACAGGAATTTTTAAAGATGGTTAAATGGGCACGACAAAATACAAGATTGGTGCTGAAGAAAAATGTGCGGCTGCTTCCACCTGTCATAGCAGATGACAGCCTGAGGTTTTAGTTCCCAGGATTTTTCCATTTGATAAAAATTACTGAATCTCTTCTAAGAAAGGCAAGTTGGAACAATTCACCATGTTTCCATTCATCACATACCAATACTAAGAAAGTAAGTAAACTGACAAAATGCATTATAAATTAAACATACCCTTGAAATTTCTGCTAAGTGTGTATTCATGTCCTGGTCACTAACTTGTATCATCTGACGGATTCCTTTGTAATAGCTGTCAGAGTTTAGAAAAAGAAAAACAATTAAAATTTTGCATTAAAGTCATTAAAAATATTACATATGTAAAATCTCACAGACCTTACAGAGATCTGTGTATCTTGACACAGATCTACTTTAACTTTTCTGCAACATTCCATAGTGTAGTTTGCCCGTACGCCCCCTTGTGCTATGGGCTGCCAGGCAATTACTGATTACCTATTTTATGGACCATAAGACGCACTTTTTCCCTCAGATGGTGGGGGTAAGTGGGGTGTGTGTCTTATGGTCTGAATACAAATAAAGAAGGAACACCGGGGCACCAAGTTTGCGCAACAGCTATAACCAGAAGAGCTATGCCCAGTGGGAACCAACTCAGGTGTTGCTCAGTCCGGAGAGGCACATATGTCATACATTTCAGGTATAAGAAAGACTGCAATGACCGGAGTAAATCTTCATGAAGTGCAGCATTTATTTCTCATGTGCAGGGTTACATTGTGCAGGGAGGGTTCACATGGAGGACTACGGCACCGTTCTGCGCTATGCGCTTCTACGGGTTCCTGCACATAAGAAATAAACGCTGCACTGCATGAAGATTTACTCTGGTGAGTGCCGTCTTTCTTATACCTGAAATGTATGTCTTATGGTCTGAATATTCGGCTGTGCTGGTTGTGGTGCTGTGCTGGGGGAGCAGTGGCTCTGGAGTGACGAGAGGAGGATGGTGCAGGCTGCAGAGTCATATGCACTGCATCCCACTGTCCATCTCTCAGTGCTGAAGTCGGCGCTGAGTGTGAGGCAGTGCATATTACAGTACACTAAGTGTACTGGCTCCCTCCATCCCCCAATCCTGGGATATAGCAGCCCCCCCCCCCCCCTTCATCACTGGATAAGGCTTCCCCCTGCTGCCGCACACACTAAAATAATAAACAGTGTAACTTACCTATCTACCGCTCCCCTCCATCTCTCCCTCTACAGCCGCTTGGATGTCTTCCTGCAGGGGAATGCTGCACATATAATGGAATGAGGAGAAATGTATAGCAAGTGGAGGCTCTGTACAGAGGGAGTGAGAGGAGCGATCTACTACAGGAGTAGGTTATATATAGTAGGGCTGGGGAACAATATACTGCAGGTGAATGCTGTACATATAACTGAACTAGAAATAGGCCCGATCCTATTGCATCGGGAGGGCAGTCTTTGCACCTGTGTCCCCTTTGTGCGGTCTCTATTCTCTGTGCTGTCTCTTCCCCTGTGCACTTTGTCTTACTTGTGCCTTTCTCTTTGCTCTATGTGCTCTCAGCCCCTGTGTGCGCTGTCTCTCCCTATGACTCTGCCTCCCTCTGTGCCTTCTGCCTCCTGTGTGCCTGCCACCCATCACTGAGCCACCATACAATGCTCACCACTGAGGCACCGTATACAGTGCTCACCACTGAGGCACCGTATACAGTGCTAACCACTGAGGCACCATATACTGTGCTAACCACTGAGGCACCATATACTGTGCTAACCACTGAGGCACCATGTACAGTGCTAACCACTGAGGCACCATGTACAGTGCTAACCACTGAGGCACCATGTACAGTGCTAACCACTGAGGCACCATATACAGTGCTAACCACTGAGGCACCATATACAGTGCTAACCACTGAGGCACCATATACAGTGCTAACCACTGAGGCACCATGTACAGTGCTAACCACTGAGGCACCATGTACAGTGCTAACCACTGAGGCACCATATACAGTGCTAACCACTGAGGCACCATATACAGTGCTAACCACTGAGGCACCATATACAGTGCTAACCACTGAGGCACCATATACAGTGCTAACCACTGAGGCACCATATACAGTGCTAACCACTGAGGCACCATATACAGTGCTAACCACAAGCACCATATACAGTGCTAACCACTGAGGCACCATATACAGTGCTAACCACTGAGCCACCATATACAGTGCTAACCACTGAGCCACCATACACAGTGCTAACCACTGAGCCACCATATACAGTGCTAAGCACTGAGCCACCATATACAGTGCTAACCACTGAGCCACCATATACAGTGCTAACCACTGAGCCACCATATACAGTGCTAACCACTGAGCCACCATATACAGTGCTAACCACTGAGCCACCATATACAGTGCTAACCACTGAGTCACCACACAGTGCTAACCACTGAGGCACCGAATACAGTGCTAACCACTGAGCCACCATATAAAGTGCTAACCACTGAGCCACCATATAGTGCTAACCACTGAGCCACCATACAGTTGTGGCCAAAAGTATTGACACCCTTGCAATTCTGTCAGATAATACTCAGTTTCTTCCTGAAAATGATTGCAATCACAAATTCTTTGGTATTATTATCTTCATTTAATTTGTCTTCAATGAAAACACACAAAAAGAATTGTCCTAAAGCCAAATTGGATATAAATCCACACCAAACATAAAAAAGGGGGTGGACAAAAGTATTGGCACTGTTAGAAAAATCATGTGATGCTTCTTTAATTTGTGTAATTAACAGCACCTGTAACTTACCTGTGGCACCTAACAGGTGTTGGCAATAACTAAATCACACTTGCAGCCAGTTGACATGGATTAAAGTTGACTCAAACTATGTCCCTGTGTGTACCACAATTGAGCATGGAGAAAAGAAAGAAGACCAAAGAACTGTCTGAGGACTTGAGAAACCAAATTGTGAGGAAGCATGAGCAATCTCAAGGCTACAAGTCCTTCTCCAAAGACCTGAATGTTCCTGTGTCTACCGTGCGCAGTGTCAAGATGTTTAAAGCCCATGGCACTGTGGCTAACCTCCCTAGATGTGAACGGAAGAGAAAAATTGACTAGAGATTTCAACGCAAGATTGTGCGGATGGTGGATGAAGAACTTCGACTAACATCCAAACGAGTTCAAGCTGCCCCGCAGTCCGAGGGTACAGCAGTATCAACCCGTACTATCCGTTGGCGTCTGAATGAAAAGGGACTGTATGGTAGGATACCCAGGAAGACCCCACTTGTTACCCAGAGACATAAAAAAGCCAGGCTGGAGTTTGCCAAAACTTACCTGAGAAAGCCTAAAATGTTTTGGAAGAATGTTCTCTGGTCAGATGAGACAAAAGTAGAGCTTTTTGGGCAAAATCATCAACAGAGTTTACAGGAGGAAAAAAAAGAGGCATTCAAAGAAAAGAACACGGTCCCCACAGTCAAACATGGCGGAGGTTCCCTGATGGCTTGGTGTTGCTTTGCTGTCTCTGCCACTGGACTGCTTAACCATGTGCATGGCATTATGAAGTCTGAAGACTACCAACAAATTTTGCAGCATAATGTAGGGCCCAGTGTGAGAAAGCTAGGTCTCCCTCAGAGGTCATGGGTCTTCCAGCAGGACAATGACCCAAAACACACTTCAAAAAGCACTAGAAAATGGTTTGAGAGAAAGCACTGGAGACTTCTAAGATGGCCAGCAATGAGTCCAGACCTGAATCCCATAGAACACCTGTGGAGAGATCTAAAAATGGCAGTTTGGAGAAGGCACTCTTCAAATATCAGGGACCTGGAGTAGAATGGTCTAAAATTCCAGCGGACATTGTAAGAAACTCATTGATGGTTACCGGAAGCGGTTGATTGCAGTTATTTTGGCTAAAGGTTGTGCAACCAAGTATTAGGCTGAGGGTGCCAATACTTTTGTCTGGCCCATTTTTGGAGTTTTGTCTGAAATGATCAATATTTTGCTTTTTGCTTCATTCTCTTTTGTGTTTTTTCATTGAAGACAAATTAAATGAAGATAATAATTCCAAAGAATTTGTGATTGTAATCATTTTCAGGAAGAAACTGAGTATTATCTGACAGAATTGCAGGGGTGTCAATACTTTTGGCCACAACTGTATACAGTGCTAACCACTGAGCCACAATATAGAGTGCTAACCACTGAGCCACCATATACAGTGCTAACCACTGAGCCACCATATACAGTGCTAACCACTGAGCCAGCTTAAATCTCCAGCCAATACCGCGCTGCCTCGCTGATTGGTCGCCGCTGACCGATCAAGGAGGAGCCTCACGCCTTGGCAGGAGTTTTGAATCCCACTTCACTCATTGGTTGAGCTGAGATCAAATCTCCCGCCAAGGTGCCTCGCTGATTGGTTGCTGACCGTGCAGCGACCAGTCAGCGAACCCGCCTTGGTGGGGGATTTCAATTCAATTTGATTCAAATCACGCGCCAAGACGTGATTCAAGTCACGTGCTCTCGGCACGTGACCCCAGCTTTGGCGGGGGAGTTGAATCCCGACCGCAATATAGGAATACCCGTAACTTGGGTGTTCCAATATAGTGGTCAGGGCACTTGCACTCCGTGCATCCGGGAGATGAGCCCCGCGCGCAGGTTCATCTCCCAGCTGCTTCAGCGGTGCGCTCCAAGGCGCAGGAGGTGACCGGCGGCTAGCGCTGCTGATCTCCCGAGGGTAGCGGTGGCGCCGGTGTCACATTCTCCTGGAGCCTGTGTCGCTATCCCACAATGGCACCACGGTGCATTGTGGGATATCGACATAAGCCCCGGAAGTCTGTGACAACCACTATTGTAGATTATATATTAGATTAGTGTTGTGATGTACTGTAGGAGGAGACTGTAAATGAAGGTGAATGTGTGGTGTAATATACTACAGAAAGAGGCTGTAAAGAAAAAGTAATGAGTGCAGTGATATACTGTAGAATAAAGCTGTGCATAGATGAGAAAGAAAGGAGTGATTTAAAACAGGAGAAGGTTGGAGAGGACGAAGTACTGCTGTAGAAAGCTGTATATAGAAGGTTGGAGAAGTATATATTGCAGGAGACTTCATAGAAAAGGTATAAAGGTGCCGTTACACCTTGCGACACCCCAGCGGCGATGCAGCACAATGGGAGCCTATGGCTCCCATCGCCTGTCAGCTCGTCGGCGGCCGGTTACATGGGGCGATGTGTACACATCGCCCCAGATCGGCCGCCTGATTTCACATCACTGATGTGAAACCAGGCGAGGTGTCACAGCCGCCGACATCGCCCGTTTAGATTAAGCGACGTTGGGGCGATGTCGCCTGGCGTGATGGGGCCTTAAGTGAAATAGGAGGTGTATATAGTGGGGATGAGAGGCACATTGTATTGTAGAAGGAAATATATAGAGGGGATGAGAGGAATACATCTTGGAGGATGGTACAGTACACAGACAGGCTAAGAGTAGCAATGTACTGGAGGATGTTGGGGATTTACAGAGAGACTGAGAGAAGCAGCATACTGCAAGATGGGTCTGACACCCAAAAGGTAGACAGTAAGAAACAGAGGCAACTGGGCAAGGAAAACAATGAAGGCTTTATTGGAACCTCAATCTCTAACAGCAGGAGAAAGTGGCAGATACACACAGAATGTGAAGAGATAGAATAGCTTAACTACTATTGAATATTATAGACATATTTTTTAAATTATTTTAATATGGACCTCGGAAAACCCTTTAAAGGCTTGGTTTCAAGATGTGTGTTGAGTAGCACACAGCTCTCCACTCTTTCACTTCCGTGAGTAACGGTTCTGGTTCAGTAGCTATGTCTTAATGCTGAACTTATGCAACTGTGGCACATTAATGTCTGTTGTGCTTGTTCTGACCTCTACACTGGTATCACTATATTGACATATAAATTATAAATACACTGTGGGCAGAATTATTAGGCAAATGAGTTTTTTGATCACGATATTTTTTATAGGCAAATGCCTTTCCTTCGGCAAAATGGGTCAGAAGAGAGATTTGACAGACTCTGAATAGTCCAAAATTGTGAAGTGATAGCTGCAGAGGATGCAGCAGTCTTGAAATTGCCAAACTTTTGAAGCGTGATCACCGAACAATCAAGTGTTTCATGGCAAATAGCTAACAGTGTCACAAGAAGCATGTTGGGCAAGAGGCCCATGAATTTAGGAAAATCAAGCGTGAAGCTGCCAAGATGCCATTTGCCAACAGTTTTGCCATATTTCAGAGCTAGAATGTTACTGGAGTATCAAAAAGCACAAGGTGTGCTATACTCAGGGACATGGCCAAGGTAAGAAAGGCTGAAAAACGACCACCTTTGAACAAGAAACATAAGATAAGCCGTCAAGACTGGGCCAAGAAATATCTTAAGACTGATTTTTCAAAGGTTTTATGGACTGATAAAATGAGAGTGACTCTTGATGGGCCAGATGGATGGGCCAGAGGCTGGATCAGTAAACGGCAGAGAGCTCCACTCTGACTCAGACGCTAGCAAGGTGGAGGTGGGGTAATGGTATGGGCTGGTATCATCAAAGATTAACTTGTGGGACCTTTTCGGGTTGAGGATGGAGTGAAGCCCAACTCCCAGACCTACTGCCAGTTTCTGAAAGACAACTTCTTCAAGCAGTGGTACAGGAAGAAGTCGGTATCATTCAAGAAAAACATGATTTTCATGCAGGACAATGCTTCATCACATGCATCCAACTACTCCACAGCGTGGCTGGCCAGTAAAGGTCCAAAAGAAGAAAAAATAATGACATGACCTCCTTGTTCACCTGATCTGAACCCCATAGAGAACCTGTGGTCCCTCCTAAAATGTGAGATCTACAGGGAGGGAAAACAGTACACCTCTCAGAACAGTGCCTGGGAAATTGTGGTGGTTGCTGCATGCAATGTTGATCGTAAACGGATCAAGCAACTGACAGATTCTATGGATGGAAGGCTGTTGAGTGTCATCATAAAGAAAGGTGGCTATATTGGACACTCATTTTTTTGTGTTTTGTTTCTGCATGTCATGTTTTTTTCTAATTTTTGTGCAGTTATATTAGTCTACCTGGTGAAAATAAACAAGTGAGATGGGAATATATTTGGTTTTTATTAAGTTGTCTAATAATTCTGCCCAGTAATAGTTACCTGCACAAACAGATATCCTCCTAAAATAGCCTAATCTAAAAAAAAACCAAAAAAAAAAACACTCCAACTTTCAAAAATATTAAGCTTTGATATTTATGAGTCTTTAGGATTGATTAAGAACATAGTTGTTGATCAATAATAACAATAATCCTCTAAAATACAACTTGCCTAATAATTCTGCACACAGTGTAGTATACTGACATATAGAGATAACAGGTCCTTTGAAAAATGAACAAAATGAGAGCAGTGATTACTAGAACTGCTCTGAAAGCTGCCATTGCTGAGTGCTTTTGATTTCGCAGTACTGATATCAGCAGTCAAGGACAGCCTCTGAGAGGTAGGAGGGCTGTTAACTGCTGTATAGAATCAGCTAAAGCTAGAGAGTCGACTAGGATCATAGGCGTTAACTCAACCTTGATTGTACAGGGCCTTGAAAAAGTCTTCACAGGGCATAAACTTTTCTACATTTTTTCAAGTCATAGCCACAAACTTAAATGTATTTTATGGAATATATCAACAAAAGTTAGCAATTATTTTTAAATTTAAAGAACTCATACAATAGAAGGACTTACTCTTCCACCATTTTTTTGTATGTTGAAATCTCCTTTGCATAGAGCAACTTGTTGCTGGGGGATTCCTGTAAACAAGTGAATCAGATAATAAAAACCAATGCAGTACATTCAACATGCATACAAACAGTACCATTGAGGCAGCACACACAATGTTTAATGATTGCGAGAATTGGCCATGGCTACATTTAACATCTTCAATCTACCAAAGGTATAATTAAAAATATCTGATACATTTTGTTAATCTATTCTACTATTCATAGACAACTACTTTCAAAATACGGTCACCAAAGATTTTCTCCTGGCAAACACCAAATTTGTGTAGTGAAAATGTTTTATTACATATTAGTAACTAGTTAGATAAATGACTGTCCTTGAAATACAAGATTGACAGTTTAGCACGACTGCCCCTCACACAGAGCAGCTCTCAATTCAGGATCAGAGAGA